>OY986437.1:31408062-31728062 GCA_963920525.1 Dichetophora obliterata
TTTTGGTCTTTTAAAATAAGGTCCGGTATATCTTCAAAGAAGACATTATCGTTGCTGATGGGTAATACAAATGATTTGGAAGCATTAGGTTGAAGCCCATTGCTAAGTCCGTTGGCTTATACTCTCTAGATCCTCATTAAGCCTGAATACCAGGTCTTCCATGAGACCAGTTCTACGGGAGAGATATATCTGAATATCATCAGCATAAGCATGCATGGATAAATGCTTGCACACGCTGAAAATATCATTTGTAAAATTGGGAGAATAAAAGAGGAACTAGTACCGATCCTTGAGGATCCCCACTGCAAACAGACGAAAGACTCGAAAAATTTTCACCGACCTTAACTTTCTGTACCCGATAGGGAAGATAGTTGTTCAGGAGTAACACAGCGCTGTCACTAAAACCATACATATATTTAAGCTTATAACTAAGTAAAGGGTGATGAACTGTATCAAACGCTTTTGAAAAATCGAGTAAGCATAGCAGAGTTACTGATCCATTGTCATACGAGATTCTTATATCATCCAAAATCTTAATCATAGTAGTAGAACAACTATGTCCGGTGCGGAAACCTAACTGCTGTGGTGATAACAGCTTATTTTGCAATAGGTAGCTTGATAAGCCATTAGAGATTCACAAATTTTTGATAATGACGATAAAATGCTATTGGTCTAAAATCATTGGGCTCATTCGCTGCTGTTTTCTTGGGAACAGGAAGAACAACTGCAGTTTTCCAAGAACTTGGAAAGCAAGAACGTGAAAACTTAAAAAAAAAGTTTTTTACTCAAAGTAGGAGTTTTATTTCATACGTAGATGAAATTCTGAAATTTACAGCAAAATCGGAAGCGTTAAAAAATTTTGGTCTCGAAAAATAAGGAAAATATAGCTAAAAATGGGTCTAAAAGTGACTAAATTTTAATCTTAAACATCTCCAAATTTTGTATCTGATTGGGAAAAACTGAGTATGCCACCAAATTCTACAACCAATAAATAAGTTAACGTGTCTGGACATTTTCGTGTGTCTTTTTGACGTCACTACAGTGTTATTATAATGTATTGTTATAAATTTTTCTAAATTTAAACTTACATCGTTAAAGTTAGGGGCGTCGTCCCCTATTGGTAACTACGTTACCAATTTAGGGGGGGGAGGGGTTTTGAAATGCACTACGATAAGTAGCGGTAGGGGGGAGGTGTTTAGATATTGTAACGTGACCAAAAATTAAAAAAATCGACGAAAAACCTCTAATTAATAACACAAACATTTCAAAAATTTTTAACCTAACATGTTTATGTTTGATCGTCTAAATTGATGGTTAACTTTTGTTTCAACGATTTCTTCCACCACCTTTTCCCTCGACACAGGAAGCTTTTGGCATTCCTTCACCATCCCACCACGTCTGAAAAATTTGGGTCTTTGCTTTTGCGACAGGCTTTGACGTTAAGGCTTGAATGTTCTTGATCAAAGGAGATACCGTATGACATGTACTATCCTTCTCAGAAAGAAGAAATCGGTTCAAGGTCGTGTCCTACCTGCGGCTTGTATTTCGTTTTTAAAACTTCTATGAATTGTCATAAGTTTATATTATATCGTTTACAATAAATCGGAATAAAAAATACTATTTAAATAAATCAATTTTCAGAAAGCATTTACACAAAAACACAGAACTTGGTGCAGCTCGGGTGCAGCCTTTAAGGGTACTCTGTCAAAGACCAGGTGAATTTCTTTGCGTTAGAAATGAGGATTCACCTGAATGGGTCGACATAGAATCCGATGAAAAATTCTATTTTGAAGAATCCTCAACAAACCTACCAGCTTCTTCTATCCCAGTGATTGGGAGCATCGAATCTTGGATCGCAGATGGAATAGCTTTTACAGATGATATTAATTATTAATTTTTTTCCAATTGTTCCTTTAATGTATCTAGTCATACTAGTCACTAATACTAGTGAAAATTGTCAGAGCTAGTCAAAATATATAATCATTCGAATGAATTAATTTCATATGTCACGTTACTTTATGGGGGGGGGGGGGAGGGGTTTTGAAAAGCACTACGAAAAGTAACGCAGGGGAGGGGGAGGGGGTAATAAAAACCGGAAAATCAGTAACGTAGTTTATGGACGACCCCTTATAAATTCAAACATTTGTACTATACACATTTTCTATACTCAGTATACATTTGTACTAGTTACATTTATAGTATACATTTGTACTATACACAGTCTTGGCTGATTTTTTTACTCTGTTTTTTTTCTGAGCTCTTCAAAGTCTCAACAAAGTCTTAAGTATTGCTTAAGCAGTTTTGCCATAAAGCCTGAGTAAATACATTTTTTTTTATTATTTTGGTTTTATAGAATTTATATGCTGTTCCTTGTCATTTTGTTTATCGTCTCAAAGGCATTAACGAAAACTTGATTTGCCAGCCGCCACAATAACCTTTTTTTTTTGCTGTCGTTATTCTTGCATATTGTTATTGGTTTTGCTACTGGTTATTGTTGATATTGATATTATTAATAAAGCTTTGATTGACGGCCCGACTTAGTGACTGACAGACAGGTACAACAATGCAGGTACAACAGATATGTACAACAATTCAAGACAATAATTTAAATACACATCATATTTACATTCAAGTCAGCAGCTTTTTAAATATATTCACCCACTTTTTTATTTTTTTTTTATGGTGTCCTCAATCTATAGAATGTGTGACGATAAAGAAGTGTTTATCTTTTGGCATTCTATCAACAAATGAAAAACCTACTATAAAGTATGACTTTCAGAAACTGTGTTAAAGAGAGTAATTTATGCAACAGTTTAGGGGGTGTTTAACTAAAATTTATCCTCAAGAAATACATTTTTTCCCTTTAAGGGCCATTTTGTTCGCAAAGGGCATAAATATGAATTAATTCGGGGATAACTATCTCTAGGTTAATTTTATACCAAGCGTATAAATCGGGAGATAAAAAGTGGTTTTGTTCACAGTTTATCCCGGCTGTATGCTTAGAGCATAAATTCGCTCTCAGTTTATATCGATTTCCATTGGAATGTTAGAGTGTTGCTCATTAATTATAAAATGTGTGGGGATTTTTGGTTTTTTTTTTGCGAATTTGGGGGTTAGGATGAACCCTAGGTAAAAATGGATCGCTGATTTTGCATCTGATGTCAGAATTTCAAAATTCTAAGACATTTTTTTAAGAATTTTAAACATGAAGAAACAGTATTGGGGGTTACTTCTTTCGAATCTGGTGTTAGAATTTTAAAATTCAAGATGGCGGATAAAGTTGCCACCTAATTTCTTGTTTATTTATGCGAATTCAACTCTGGGAGAAACACTAGGTAAAATTGGGTCGCTGATTCCGAATCCGTTGTCAGAATTTCAAAACTCGATAATTTTTCTGCACATAGGGTTGCCACCTAAAAATGTTTTATTTTAAGAATTTTAAACATGAGGAAAGAGTATTGGAGGTCGCTGATTTCGAATCTGAAGTCAGAAATTTAAAATTCAATATGGTGGATAGTGTTGCCACCTTAATTTTTTGTATTTTTATGAATTCGTAGCTGGCAAAAATAAAATGCTACACCATAAAAGGGTCGCCGAATACGAATCCATGGTCAGAATTTCAAAATTATAAAGATTTGAAATAATAGGGCTGCCACCTAATAATATGTATTTTTTAGAATTTTAAACATTATATAACAGTTATTAACACATTATTAACAGGGATTCACTGATTTTGAATCTGAAGTCAGAATTGTTTAATTCAAAATGGTGGATAGGGTTGCCACCTTAATTTTTTGTATTTTTATGAATTTGGACTTGGCAAAAAAAAGGTCCACCAAAAATGAGTCGCTGAATACGAATCCATGGTCAGAATTTCAAAATTATAAAGTTTTGAAATAATAGGATTGCCACCTAATATTATGTATTTTTTAGAATTTTGAACATTATTTGACAGTGTTAGGGAGTCACTGATTTCGAATCTGAAGCCAGAATTGTTTAATTCAAAATGGTGGATAGGGTTGCCACCTTAATTTTTTGTATTTTTATGAATTTGGGGCTGGCAAAAAAAAATGGTACACTAAAAATGGGTCGCTGAATACGAATCCATGGTCAGAATTTCAAAATAATAAAGTTTTGAAATAATAGGGTTGCCACCTAATAATATGTATTTTTAAGAATTTTAAACATTATTTAACAGTGTTAGGGAGTCACTGATTTCGAATCTGAAGTCAGAATTTTAAAATTCAAAATTGAGGATAGGGTTGCCACCTTAATTTTTTGTATTTTTATGAATTCATGGCTGGCAAAAAAAAATGCTACACCAAAAATTGGTCGCTGAATACGAATCCATGGTCAGAATTTCAAAATTATAAAGTTTTGAAATAATAGGGTTGCTTTTACTTTTGAAAATACATATTATTAGATGGCAGCCCTATTATTATAAAATTTTATCATTTTGAAATTCTGACCACGGATTCGGATTCAGCGACCCATTTTTACCCTTAAGTTCGCACCAGCCCCGAATTCATAAAAATACAAAAAATTAAGGTGGCAGCCCTATCCACCATTTTGAATTTGAAAATTCTGACTTCAGATTCGAAATCAGTGACTCCTCTATACTGTTAAATGATGTTTAAAATTCTTAAAAATACATATTATTAGGTGGCAGCCCTATTATTTCACAACTTTATCATTTTGAAATTCTGGCCACGGATTCGGATTCAGCGACCCATTTTGGGTATATAATTTTTTTTGGCAGCCCCGAATTCGTAAAAATTTAAAATATTAGGGTGGCAACCCTATCCACCATCTTGAATTTAAAAATTTTGAGTTCAGAATCGAAATCATTAACCCCCCAATAAATACTGTTCCCTCATGTTTAAAATTCTTAAAATAAAACATTTTTAGGTGGCAACCCTATGTGTAGAAAAATTTTCGAGTTTTGAAATTTTGACAACGGATTCGGATTCAGGAACCCATTTTTACCCTTTAGTTCGCGCCAGCCCCGAATTCGTAAAAATAAAAAATTGAGGTGGCAACCTTATCCAACATCTTGAATTTTAAAATTCTGACACCAGATTCGCAATCAGTAACCCCCAATACTGTTTCCCTATGTTTAAAGATCTGTATTTTCAATATTTTGACACCAAGTAAATAAAAAATATTAAAATGAGAGTGATGAGAGCGAATTAAAAATCTTAACTCACCAATTTTCACGAGTTAAGTATTTTTGGGGTTAAGCTATCTCGCCACCATTTTTATCTCCAGCTTGAAGTGTTAAATGCTTAACTCACTGTGAACAAATGAAAAACTGAAAAAATCATGGAATTAACTCGGGGATAAATTTATCTCTCTGTGAACAAAATGGCCCTAAGTGACAAAAAAAAAAAAAAAAAAAAAAATTTGTGTAATAATTTTGGACTGGCAGTATTAAAGGGTTATATACAGTAAGGAGGTAAACAAAATTGATTTTCAAGAATTTTTCTTAAAATAGCACTATAATATATTAACCTTCATTGGTCCCCTATTTCTAGAAACGAATAGGTTCCTTGTGTGTAAATTTTATACACTCTTTTTGAGGAGCAATATTTTCATCGATGAATGAAATCCATGCAATCTTCTCGTTAAAAGTAATTGTTTTATACAATTTAAAAAAAAAAATTTCAAATCGATAAATAAAATAAAAATTCAATATATACAAAAGTGGATGTATGTCTGAACGTATGTATATCGCGTATAGACTCAAAAACCGCTAAACCAATCTTGATGATATTTTCAGGGAAATTGAAACAACATCTTGAGAGTGCTCCTGGGAAGTTTGGTGTCGATTGGACAAGGGGCGTGGTACCTCCCATACAACCCAAAATTACGTTATCGCCCACAAACCATAAAAAATGCTAAATATCGAAAAAACTAAAGTTTTGTTTAGATGGCTACTATCAGATACTGTACTAAAAATGGGCATGGTCGCGCTTTATCTAAGCCCCCTTTTTTTAATATCATGTCAATCACTGAGTTGTAGACATTTTGATAGTGAACTATATTTATCACTTTTACCGCCCACAAATCAATGGAACTTATATATATATATAAGACGGTTTTGATCAAATAAAAATAAAATTTGGTAGTTTAGTTTACATGTTTACTATAGCCGCAATATATCTACGCCCACTTTTTCGAAATCATGCTAATTCCTTAGATGTTCACGTTTTGATAGTGAAAATTGGTATGTAGGTGCAATGGGACAGAGTGGCGGTTCCCAGGTGCGGATCCAGGGGGGATATGGGGGCTGAAGCCCCCAGACGCTTAATATAATTTTTTAAATAAATACTAGCAGTTACCTGCGGCTTTGTCCGCAGTAGGTTCGAGTCATTTCAGCATTTATATTTTTGGAAAGGAGCAAGAAGGAACGAAAAGCTTAAAATTGTAAAAATAGTAAGTGGCTCATAAATAAGTGTGTACTATAAAATATTAATACATAAATAAGCAAATTATTTTTGAAGGTCTTTCTTTTTCATAAAAACAAAAGTAATTTTGTCCGAAATGTTATGAAGGTATTTGATTTTCTCGGTTGGCTCTTAAATTTCGATAACGTTGAGTATGTATGTCTGCCTATATTTGGTTGTTGGCATTTTTCTTTAATTGAATTGAAGAAAAAAATATTAAATATCTACAGTCATTCAGCTCATGTGGTCAGTGTTTCCAAATAACCAACGTTAGGCCTTCTTTCAATGTGATCGATGCACTAATTCCTACGCGATAAAATTATAAAAAATCATAGATTATTTCTATTTGTGTCAATAATCAATGTTTTTTCAATTAGTTATTATTTCAATTCACTTACAAAAAAATTTAGCATACAAAAAACAAAACCAAAAACAAAATAAAATTGGCACAAAATCGGCTAAATGGTTTAGCCCTATCCAACATTCACAAAGAAATTGATATTAACTCAGAGGAAAGGACTGAAATTTTTTGTAAATTAAAAAATCAACGCATGAATTAGGATGTTGAAGATCCATAAGTTTCCATATAATAACTATATTTTATACAAATAGCAAATAGCTAAATAAAGAAAGTATAAAAAAAAAATTAAATAAGCATTTAAGTGCGTTAAGAGGATAAATTCGCCAATCCGACGCTAACTTAGCGAAGACTCAAGCCAATACTTTTGATCCGAAAAAAGTTAAATTCGTACTTTTTGTTAAAGTAGCTTTTTGCAGGAAATTTCTCCCCAAAATTAAATTTTTACTATGCAAAAAGAACGAATTTAATTTTGGAAGGAAATTTCTTCCGAAAATTAAATTCGTACTTAGCAAAAAGTACGAATTTAACTTTTTGCGGATCAAAAGTATTGGTTTGAGTATTCGCTAAGTTAGCGTCGTATTGACGAATTTATCTTCACGCACTTTAAGAATTTTAAGTTGAATATAATCATTAGCTACTTCTTTTCTTTCAATTCTTACAAATTATATAAATCTTAAACTTTTGATATGCTTTTGAATTATATACTCATGATATTTAAAACGTAAATATAATTTATAAAAATAAGTTTGCTATGTAATACATCAATAATCACAATGAATTTAAAAAAAACTAATTTGCTTATTTAGCCTCCCCCACGACCAATTTCTAGATCCGCCACTAGCGGTCCCTATATTTATAATTGTTGCCATGCCTATTTTTTCCGACCTCTATCTTTATAAAAAAGTTAATATATGTATGTGTAAGGACTCCGAAACCGCTGAAACAATTTTTATAAAATTTTCAGGGAAACGGTAGCAAAGTCTTCAAAATGTTCTTATGAACATTCTGGTGCTGATTGCAAAAAGGGCGTTACACCTCAGATATACCCCAAATTTTCGATATCGAATAGCTTTGAAATAATAGGTCACACAGCATCAGCATTCGGTTGCGTGAAACTTTAGCAAGTTATTAAACGCATACCAAGAATGGTTTTGCATTGCAAAAGGGGGCGTGGCACCTACTTAACAACCCAAATTTGCTATATCGAATAGTTTCGCAGTTGTAGAGCGGTCAGCCTCAGAATTCGGTATCCGACCACAATTTACACGTGTCGTTCCACTCATAACATTTTATGGGCTCGTTGGACAAGGGGGCGTGGTAGTAATTTACCCTGTTTCAGCTAGTTAAAAAAAAAATTAAAAATTGGAAAAATATCGAAACAAAAATTAACAACAAAGCAGAAGAACAGTGACAAGGCTCGCCAAGATTATGGTGTGTAAATTTTACACACAAGAACCTATTAGGGAAATTTTTTTCTGTAGTTTAGCAGCGACAGCTAGCGTGAAAAAACCTCGAAACTATAAATTTTGTCATACGATTTTTACATTGAGCCAAAATTCTACCTCGATTTGATGAACTTATATTAAAGAAATATCAGCTTGAAGTTGAAAAGTGTGTAAAATTTACACAAAGAATCGATTAAGGTTAATGTAGAAATTTGATATGGCAACTTTTGAGTGTATTTGAATGTTTTATATATGTAAAAATAACATAGTGCCTGTCTCAAAAGCCAACCAAACTTGGTACAAAATATTTCTGCATACTTTATAGACGTTCAATTTAATGGCGTTAGCCGTTTTTTTAACAATTTTGGACCATTTTCTAGAAATTCGGTTTCACGTTGAAATACGTGTTAAAGCAGTTTTTGATAGAAACACTTTTTTACTAGCTTGAGTGGCTTCATGTCTTTTGGTGAAATGTTAACAATTACCTGGGAAATAATTTCATAGAACAATTTAACCCTTAAAACCTTACCCTAAGGATCCAAGTTGACCACATAATTAAAAAAAGCAGGTGTTTCGTATAAAAGCTTTGAGTAAATAAAAAAAAACTAAGCTTTTTAGGCAATAATATTACCCAAAAATAATAAACCTACCCAAAAATTACTAATGGGTCCCCAAAATGACCCCAAAGTATTAAAATTAAGTCTCTTCCTATATGTTTCTTTATGTAAGTAAGTTTCAACGAACATCTCCTAAAAGAGCATCCTTTTTTTTACCTGCTCTCGTCAAGCTTTTTCACAAGTGATCTAATTGAAAATGCATCGATCGCACGATTGGCGCTTTCACATTGAAAGTATGCTTACCAGTTTCCACCTTCTAAATGTTAGAATGACGCTGAAAACTCATTTCTTGAAAATGAACGCAAAAACATTTGGTCAACAATCACCAACCGCATCTGATGAGCAGGTGTCCGCGGGACTCAAGCACTGTTGTAGTGGTAAAAAACTAAATGCTCTGTTAGGAGTTTTTGTTGGAACTTACAAGAAGCAGCAGAGGAAACAAACGAATTTATTTTCAGACATAAAGAAACGTATATGAAAAAACGTAATTTTAACACTTTTGAGGTGATTTCGAGGAGCCATAAAATTTGTTACTTTGGGTAAATTTTTACTTTTATTTAGAGCTATTAATTGAGAGGAATATTATTGCTCATAAAAGCTTTTATACCAAACATCAACTTTTTTTAATTATGTGGTTAATTTGGAGACCCTTAGGCTTAGGTTTCGAGGGTTAAATTGTTTTACGAAATTGTTTCTCAGGTTATTGTTAATATTTCACCTGAAGAAATGAAGCCAATAAAGCTATTAAAAAAAGTTGTTGTAACAAAAACTGCATTAACATGTACTTGACTTTGAAACTGGAATTTCTCGAAAATAGGCCTAAGGATTAAGAAACGGTTTACGCCATAAAATGCAGCGTCTTTTAATTATACCGAAATAATATGTCGCAAGCTTGTTTGCAAAAAACAAGATCCCGATTCATGCACATTGTACTTCTTTTAACCCTTTATAAGGCAGAGCTGAAATTTGACATCAGAAATTTTCGGTGAAATTCGCTGTGAGAATATGTAACTTATATTGGCTGTGTGTCAAAAGGAAACTTTTTAGTCGTGGTAGAATAGAAAATATCAAGTTGAATAAAATTAGTGCGTGTTGAAATAAATTTGTCTTTTTTGCTGTGTCGACGATGAAATTTTGACAATTACAAATTTTGACGTTTCACATTTCGGTCATGTTTTAGCGCAAATTTTTTATTTTATTTGCATTTTATTCAATTTGCGACATATTTAACTCGATTATTTTTACTTGCAACTTGTTTCGTAAACTTGTAACATTGTAAACTTAAAAACTTTAAAAAAATAACAAAATAATAAAAATAAAAAAAACAAAAGTGCTTGAGTTTGTGTGTGCGTGGGTGTGAGCCAACGATCTCCTGGTGCATCAGCAAGTGCAGTAAAGTTAAATTGGCTTTCTTTGCTGGCGAACATCCTCACCATCAACCACCAGCAGCACAAGCAAGTGCAGTGCAAAATTTCTTGCTAGCCAACATCCTCCAAGTACCATCACCATTAGCACAAGCAAGTGGAGCTCAAATTTCCTGATGCTTTTGCTTGCCAACGTTCTCCGAGAGTCGCCACGAGCAGCACCAGCAAGTGCAGCACAATTCAATTGACTGGTTCAACTCTCCAATATTTCAGAAGCACCATTTCAGCATGTCTCAAGCGCAGAGGCAAATTTCTGCCATTATACTCCGGCGTGAATTAAATAAATTGAAAGCAGAAAATTTGCGCTTCATTAGCTTGTACTGCTGCTGCTGGCACTTGGAGGACGTTCGCCAGCATAGAAAGCCAATTTAACTTTGCTGGACTTGCTGATGTACCGGAAGATCGTTGGCCCACACACACGCAAACACAAGCTCAAGCACTTTAGTTTGTTTATTTTAATTATTTTGTTATTTTTAAAGTTTTTTAAGGTTACAATATTACAAGTTTACGAAATAAGTTGCAAGTACAAGCACTCGAATTAAATACGTCGCGAAAATTGATGTGTTGTTGTTTTCCCCCTAATTTTTGAGTATGCCAAAAATTCACTTTCGCTAGCCCCAGGGGCTACTACAAATTTTGACAGTAATATTCACCTCACAAATGCCAAAAATTGCTCTACCAACTGTCAAAACTTGATCATCCGACTGAAAAGTTTCCGAATGACACACAGCCATTGTATACTTGAAATTTACCACTTATGTTAGTGGGAAAAATATTTTCTCTGCCTTATAAAGGGTTAAAAGCTGCTACAGCTGTTCTCCAAGAGCACGTCTCAAAAAAGGCGCCTTGCGGTGAGCACTATATCTCTGAATTGGATCATCTAAAATGAAAAAAACTAAGGATTCCGTTATTATAATGTTATATCTTGTAAGTGATCGAAGGAATAAACAAAAGAAAAATGTTTGTAAAAATGGTGCCTTTTAAAAAAATATCGATTTTTAATAAATATTGAGGCCTTCAATTGTGTATAAAATATAAAATATTTATTGGTCAGAAAAAACCTTCGATTACTTACTGAAAACTACACTAAAAACGCTTGTGTAAAAATTTGAAACCAAACGGTTTTGCCGTTTCCAAGAAATCTTGCTCGCCGACTTTGAAAACACAGTTTTGAGCAAAACGCGCTGATCTCTTGCTTTCAAACGCTAGAACACATCAATTTGCTATTTTTAGTGAACATATTTTGATCGATTTTTTTCAATTTCGAACTGTTTATAACCCCTTAAGAACTTTCTTTAACATTGACTTCTCCAAATTGAAAGCTCAAAAGCTTTTTACAGAAGTATTTTTCCGTTTCTTTTATAATACTCTCTAAATTCTATCTTAACCCTACTTTATTTGAATACAATTGTCACTAAATCTAATCAAGTTGTTTTTCTTTGTTTTTATTTACAGTTTTATGATACAACACAAATAGAAAAAGTGAACTCACGACATTCACCGGTAAGTTTACACAATATAAGATCAAATAAAAAATTATATAAAAATCCCGTTAAGTTAGGTCTTAAAGAGAAAATAATTGTTTGTTATTGACTTAAGTATTTCTCACTCTTTAATGGTTCCAAATTTAATGGCTAGCCGTGCTTTGTTCGCATTAGCTATTCATGGAAAGACTTTTGTATAAATATTTACCTCACAGCTCAGACTGACCGTTACAGAAAAATACAAAATCAATTAAATTCGGCAGTAAAAAAAAAATTGCTGAATCATTTCTCTTACTTGCCATATTTCTAGTATGTTAAACAAACTGGCTAAGTATGTATGTTTTTTAAGGTCTTCGTACGTTAAAACCAGCTTAAAAAAAACCAGCTTAATTGTGGGCTAGACAAAAAAAAGTTCAGAAATTTGGATTAAATCAATATAGTTTGGTTTACAGAGTTTACAGACCGAGAAAGTGTTAAAATCTTGCGTATATACAAGCCTCTGCACGGATACACTCGTTTCTGCCGCAACAACTTACTTACAGTATCGAGTTCAGTAGTTTACATAACAGCGAGTCGATCGTGTTCGAAACAACAAAAGTGACGAAAACAAACGATCACTGTTGGGCTCTCGTCGACAGCAAAACAAGTTATGTGCATGTTTTGCTTTTGATTAATATGATTTGATGTGCTTTTTCAAACCAAAGACTCGAAAAAGAAATGAATGAATTGATCGCATCAAATCATTTACCAATGATCATTATCGTGTTTCATAAGAATTGTGCCGGGTCAGAATTTTAAAAATTTTATGTGACAGATCATATAGTTATTTTTTGCTTTCGAATCTGAGGTCAGATCTTAAAAAAATGAATTTGACACTAGGGTGGCCCCTACAAATGGGTTTCTTGTGTTTTATACTCTTTGTATATGTGCTGGCAGTATTCACTGATTTCGAATCTTATGTAAGAATTATAAAAAGTTTTTTTACACAAGGGTGAACCCTAAAATATGTTTTTTTGCTTTATACTCTTTGTAGAAGCACTGGTCGCTGAATTCAAATCTGATGTAAGAATTTCAAAAAGTTTTTTTTTCTCTAGGGTTATCCCTAAAAATTTGTTTTTTGTTTTATACTCTTTGTGTATGTGCAGGCAGTTTTAAGGGTCCGTTTATTTCGCATCTGATGTAAGAATTTAAAAAAAACATTTTTGACAGAAGGGTGAACCCTAAAAAGCATTTTTTTATATTTTTTGTGTATGTGAAATCATTATTAATGTGCTAGCTGATTTCGAATCTTATGTTAGAATTTTCAGAGGTGTTTTGACACTAGGGTGGACCTTAAAAAAATGTGTTTTTATTTATACCAGGGATAGAAAATTAAAAATTATTATTTCCAAAAATTAAATCAAAAAACCAACATGTTCCACATGTCAGATCACATTTTGGATTACTTCAATATGCTGCTTAATGCATGTTCCATCGAAATAAGAAATGATTTTAATTTTTTTAACTTTTTTTTCGACCCATTTTTACCTAGTCCTTGCCCTAGCTTCGATATTGCATAAATAAAGGTGGCAGCCGTATTGCCAAATAAATTTTAGAATTTTTAAATTCTGACAATGGCATCAATGAAATCAGCGACTCATTTTTACATAGTGTATGTCCCAGCTTCGAAATCGCAAAAATTAAGGTGGTAATACTATTGTCAAATAAATTTTGGAAATTGTTTATTTTGACAATGGATTTGGCATCAGTGACCAATGTTTTCATAGTGTTTTCCCCAACTTCGAAATAGAAAAAAAAAATTTCAAGCGCGTATATATAAGTATGAAGAGAACAAAAAAAAAAACAAAATTTTATGGTCCACCCTAGTGTCAAAAAAGCTTTTTGAAATTCTGACATTAGATTTTTAAAATCTTAACACTCTCAATTTATGCACCAAATGTCATGTTCTTGTGCACATAAAATTTGAGTCATGCATTTATGCTGCATTCATATCTTTCGAATCATTCATTCATTCGATTCGGTTTCCGATTGATTTGGATTTGTTGCCGACGATGCTAGGCTGAACTGCTATGTTTGATTTGTTTGCAATGAATGTAACATATCAATAACTCGTTTCCAAACGAATGTCTTGAAACCTGGTTTAAGACTACCCGTGCAGAGGTCTTGTACATACACGAAGAGAGCATTCTACCAAGCATGAACCAACCTAGAAATCTTTTGGTTCTCAATCCTATGAAGGGTTTATTGCATTATCGTGATGAGGCAAAATTCTACATGAAATCGCTATTTTAGGGCTGATCAATAACTAAAAGAATTACCAACATCCATTGAAGAGATTTCTACTATTCCCTTTTAACACTTTCGGACCAGTTTGTAGAAGTTTCCATGTTCAATTCCATTTTTCCATGCATCAATTAAATTTTTCAAATCTTTAAAGTCGATTATTTCAAAATATTTTTATGTGGCATTTTCGTGCAAAAGTTCTACTCAACTCAAAAAACTTTACTATAGCTTAGTGAGCACAGAAGCTACTTTCGTATTAACAGACCGAGCTATTGTTATGGCCACGATTCTTCATTTTAAACCGAACTTAAAAAATATAATATATCAGTGGTTTCAAGGTGCAACAGCATATCTCTAGATTTAGGAACTTTTTAGGTGCACATTTTGAATTTACATGTAAGGAAGAGTTAATAAAACAGTTGCAAAGTTAATAACAATTAATAAAACAGTTAATAAACACTTCTTAAGAAACCAAAAAAAAGTTAACCACCCTATAAAGCTGCACACAGCTGATAATCCGAGCAAACAATAAAAATTTGTTGCTTGTGTTTGGCTGTAAAAATTAAAGATTAACACGCACTATCGCCTTGGCAACAAACTTTCTAGCTCATAAAAATTATGGTTTTTTTTCTTTATTATATATATTGTTTTTTTGTTATAATTTGGTCAAAGCTAGTTGATGTTGTCAAATGTTGTGAAAACAAGACGTGTAGCATTTAGACCATTTTTGATTAAAACAACTTGTCAAAGTTTTGCTATAATAAGGAAACTATTGAGCGCTATAAATAATTTGATTTAAGCATAGGAAAAAAACCAACATACAACAGTGTTGTTTTCTTATCTTTATAGCCGTAGTGAGTTACCATATAAGTTAAAAGTAATAAAAAACCAATTTTAAGCTTCTTGCTTATGGCTTAAATTTACTTTAAATGCAGCTAAGGCTGAAATTTAAGCACTAGTCGCATGTAAAAAAAAAAAAATTAAATTTAATAAAAAAAAAAACATAAAAATCTCAATAAAATAGGCAAATGAAAGCCCACAAAAAGACCAAACGTAAACAAGGAAAATAAACTAAGAGAAACAGAACAAAAAAGAAACATTAAAGTAGAAAGAAAAAAAAAAGACAAAAACTATAAAAGTGTAAAAAAAGCCAATTTAATGAAAAACCCACAAAAAACCAATACAAAACAATGCGGCAGAAAGTCTTTAAGTAGATAAAATTCTGAAGAAAAAAAAAAAAAAAAATCGAGATCGAAAAAACGAAAAATCTGGAAAAAGATATAACTTATAGAAATCTCTGAGATTTTAGATATAAAAGCTCCAAAAATTCTTGTAAAACTTAGTGTAAATGCAACAAAAGCAAAAAATATAAATAAAAAAAGACCAAAGAAATGTATATAAATAAAAAACCATCAAGCAATTTATGGTGGGTTTTTGGAGCTGACAACAAAAAAATATCAGCTTTAAGTTGCTAACGACGAAAACAAACAATAACAACACCTACAACACCAACAACAATATCTTGGAAAACAACAATAAGTATAGCAACTAAGTTCACAGTCGAAGCTAACTACTACACGTCTGACTTCACTTCGTTTTTGCTCACGCTTTCGTTGTTGCTGATGAAGAAAATTTATTGAAAAGTTATTGTTGTTGTTGTTGCTCCTATTAACGTTGACTTTGCAGAATTTTTTTTGCTACTGAATTTGCAGATTAGCAACAGTACAAGACAAGAACGACACCAACAAAAACGAAAAAACACCAACAAAAACAAAAAAACAACAACAACAACAAAAAGCTTTAAGAGTTGTTGAAAATTAGGTCTTTGTTGGGTGGTTTGGGGTATGCTTTGGGTTGTAGTGCGCTGAGCAAGGCGGGTAATTTTAGCAAGCCTATTGGCATTTGGTGCATATTTTTTGTTGTTGTTATTGTTGCCAGTGGTGTCGATGCGGTTTGGTAAAAGGGGTAAAAAGAAGGAAATTAAATAAAATAAAATAAAATAAAATAAAATAAAATAAAATACAATACAATACAATACTATACAATACTATACAATACAATACAATACAATACAATACAATACAATACAATACAATACAATACAATACAATGCAATACAACACAATACAATACAATACAATACAATACAATACAATGCAATACAATACAATACAATACAATACAATACAATACAATACAATACAATACAATACAATACAATAAAATACAATACAATACAATACAATACAATACAATACAATACAATACAATGCAATACAACACAATACAATACAATACAATACAATACAATACAATACAATACAATACAATGCAATACAATACAATACAATTCAATACAATACAATACACTACAATACAATACAATATAATACAATACAATACAATACAATACAATACAATACAATACAATACAATACAATACAATACAATACAATACAATACAATACAATACAATACAATTAAATACAATACAATACAATACAATACAATACAATACAATACAATACAATACAATACAATACAATACAATACAATACAATACAATGCGATACAATACAATACAATACAATACAATACAATACAATACAATACAATACAATACAATACAATACAATACAATACAATAATATACAATACAATACAATACAATACAATACAATACAATAGAATACAATACAATACAATACAATACAATACAAGACAATACAATACAATACAATACAATACAATACAATACAATACAATACAATACAATACAATACAATACAATACAATACAATACAATACAATACAATACAATACAATACAATACAATACAATACAATACAATACAATAAAATACAATACAATACAATACAATACAATACAATACAATACAACACAATACAATACAATACAATACAATACAATACAATACAATACAATACAATACAATACAATACAATACAATACAATACAATACAATACAATACAATACAATACAATACAATACAATACAATACAATACAATACAATACAATACAATACAATACAATACAATACAATACAATACAATACAATACAATACAATACAATACAATACAATACAATACAATAAAATACAATACAATACAATACAATACAATACAACACAATACAATACAATACAATACAATACAATACAATACAATACAATACAATACAATACAATACAATACAATACAATACAATACAATACAATACAATACAATACAATACAATACAATACAATACAATACAATACAATACAATACAATACAATACAATACAATACAATACAATACAATACAATACAATACAATACAATACAATACAATACAATACAATACAATACAATACAATACAATACAATACAATACAATACAATACAATACAATACAATACAATACAATACAATACAATACAATACAATACAATACAATACAATACAATACAATACAATACAATACAATACAATACAATACAATACAATACAATACAATACAATACAATACAATACAATACAATACAATACAATACAATACAATACAATACAATACAATACAATACAATACAATACAATACAATACAATACAATACAATACAATACAATACAATACAATACAATACAATACAATACAATACAATACAATACAATACAATACAATACAATACAATACAATACAATACAATACAATACAATACAATACAATACAATACAATACAATACAATACAATACAATACAATACAATACAATACAATACAATACAATACAATACAATACAATACAATACAATACAATACAATACAATACAATACAATACAATACAATACAATACAATACAATACAATACAATACAATACAATACAATACAATACAATACAATACAATACAATACAATACAATACAATACAATACAATACAATACAATACAATACAATACAATACAATACAATACAATACAATACAATACAATACAATACAATACAATACAATACAATACAATAAAATACAATACAATACAATACAATACAATACAATGCAATACAATACAATACAATACAATAATATACAATACAATACAATACAATACAATACAATAAAATAAAATACAATACAATACAATACAATGCAATACAATACAATACAATACAATACAATACAATACAATGCAATACAATACAATACAATACAATACAATACAACACAATACAATACAATACAATACAATACAATAAAATAAAATAAAATAAAATAAATAAAATTGCTTAAATACAGTTGATTATATTAATTTTATGATCTTTTTAATTATTACATGAAGTAAATTGCGATCTTTAAATCAAGTAATTTTTTAAGAAGGCAACAATAACAAAAACAACTCTGTATAGAATCAATCACTTAGCTGAGTAGACAGTCTTTTTCAGAAATTGCTACATTTCCTCTTCAGTAGTCTTTGAGTGATTAAGCTGTAATCAACTCACTGTTTAAAGTCGCATATGATTTCACACATTTAGAATTCATTCATTTGAATTATATAGAACAAATTGAACGTTCAAATTGGCTACATATGACATTTTAAATCAATATTTATTTATATAGCAGTATTCATTTATAGGTCTTAAATAAATATATATTTCTTTAAATATATTTAAAGGGCCTCGACCTTTATAGAAAAAAAGGTGTTGATGTTACCGACTAAAAAGTAACCTTTATCTGTGACGATTCCCAAAATATTTTGGTTGTCACGATAACCGCCAGTGAGCTAAGCCAGTGAGTTAAACCCTCCGAAAATCATGTTCTTAGTTACTGATAATACTATAAAGTATTTAAAGGAACATTCTATAAAAAAGTGCCTTTCCTCTAAACTCGCAGTAGGATAACTTTCGCAAAGGAACATCTTCTGAAAGATAATTGGAAAAAAAAGCTCTGATTGAATAAAACTAAGGCAAATTTGTTCGGTTCCGGTAGAAAGTCGAGCGTGAAACGCCAAAAAAAAAACGGCCAACGATCGCAAGTACACAAATAAAACCATGAAACATGATGGCAGCAACATCATGCTATGGGGTTAATTTTCCTCATTGTTGGTTTATATATTTGAAGTGTGCGTCACGTAATAAATATGTAAATATTTTAAATAGTGTTATGCTTCCATACGCTGAGGAAGAAATGTCATTGCAGTGACAATTTATGCAAGATAATAATCCCAAACCCTCCTCACAACTAGCAAAGAACTGGTTCCAGGACAACAAGGTTTTTTATTAGAAATGCTTTTGCAATCAATCACCTGAACTAAATCCAATAGAACACGTTTTGAGTATATTAATATAGAGAATTGCTGGCTTTAGATCTAAAACCAAGGAGGATTTGTAGAAAAAAGTGCCAGCCGAATGGTATGCCATTGATCTCTCCATTAGTGGTACTCTTGTTAGCTCTGTGTGTCTTCGATGCAGAGAACTTTCATTATTATTAATTTAAATCCTAAAATTATTAGATAGTTTAAGTATTTAAATTTAATTAAAATAAAATTAAATTAAAAGTATCAAAATAAAAAGTGCGAGTCATTTCTATTAGTTTTTCCATCTCTGTATATCGGATATGTGATACTGTCGTTATAAAAGAAAAAAATATCAAAATTGAAAAATTTAATTTAAAATTAAATTGAAAATAAAATATGAAATTCTTCAAATTCGAGAGTAACGATAGTTATTTTGTAACGTCACAAACGTTTTGTAATATCACGACTTCGATATATATGCATTTTAAACCTAAAAATAAATATATTTTATTTAAGCCACTAGTTGTACCTACTATTCCGACGATTCTGGTAAAGCTTTCTGTAGATAACATTTGTTATTGTGTTAAAAATTCTCATTTTCTTAACGTTCTCGAAGTTTCAACAACGTAAAAATATAGCAAGAATTCAAATAAATTACATTCGTTTCTTTTAATGTCATAAGAAATATTTTTATAAAAATTTTAAGATATAAAATATTTTTATATATATATTTTATGAAAAGATATATATATTGTATTTAAAGCAGATATTGCACCCTTAAATTTAAAAGTTTTGATTTGATACGTTCTAATGGGTGTTTTTTTAAGCGTTTGGTTTTTGAAAATTAAAAAAAAAGCAGAGAGTTTGCAATAGTGAATGAAATATTTATTTAAAGCAATACATAAATGCCTGTCATTTTTTTTAAAGATTAATTCATATAAATGTTGCCTGCGGCTACGCCTTAGGTAGTCCATCCGTAAGCTCCGATTTTGGGATACTTTTTCCAGCATTTTGGCCGGTATCTCACCCATGGCAGCGGTAATGTTGTCTTCAGGGCTGCAATAGTGGCTGGCTTATGTCTGTACACGAAAAACTTCACGCAGCCCCACAAAAAATAGTCTAGTGGGGTCAAATCGCTTGATCTTGGCGGCCAGTGGACTGCTCCAAAATGAGAGATTAATTGCACACCAAACTCGCCTCTCATAGGTCCATGGTATCGCGTGTCGTGTCAACGAAGTCCAATTCTTCCATTTTGGGCAAAAAAATTCGGTAATCATCGTACGGTACCTTGCTTCATTGGCTGCACCGTTGAAATTTGCATTATTTTTTAAAAAGTACGGTCCAATAATGCCTCCGGCTTACAAACCGCACCAAACAGTGCATTTTTCAGGGTGCATTGGAAGCTCTTGAACTGCCTCTGGCTGCACTTCGGACTAAATTCGGCAATTCTGTTTGTTGACGCACCCATTGAGTCAAAAATGAGCTTTGTCGCTGAAGACAATTTTTCGATAAAAAAGTGGATCTTCATCCAATCATACGAAAAATCTTTCAGGTGGTCGAACACCAGCCCAATTGTTGACAATGGCGGCGAATTGACATATCGCGATCTTCATTGACACTGGCCAATACAGCAGCAATATCCGCTTGCCGGTTGGTGGGTTAATGTCCAATAAAGTGTAACTGGTGCAAGATTTGGCAACACTTGCTTGAATAGCCTGTTTTGTGGGTCGATTATGACGACCATAAAATGGACAGAGCACGAATTTTGATGGTAAAATTCAACAATTTGCAAGCGCTGTTTGTTTGAGAGTCTATTCGTGCTGAAATGGCAAACCTTATATGTTACTATAATCACGCGTGAGATGTCAAAAAATTTACACCAGTAAAACAATAGTAAAAAATCACCCTTTATATAAGCAATAGAAGTAAAAAATTAAAGAAATATTATTAATGTTTTTTTAATTTTTCCGAGTTTTTGTCTTGTCAATTTTACGGTTGCATTAATGTTTTCTGGTAATGACTTTGCTTCTTAGAAGATTTCGTCAAAATTTTCTTGATTCAAGTAAATTTTTTGTCGGTTTTTTGCTGCGCATCGTTTACCAAACCGATATCCTTAATCAAATCTATATTTAGTTTTTGAAAATTTAGACTCAACGACATTGAATTCATCTTACTCATCATCTAACATTTCTCCCGAAGCATTAATGATGTTCGTCAAGTTTTAAAAGCATCAATTTCCAATGGGGGATATATCACCTTTAGTGGCCCACTCCCCATACTTACGGCACTGGTTGCTGCGGTTTTTGTCAGCTTTTTCGCTTAAGTGCATGTCACACTTAGCAGGAACGGACAAATTTGTTGTTGTTTTCACGGGTAAAAGAAGCTCTCTCAATATCCAGTTTCTTATTTTACCCGCGAGAACAACAACAAATTTGCCCGTGTCCGCTAAGTGTGACATGCCTCTTAGGTTCTTCCTGAATTGCAGAATATCTAATGGTAGCATGCCTTGGTAACAACAACAAAACAACTACAATACCAAAAGAATATTGGTATGTATCATGACAACAACAATAAAGCAACTACGAATTCAAACCAAGCTGAAAAGAGGTCAATAAAATATGTGTGACAAATTTTCATTGCAATTGTTCCTTAAGTTTCTTTGCACTCTGCTTTAACGGCAGTATCTGACTTTGTCAAAAGATCTACTTCCACCTCCAGCTCCTTTCTAATCAGCCGTCGCCCTCCTTCCCACCACTCCTCTTCTCCCTACCTACCCCATTCTTACTCATACTAAATGCGCTACTTTCGCCTTTTTTCGCCAATGCTGTTGCTAACGGATGAGCAAGTAACTACGTTATAACTGCCCCATTGATTGTTGTTGGTCATGCCGAGTGGGTGGTGCATATTTGAATTACTTCAATAATAAATAGGTGACTCGACTATTTTGTGTGTTCTAGCTAAGTGAAATTCTAGCCTCTTTTTCTATCTATTAATATTTTCCATTAAAGGTTCATTTAAGGGTCAGTTCATTTTCTGTGTCTTTTGCTATAATTTTTGCACACATTTTTGCACACATCAACTATTTTTGTATGCTACATGAAGCGTCTACTTAGCAGCGAGTACGTGCGACCGACTACTTAATTTCTTTTAATATCCAATATTGACAGATAAAGAGACGCTTCAGGTTCTTAACTAACTTTCTATGTTGTATGTTATAAACGCTATGAGTTGATAGAAAAAGCTTTTATGAAGCTTTTGTTAATTAATAGTTCTCAACGAGGCGAAACACAACAGATTGTTGATTAATTCAATATAGCTTGATTGCCTCTTCGACTATTAGCTATCTATGATTTTTATGTGTTTGTGTGTAGGTCACAGTTCAAATAAAAATCAATTGCTACTGTATCGCACAGTGACTAAATTTCATTAAGAATTCGCATTAAAATAGTAAAAGTCTTGGCAAAACCACTTTTGGCACATTGAGGTTTATTGGACCACTTTTCATGTAAAAAAAAATTAAATACCATAAAACTGACATCAAGTCAGTTCGCATGCTTAAACATTTGTGAAAACTTTCGCTATTTTTTTATACGAAAATTAGGGGAAGAATTGATTGGAACCAAACGTGAATTACCGATTAGGCGGAACAAATGTAAAAGACAATTTGAAGTGCTTATAACCGAGGCTAGTGCTATGCCTTAGCCTCGGCAAGCATTTCCAGCCCTTAGTTGTTCCTGTCCTTTAATTCCACAATTTCCACAATTAAGCTGTGGATTTTCTGTTTCAATAATTGCTCAACGTAGTAAAGAACAAGAAAACAGATGCGTCGCTGGACACACGAGAGAACGAAGCTTTTTCGCAGTTTCATAAGTTTGATAATTTAATGGTTTTGACGTAGAATTACGTCTTACAGCGTGGTTTGTATGGGGGTCATTTTCACAAATTTTTTCAAGCACATTCAAGGCTTATAGTTGATACTTTGGGGTATACCTACAGCCTTTAATATTCATCGCACAAAGAAAAAATATATGCCAAAATATCAGTCAGAGTACGAATAAAACAAATATTTGACTTTGGGTTTTGTCACCTCTTTAAAAAAATCACAAAATAGCAAAATCGAATGAGAAGAAATTCATATATTTGTATGAGAAAAGTTACACAGAAGCTGCTTTAGTAGTTGCTAATACTGTTGTTATGGTTGTTGGTTTGGTTGTTGCTGTAGTTGTTGTTGTGGTTGTTGTTGTGATTGTTGGTTTAGTTCGCTTTTGTGTCGTTTTCTATTGTGATGCTTTTGTTATTGTTATTACCCTGCAGTGTAATCAACTAGATTTATGCCAGTCAACAACTAGTTGGAAATATCCAACAACTATTTCGATTTATGTCCTATTCTCATAGAACCGACTGGTATTTTTTACGTGGTGATGTCATTGGAAAAGACAATTGTCTTACTATAGATAAGGTTTTAACTAGTTAACAACTCATTTTTTATGTAAAGTAAAGTTCTAGTTGGGTTGTGACTAGTTTTTAACCAATATAGTAATTATCGAATTAAAACTAGTTCATAGGTTCATATTTTTTCAATAGTTCATAGGTTCAAAGAACATATATTTTTACAACAAAATATTAGCTAAAGGCTAAAGTTAAAGCTATTTGATGAAATACCATGTTTATGGTATACTACATGTTTTTAAATTAGTTTTTATATGTTTTAATTTGTTTATTATTAGTTTGTTCCAATGGGGTACCCAGCTCCAACTGGTTTTGGAACTGGTTGATTTTGATAATATGTAGTATAGTTTGATTTTGGCTAGTTTTACAACTGGTTTAATGTGACTTGACAAAAACTAGTTGGGTTTAAACTACTTTTGCAATTAGTAAATCGTGACAAAATATAAACTAGTTTGTTTTGACTAGTATAAATACTACTCATGTTTTAATGCTGACTAGTCTTACACTGCAGGGTAGTATGTAGTATGTAAAAAGTACCTACATAGATACACATCATAGATACACATCATTTGCTTCTGTTTTTTCGTTTATTATTTATTTATTTATTTATTTATTTATATATTTTATTGACATACCAATGCAACAAGGTCTTATAATTAAAGCACTAGCCTCTAATTTCATCAGTATTTGTGATAACACGGTTAATTATACAAGTTACTAATAAAAAACTTAATAATAAAGCTTATATAAAACAGTAATGTTTGAATTTAAATTCGAATAAAAGTATTGCTTGATAGCTTAAATTACAATTCTGCTTGTATAAAACTGAAAATTTACAATTATTGCAATGAGGAGAAAAAAATATTCAATCGAAATTTCAATCGCACAGCATTGGTAATTGTTCTTAGATCAGTTGGTAGAGCGTTCCAAAAACGGATTGAATACACAAAAAATTGTCTTTCCGGTGCCAGACAAGAATGACGCATTTGTATTATAACGTTTGATCTTCATGATCTTGCAAACCCGAGTCTGTTGTACAGATAAAACGGCTGCCTAGTATAAACCACCTTGTGCAGTAAAATTAGTGATCGAAATTTCAGTAAATTGTCGAGAGTCATATTGTATAAACGTTTTGCATGCACGGAGACATGATCTTTACGTTTTAAGCTATAAACATAACGAGTAATGTTGTTGAAGAGAACATTTAGTTTGTGTTTAAATAAACTGTCACAGTTAGCAAATATTTCGCACCCATAGAGCAGGGTAGGCATAAGGTATGATTTAGCCAGTAAGATACGTGTTCTAAGGGGCGTAAAATATTGAGTTGTCCATAAAACACGTAACATACCATACACTTTACCGATAGTGCTACCTATA
This sequence comes from Dichetophora obliterata, assembly GCA_963920525.1. Lineage (NCBI taxonomy): Eukaryota > Metazoa > Arthropoda > Insecta > Diptera > Sciomyzidae > Dichetophora > Dichetophora obliterata. Next base: position 31,433,244 of record OY986437.1, read on the forward strand.
TGAGTGTTCCACGACAATGTTCTATTAAATATTATACCTAGGTTTTTCACGCTATCCACACATTCAATATCACAATTGTTCAGTTTAATTTTTGGGAAGAGTGAATAGTCTACTGGTTTTTTTGAGATGACAATGCATTTTGTTTTTCTGGGATTTAAACATAGGCCATTTGATGTGGCCCATTCGTTAACGCGTCGAAGATTATCATTTAGGTTCGTAACACAAGGGACGATAGACTCACGGGAACAACTAACATACAATTGGACATCATCGGCATACATATGAATATTACAATTTTTCAACACTTTTGGTAGGCAATTTATGTATACAGAGAAGAGTAGAGGACCTAACACAGAACCCTGAGGAACAACTCTGTCATTTGGTAGGAATTTTGATACAATGCCATTTGAACAAACTGCTTGTGTTCTGTTGGATAGATAGGATGATATCAAATTAGCAGCAGTCGGGGAAAAATGAAACAGATTCGCAAGCTTATTATACAACACAGAATGATCCATCAGAATGATTTTGAGTGGTCTCAGAGCACTAGAAAGTTAATTTTGTTCTCATCAATACCTACTCTAAGGTCTTCAACAACATCAACTAGTGCTGTTACACAGCTTCGATTAACTCGGAATCCAGATTGACATTCGTTTATTGAATGATTTCTATAAATTAACTTACACATTTGTCTATAAATTATTAGCTCTGGAACTTTTGATACATACGACAAAATGGCTATAGGACGGTATTCATTGCACGTTTTTGGAATCGGTATTATTTTTGCCTGTTTCCAAGTGGAAGGATATATATGTAGAAGTAGTGAGAATAAAATTAAAAATGTGTGTTACAAAAGGTAGTAATTTGGGGAGTAGGGCCTTGAGAAATACAGGATGAATATTGTCAAAACCAACAGCATTTGACTTTATAGCTAAAAAACACTCGAGAACATCTGTTTGCTCAACGCATTCAAAACTAAAAACGTTGTTACTTCGCACGCTGTTAGGGTTAGCGAAAGATTCATGAGAGATTGCTGGCATTGGAAGATCTAGAAACTTTATATATAAATCTTCTACATCAACATCATCACTTTTCCTACCTTTACACTTGCCCATTCCAATGTTTTTTATTTCCTGCCATGTTTTTTTGCTATCAATTGCAGAAGAGAATTTTTCACAATAAAATTTTGTTTTTTCTGATTTTATTTCTGCAACAACAATTTTCCTAGCATTTTTGAATTCACTATAAATCTCCTGTTTTAAAAACGTTTCCATCGATTGTATAGTGTATCACGTTGCAATATTAAGTTTTTAATTTTGTCGTTAAACCATGGGCGCTGAATAGGTTTAAAATTTTTATTTTTAAGTGGGACGAACTCCTCAAAAAGTCTACTGAGGTTGGATTGCAAAAAATTAACTTGCTCATCGGGCGATGTCATACTGTATATACTGCTCCAGTTGATATTTGAAATTCCAGACTCGAGACGACGGTAATCAATACTTTTAAAGTCGCGAAACAAAAATGACTTTGGTTGCGTCTTCAACCAATTATTGGTTTTGTCTATTTTCAGCAATATAAATACAATAGATAATACAGATGAATGTAGCTACAGAGCTAGTATGTATCATGGGTTGTGCTTTGAAACTCTATTTATTTTTGAAATATCATAAAAAATTCGAATTATTAATAGTATGCAATATATTTTTTCCATATAAAAAATGTATTGTGTTAGCTAAAATTTTAATTTTAAATTGCATACTTTTCAAATATACATAAACACGTAAAATATACACAAAGGGCTTATTGCAATAACGTGATAAGCCACACAATCTAAAAAATCAATTTTGTGGGCTGAATACATTACTCAATGCATTGCCAACAACCACTGAAGAGATTTTTGCTATTTCTTATTAATTTTCTAACCTATTTGTGAAAGTTTCCGTGTTCAATTCAATTTCTTCACACAAAAATTTGAAATCTTTTGAAAACAGACTGTGCAGTATAAATAAGCTTAACGCTGAAATTGAGTGTTTAAAAGTTGACCTTAATAACATTAAACAGCTCAATAAAAAAACTGAACTATCTTCAGATGCTATTGTTTTTGGAGTTCCCTTTGTGGAATCTGAAAATTTAAAAAGCATTTTTAATTCTGTCTGCCGTTCCATTGATTTCTTGGCTCCACAAGTTCGGGACATTTTCCGTACGAAGCCAAATATAAACAACACAAACACAGCTGTAATCGTTAAATTTTACACTCCATCGGACAGAAATCGCGTACTCCAAGCATTTTCGGGCTATAGAAAACGAACCAAAGCCAATATTACTCTCCGAGCTGCCGGCTACGACTCTGATAGTCCAATTTTTATTCATGAGAGTTTAACAGCTGATAATCGCAAAATTCTACAAACTGCAATTAAACTTAAAAGGGCAAACAAAATATTGAGTGTGTTCTCTCTCCGTGGTGTGGTTCATATAAGAACACAAGAAAATAGCGTTGCCACACCTGTCAAATCTGAAGAAGAACTAAACAACATAATTCTACGTGAAGCCGCTGCTTAGGTTTAATCATATTTTAATTTAATGTATTAACTGTTTTTTTTGTTTACAAATATGTTTAAAATTTCTTACTTTGCACTAAAATTTGTAAAGATGTTTGGCTCTCTCTGTTTTATGTTTTTATTCTTTAATTATATTTGTTGTGCTACGATTTTTTTTAAAGTATCCAAAGTTCCTTTTCATTTGTACTTTACCTATAATCTCAAATGAGGTAAATCCTAATGGTGTTAATGTCAACTGTGAAACTTTAATCAATATTCTATGTAAGCAACGGCGTGGTTTAAAAGTAGTGCACTTCAATTCAAGGAGTTTGAATGCGCTGAAGCTTGATTATGTTAGATATGTTTTTGAAAATTCGTTAGTAGATGTCATATGTGTTTCTGAAACGTGGTTTAATGTTGATATAAACGACTACTTTTATAGCATCAATAATTATAATCTCTTTAGAAATGATAGAAATGGTAAAAAAGGTGGTGGAGTTGCAATTTATGTCAAATCCTGTCTGAATGCTACTCTTGTGTGTAAATCTAGTGATTCAAATGTAGAATTTATAATTGTTGAAATTTCTGATAGATGTACTAAAATTTTGCTGTCGTGTGTATATAATCCCAATAAATTATTTAGTCTTGATCCTTTTTTTAGTGAAATGTTGACACGTCTGATTGATTTTGACTTCTATGTTATATGTGGAGATTTCAATGTGAATTTACTCAATAATGATATTGCTTTTCAAAATTTATCTAGTAATATATCTACAGCTGGGCTCTTTATTGTAGACTCAGGCATACCTACTAGGTATGCTGCAAACAGTACACCTAGCTTGCTTGACTTTTTTCTTGTATCCGATTTATCATGCCTTCTGTTGTTTAACCAAATATCTTTTGTATCAGATAATGATTTAATATTCTGCACATTAAATTTGCACCTTCATCATGACTGGATTCCTAACACCTATTCATACCGTGATTTCAAATCTATCAATTTTAATCTCCTATTTCAAGATCTTCCTACATTTGACTGGAATAATTGTTGGTACCAAAACTCTGTTGATGACAAATTAAATGTGTTCAATGTGCAAGTTATGGATGTCTTTGATCATTATGTTCCAGTTCGTTCTGTTCATGTAAAAAATGTTTCATGTCCGTGGTTCACTTCTTCAGTAAGAGCTGGAATAAAAAACCGGAATAAATTATACTCTAAGTGGAAAAAAACAGCCTTCAACCTTAAACTGGCAAAATTATAGATTAGCCCGTAACCAAGTCACACTCCTGATAAGAACAGCTAAAATTAACTTTTTTTCGGCTAAGTTAAATACATCTCTCCCATCTAAGCAGCTGTGGGCAAATCTAAAAAAGTTAGTCATTGGAAATAAGGACAATGTCAAATGTGATATTGAACCTAGCATTTTAAATGATTACTTTTCCATCAATACTAACTCCAATTTGAATTCGAACTTAAGTATTCTTGACATTCCTGAGCTAACTAGTAGTTCTTTTGAGTTTTCCGTAGTTAATGAAAATGATGTTGCAAGGAGTATTTTGAAGCTACGATCAAATTCCATAGGAGAAGATCAAATTTCTAAAAAGTTTATAAAAATTATATTGCCGTATATTCTAAGCCCGTTGACGCATATAATAAATTACTGCTTTACTACTTCATGCTTTCTTAAAATGTGGAAAGTAGGAACTATAATCCCTGTTCCAAAAAAAACATCAGCTAGAGAACCAAAAGATTTTAGACCCATAAGCATCCTCTCATGTTTATCAAAAATATGTGAGTCCCTTATGGTAGAACAAATTACTAATTATCTAGGACTAAACAAACTCCTTTCACCACAACAATCTGGATTCCGTTCAGGACATAGTTGCTGTACTGCGATGACTAAAGTTATTGATGATATACGAATTGAGTATGACCAAGGTTTTATCACTATTCTTTGCCTTTTAGATTTTTCTAAAGCATTTGATACGGTAGATCATCATATTCTTTGTAAAAAGTTGTCATGCTTCTTCGGATTTTCAAATAGTGCTATGAAGCTTATGTGGAGTTATCTAACTGATAGATCCCAAAGAACAAAGGTTGGGTCTCGCTATTCTGAATTTAAATCCATTAAATCTGGAGTACCACAAGGATCTGTTCTTGGTCCCTTACTGTTCAGTTTGTTCATAAATGATATCTTTTTGATATGTAATAGTGTCACCTTGCACGCATACGCTGATGATATCCAAATTTATCTCTCTAGACGTGTTGGTCTTATTGATGATCTGAGTTGCAGGATGAATGAAGATTTAGTAATAATTCATAAATGGGCGGTAAAAATTGTCTTACTCTTAATCCAATAAAATCCTATGTTTTGCCAATATCAAAAAACAAAATTTATATGCACGACATTCCTCCTATCTACATTGGTAATACTCCACTTAAGTTTGTAAGTAAAGTCACTAATCTTGTGTTGACCATATTAATAGTGTAGTTAGTAAAATTTATTGTACATTGCGTAATCTAAGACTATCTGCCCCCTTTACATCTACTGAAACAAAAAGAAGGTTGGTGGTTCAATTGATTGTTCCTATAATCAGCTACTTTGTATCTGTTTATAGTAAACTTGACTCTCAATCACTTCATAAAATACAACTCGCTTTCAATAATGCTTCTCGCTATGTTTATGGTCTACGTAAGTTTGATCATATCTCGTCTTGGTGTAAAAGCATTCTGGGTTGTGGCATTGCCTCTTACATGAATGCAAGGAACTGCATATTTTTACATAATATCATTTATTCAAAAACTCCAATGTATCTTTATGTAAAATTGCAATTTAGCCTATCAAATAGAAGCCGAAATTTAATGCTACCGAAATTTAATTATTTGAATTCAACAAGACTTTTCTTCATTAACGCCATTAGATTATGGAACTCTTTACCAAATAATTTAAAATGTGCTCAAAAGAAAGGGAACTTTAGACTTTTAATTTATAAGCATTTTTCTTCTTTTAACTTTTAAGTGTATGTCTTTTTTATTACTGAGATAGCCAAAAATCTATTGCCGCATTATTTGGACATAAGATTTAATTAAAAAAAAAAAAAAATCAATAATAATAATGATAATTAAATTAAGATATTATAAAGTTTGGAGTTAATGAATTCTTAGTTTTTAAGACAGTATGCCACTAATTTCCAATTATATATTGTACTATAAAGGAAATTATTCTTAATGTACTAATTACTATCGAATAAATCAAATCAAATCAAAAAATACATTTTTTCAAAACTTTAAAGTCGATTTTTTATAAAATATTTTTTATGTGACTTATCATGTTCTTGCCATAAGCGCTTCATATATGCTCTTTAGTGCAGGGAAAATAAATAATTCATATTTTTCCGAAATATATACATACTTAAATTTAATAAACATAACTTTTAATTGCATTAAAGTTTAACCAACATAAAACTAAAAAAGAATAACAAATTCATCACTAAAAATATCAAATTAAAAATTATTATTCAAAATAAATTTGTTTTTAAATAATTTTCATTTAGAAAATTGAAACCTTTAAATTACTTTTGAAAGATATAAATGAAAAAACCATAATTTTTCTTTATTTCTGTACTGTACTTACGAGATTATCGAAACTGTGTACTTTTTTTTTAATAATAAAAATTTTAAATAAAAATATTTTAAGTACCATAATGTTAACTAAAAAAAATAATATTCCCACCAGTAAATTTTATAACCTTACATTATTATTTTACACTAATTTTTAATTATTTTTGTAAATGTGAATGAAATTATTGGTTTTTAATATCTTAAATAGCAAACGTATCAAATAGATGTAATTATTTTATTTATTTCCATTTAAACTATCAACACAATCGTTTAACAGTTTGAGTAATAACATGTAAATTTTATAAACAATATGCTATAAAACTAATAAAATGTAAACATAATTATATTAAAGAATATTACACTTTTATAAATTCATTTTAAACAATTTTTAATAAATTTTGTTTAAAAGTTTGTCTATTCAAAGTGAGATCTATTTGAGCACTTATGGAATTGAACGCTAAGCACATTTTTAATAAGATTATTACGGCCATAGTTTGTCCTATGATATGGAATATAAAAAAAAATATCTTTGCCTAAAATATCTCTCAGGCGCATATATTCTTAAAAGAGCGAGGAGTGGCGCGCAGTCTATATGTATGTGACGTAATTGTATCGCGAACAAAAATAACAAGATAAGATTTACGTCTGGAGGCTAAGGTATTAAGACCTGGAAGAGCACACCTGGATACGTAAGTTGGCATAAAATTCCAATTTAATTTAAACATTATATAACGAGTGAAACGTTTTTGTATTTTTTCCAATCGCAAAGAATCTACCTCGTAATATGGATCCTAGCTCACTTATCCATATTCAAAGATAGACCTTACTAAAGATAAAAATAACGTTCTAAGGGTATATGGATCCTTAAATCCCTACGAATTACGCCTCAAAAAACCCATAATTGCATTACCCTTAGTAATTATGCAATTGTAATGGTTGGAAAAAGAAATTTTTCTATCAAATAGAATTTCCAGATCAGATGTAGACTCGACACGTGAAAGACCACTATTTGCGAATGAGTAATTAAAATGTTATCGATATTTATATCAAATATTACATCAATAGTTGTCCTAATCGTGTTGCGCAAATATTTGGATCGCTCACCATTCGCAAATTATATTTATCAAAACGGCATTGCTTAAGCCTAGAATTTTTATGAAATTCATTTTTTTGTGATATTTCAAAAGTGTAGTCTTTCAGACGTTATTTTCACTTCTACAGCTGTTTTAGTAGGTGTCCAGATTCATTCTTATTTATCTCGAAACCACATTTTTTGGCATGGTGTTTTAGAAAAAACGAAAACTAATCAGCCGAGTCATCTGAAATTTAAATATGCTATTCATTACATCAGTGGCTATCGCTGACACTAGAATCAACAGTTGCCAACTGTTGTCTGCGCTGAATGCGGCCATCGTGTGTGATAATTTTCAACCCGTTCAATGGAACCTTGCTACTTTTGTTGTTTGGATAGCTAATGCGCAATGCTTTTGATCGATTATTGTGATCTGCTGCATCAAAGCTTCAATAGAAAATGTAGTACAACTAATGCACAATCCTTTAATACATTCCTGTCTTCTACTGCAACATAGCTTCAGTAAATACTTAAGATTGAAGTAATCACATTGTGATACAAAGGGTTTTGGAGTGGTGGTTAGTGTGTAGATCTCTCGATCGAAATGGTGCAATTCGATTCTCACTGCTTACAAAAAAATATTTTTAATTTTATATCCTCTTGTTGTAATAGATGTAAGTAAAAAAACAACAACAGTTCTAAGAAAAAGGTGTATGGAAAAAAGTGTCGTTTTTCAGATTTCACTCAAGCAAATCACAAAACGAGGTGTAAAAAGCTTCTCTTCAAAAAGCTAATAGAACCATGCCCGAACTCGGATTCGAACCGGAGATCTCTGAGTTGATAGTCTAGCGCACTCTTCACTAGACTACAAATTCCGACACATTATGAAATTGTGTTACCTTGCTCAAAAATTTTGTAGAAGAGAGCTGCGTAGATATATTAAAACATTTCATCTCTTTACAAATAGTTGCAAGTTTCTGTTACACAAATTTCATTGATTAAAAACTTGTAAGCTGTCATGAGTTCAATTAAACTTCATTTCTCAGAACTGCTCAGTAACCGTCGTAAGGTTCAGTTTAACTTTTTGTGCTAAATGTTCAAAATTAAATCCGATTTGTAATGTATCATTATCTTTAAATATTGTTTAATTAAATTATTGAATAAAATCTTTATTTATTTATTTATTTTTATTTTTATTTATTTATTTAAAGGAACAATGTCGACATGTAAGACATAGTCTTATAAATGCACTAAGTATGACATGATAACAACAGTTTTTAATACCATGAATGAAAATTAAAGCTAACTTAACAATGTATTATAAATGAATAAAATGTAGACTTAGCTGCTAATTATATTTTATTTAGATTAAAAGTGATAGACAAGAGATTTAAGAAAAGAATTTGAGAATTTCATGCTTAAAGATATGTTTATTTCGAATTATTTTGATTCCATAAGGCAACGTATTCCACAATCTGATGGCGTTCACAAAAAATAATCTATTGGAATTCAAATAATTATAAACTGGTATTTTAAGGTTGAAATTTCTATTAGATCTGCAGAATTGGAGTTTCACAAATAAGTAATTAGGTGTTTGTGAATATATTAAATTGTGTAAAAAAATACAGTTTCTAGCATTTAAATAACTCAAAATATTACAGCCCAGAATTTTATTGCTCAAGTGACTGATGTGATCAAATTTTCTAAGGCCATAAACGTACCTCACAGCATTATTAAATGCCAGCTCCAGCTTCATCCTGGACCTGGAATCAAGTTTACTGTACACGACATCTGAGTAGGAGATGATTGGCACTATGAGCTGTTGGACTAACTTCTTTCTAGTTTCAAGAGGAACAAATGACGCAGTCCATCTCAAGTTCCGCAACACATAGTAAACCTTACATACAACAGCATTGATATGGTTTTCGCAAGAGAGTGAAGAGTCAATGTGGTAACCAAGATTTTTTATCTTGTCAACAAAATTTAGTTGAACACTATTTAGATAAATGGCAGGTATATTATCGAACGAGACCTTAGATTTAAAAATCGGTAAGACATATGATTTCTGGGGGTTGAGCTTGAGCTTATTAGTTTGAGCCCATTCTGAAATTTTATTTAAGTCATCATTCATTTTAATACATAAGTCATCAACAAGGTTAAGAGGTCTAGACAAGTACAGTTGCAGATCATCAGCATATGCATGCATTGTAACATGCCTGCATTTGCTAAAAATATCATTAATAAACATAGAGAATAAAAGCGGACCAAGTACAGAGCCTTGAGGAACCCCACAATTTAAATTACGAAAAGCGGACAGACTATTACCCACCCTCACTCTTTGAGTTCTTCCAACTAAGTAACTATATAACAGACGGACTGCCATGCTGGAAAACTTAAAATTATCTTCAAGTTTTTGGCACAATATAGAATGGTCAATAGAGTCAAAAGCCTTAGAAAAATCTAGCAGGCAAAGAAGATTAATGTGACCCAAATCATATGTAATTCTAATGTCATCGAGAATTTTTAGCATAGCTGTAGCGCAGCTGTGGCCTGGTCTAAAACCAGACTGAAGTGGAGTCATAAAGTCATATTTTTTTATGTGCTCCGAGATTTGTGCAGCCATGAGAGACTCAACTACTTTTGATAGAGGTGAAAGTAGACTTTTAATCCCCTGAATAAAAGAAAAGACATTTTCGAAACGTCAATAAAATGCAACGTAAAATGCATTCCATTTCTTTTAAAGTAAAGTGTTCTAGTAATTTACTTTTTCTCTGAGATTATTTTGTTGACTTGCAAGGTTCTGCTACAAAAATACGGGGACTGATCTATTGTGTAAATGAAGTAATCTATTGTTTTCTATGCAGTCAACATTTTGACGATACATTGTTTACTTTTCGTCACAGCAAAGTTTAGGCGAGTTTTCGAACATCGACATCAAAATCAATTACGTAAAGGCAAGGGATGACACCACCAATCACCAAAGTTTCGCAAAATTATTTTCGGACTGAAGTCCAATTAATTATTACCTTTCCAACGGTAGTTCAAACTAAACAATCTGTTAAGAAATGATTGAGATATGAATTTTAGTAAAAATCAATTTTCGACGTTTTTGCTGATATTTTTCAATTTTGTGCACCCTGTAACTCCGCTAAAAATCACGCCAAATTTTTTTCCTCCAAATCGAGTTTTCTATTTCCGTCAGTGATGCTCCATGCAAAATTTTGTTCAAATCGGAGATGGTCATTCCGTAATTTTTATTTTTCCGTTACGTTTAAATGGAACTGCTGAATAGTTATAAAAAAAAGGTAGTAGAAAATAGAAGTCTATACATATTTGTAAAAAATGCTATAAATAGTAGTAGAAAATAGTAGTATAAATAATCAGATCATAGATTTTATTCATTACTTTTAATATATTTTTTGGCTTTTCTGAAAAGGTTTAATCTAGTAATTGGAATTGTGACATGATAACTGATATTTGATCACAATATGATGATGATTAACAACTTCGTAAATCGAGCTTTTGAATTCTCTTATCTCAGAACGATGCACAGTGAAATGACCCCATATAACATTAAGTGGCCAAAAATAGAAGGGGAATGCTGCGCCCACCTCCCATGTAACCGAAATCGGTATTCTGGAATAGCTCCCCCAAAAATGATCCTATATCAGTGAAATTTGGTTTTTTGTAACTATAAAAAGTTAATTTGAAAATTAAATAAATCGGCAGGCTAACACGCCCACCTCCCATATGACCGAAATCAGTAATCTGGTATAAATACTCAAAAATTTGCTACACATTGCTCTTTTGTAATTTTAAATAGCTAGTGTGAAAATGAATTAAATCGGCCAACTAGCACGACCAACTTCCATATAACTGAAATCAGTAATCTGGTAGAGTACTCCAAAAAATTATCCTTTATCTGTAAAAAATTATCCTATGATAGAAAAGTAGGCGCAAAGTTGTTATTTTTTAGTTTCCGCAAACCAAATTGCGGGAATATGTTGAAAAATAGTTTTTATAAGACATATTTAAATTAAAAAAATGCTGTTTTCTTTTTATTGTTTCTTAAAGTTTTCGTTTTTTAAGACTTCTAAGACCTATCTTTAGTTGTACAAAATTTTTTGTATGTTTACTTTTAATAATTTTTTTTTTACTAAAACATATGAAATAAATATAAGTTAATTTTTTTGCATACCTTTATTACTTTTATTACGTCTTATTAAAAAATATACAGTGTCAAACTTTGAAATCGAAAAATTGGTTATATTTTCAACTGAAATTTGGACGAGTAGCATTCCCGTAACTGAAAACATATGGCAAAGTCCTTCTACACTCGCAAAATTAATACTTTAAACTATGATTCTGCATATTTAGATTTACTTGTTAATGACTTTTTTTCTTAAGTTATTTTTGGTCGCACTCGTTACACTGTGCGATGTTCTTATTATTTTGGCGGCTTGCAATCAAATGATGGTTCAAAATGATAATATAGCAATAGTTAAATTATTTTTCTCTTAAACCTAGAACATTTGCCCGCACTATTCCAAGTCATTAAAATCCACAGCATCAGCTATCCAAAGCACTATGGAAAAAAGCCCTTCGTTCCATCGCACTTGGTTTTTTGCTAGTAGAACTTGAGCTAACAAAAAATAGTCGTATTCACGAAGTTGTGTATTTACCCTTGTATTGTGTATTTTTGATTGATGTGATATTTGTAGTAAATTTTGTAAAATTACAAAAACAAAATACAAAGTATTCAAAACACAACCCTGTAGCAAAAATACAATGACGAAACCCTATTGTATTCTGTGTAAATTTTGTTGTGTATGTGATCAGCTGGTCGCAACAGTAGGAAGCTTTCGTCTGCACTGTGAGTTTATTTAATAAAGATTATTATAATTTGGTATTTCGTTTCAAATTTTCTTATGATTTCCTAAAGTAAAGAGTGGATTTCAATTTATAATTACAAACAAAAGTACACACACAAATTAGCTGATTTTAAAAATACAAAACTTTATTAAAGGTTCGTTCACAATAACTTGTAAAGTGTGTATGTTTTGTGAAAAATTATCAAAAATACACCACATCGTGAATACCCCCTTTGGTTTTTTTTATTAAATACTTATTTTTTAATTATTTAACAATATGATCGTATTTTCGATTTATATTGTACTTGTGACATTTTTATTGAAAAAACTTTACGTTTACCAAAAACCAAGTCTTTTAAATATAAATTAATCTTAGAGGCCAAAAAATACGAGTTATTGAAACGTTTATTAACAGCCTGGCAACACACTATTCTGGCAAAGTGACAATTGTTACCCAGTATTTTTAATATTTATATTTGTTTGTTTTAAATTTTTTATTTCAAAACAAAATTTGAAGCTCAAGAATATTAAATTTTGATAAAAATTGTCACCTGTTTTTAAAGGTTCATTTAAATAGAGGTTATGTACATTTTTCGACGCATCCTTATTTTATGTAAACAAAATTATTTTGACATTTTCCAAGTAGGGTTTTGTGATGCTTAAAAAAACGCATTTTTTCAGGGTTTCTCTGTGTACTTTTTATACTACGTTTCCATGGCGAGTTAAGCCGGGGCTTATTCGATATTCACTCGCCATAGAAATTTGAGTTGAACTGAATTTCGTTAAATTCACGAAACTCCACGAAACTTGTTAGATTTAAGCAAGGTTTATTTACATAAAAGTTGCGTTCATCAAATACAATGGGTCTACATCATCAAATACAATTTCAAAATAGACAATGAGTCTGAAATTTCAACAATGCAACACTTAGCTGATGCAATGCTTAAGGATGCACACAGCGTTCAGCTACACTCTAAAAACTGATTGAAAAATCACTAAAATCACGCTATGCAGCGAGTGTCTGAAAATTAGCGTCTTTTTCCAAAATATGTATATTTACTCTACTTTTCACGCTATTTCAGAGTGTTTTCGCTCAGAGAGTCCTAAAAAATGTATATTCTCTCCAGGGTTGATATATAACTTTTTCATTATGGCATACAAATTTAGAAAAAATTGTACTAAATCAAAAAAAAAGGTAAGGTAATGTTCCCTAAGACGGACCGGCTCCTTGGAAGGACCACTCATAAATTTTTGACATCTGACTGTCAAAGCGAAACATCACTTGTACCAAATGATTAGCACACTGAGAGCACACTTTTGGTAGTATTCCGACGAATATAGACGCATATCATCGAGTTAAAATAAAATTTCGTGAAATTTTGGGTTTTCAAAACTTTTTTAAACATGTTGTGTGCGCTCATATTTTAAAAATTTGTGAAAATTTTTTGAAGTTGAATACAATCAAGAGTAAGTAAATTTAGTTTACTTTCAATATACGTACAGAAATTCATCGATATTGCGTGATAAAATTTTTTTCTGCCACATGGCCAAAATGGATATCATTAGACGGGCCAGTTTTGTGTCCTTAGACGAACCAGTGTTTATATTTCATGTTTTTTTGTTGTCACGCCAATTTAAGTGTTTTTATGTTCGGAATAGGCATTATATTTTATGTGAATGCTTTTTAATTGATTTCTTTTTTTAATAATCATACAGTTTTGTTGTGAAAATGTCAGCAAGTAAGAGCAAAACACCTGAAAAACGGACAAAAACACCAGTAAAAACAACTATCAACTATGAGGCTGTATTGGAGGCATTGAGAGCAGTTAAAATCAGAAAGCGAGCGTTGCGTGACGTTTTAGCAGAACTTGGTCTTTCCAAAACCAGAGAATTTGGTCTTTCAAGCCAAAATAAGTGGCGAAAATCAATCGGTCGTGCTAGCAGAGGAATATCTGGAAGATGAAACCAATCCACGCCTAATTGTCATTGGTCCTGCACCTGACGTAGGTGCAGAGAGTGAAGTAATAACTTCCGAACCACCATCAGTAAGCGGTTCAAAAGTATCCCGTTCTGCTAGTTTGGCCTAAATTTTGAACAAAGTTGGACCATTACATAAAAAACAACACCACGATCAGGAAAGAAGCGACGTGGGCCACCACCATCGAAGAGCACTGCGCTTATGTCGTCCGAAAATATTGCCCTTTTGAAAGATAAGCGAGCTAAACGCGAAGCTAATAAAGCACAGGCCGAAAAGAGGAAGGCGGATAGAGCCGAGAAGGCAAAGGCTATGGCCAAGACACCAGCAAAAAAGACAAAGCCACCAGCAAAGACAACAGCAAAAAAGGCAAGAGCATTAACATCCCTTCAACGTTATTCATTTGATGAAGATCAAGATATTTGCATTGTGTGCTCCCAATTTTTGCCACGAAACGGTTTGAATACGGTCGAATGCAACAGGAAGTGTGGCATAGTTGTTTACCTCAAATGTGTCAAAGCCCAAGGTAGGCATGAATTTTCCAGCGAAGCCGAGGATGAACCAATGGATGAATAAACATCATTAATCATTACTTTTGACACCTAATGTATCCTAAAGTCGATTAAATGAAGGAACAATGAATGAACGTTCAATAAATATCCAAAATCTGATGTTATTTCTTCATTTTCACTCATATTTTCAAGTTTTTCCAAGTGCTCCGTCTAAGGATACAAAAAAAAATTTCCGAAAAATCATGTGGTCGGAAATTTTGCGATTAATTTTTTTTTTGTAATTCAATCGATAAACTATTTTCGGCAAAAAGATTCCTTTGCTCATCCTCTTTCCAACGGTACCCCACAATTTCAATATTATTTCCACCATATGAAGATACAATTTCATTTCAAAGTGTGGTCCGTCTAAGGGAACATTACCTTATAGAATAAATTTTGTTTACTCCTCGCATACTGCGATAACTTTTTCACTCCGTTTGCAATGCTGATAAGGAGGAGTGGCAGTTATAGAAAAGTATATATATTCTTGATCAGCATCACCTCCCGAGCCGATTTCGCTAAGTCAGTCTGTCGACACGATTACAGCCGCAATTTTAAAGCTTTTGAAATTTGGTATTTGTGCTTATATTAAAAAAACAAAGATCAAGTACGAGAATAAGCAAAATCGGATGAAAACCACGCCTTCATTGTCAAACTATAAAATTTCTAAAAACGCCACAAACATTTTTGCAGTTACTTGCTATTGTGCACATAAGCTTTGATGCAAAATATTTAACGTTACTTTATCAAATCTTTAAAATACCTAAAAATGGCACAAAAATTAATTAATTAATGTCATAATGTCAAATTAAAAATTACCCCACACACTTTAGCCACAAAAATTCCCCATATAATTGAAATTTTTAAAATCGAAAAAAACAACGCAACAACCTCCCATACAAAGTGACTTTAACAAAATGGTAAATCTCTGAAAATGCCACAAAAACTAATGTAATGACTTAAAATTATGCTTATGAACTTTGGTCAAATATTTACCATATATTTTAAATTTGCCAAAATAGTATAAAAACCACGCCTACCTCCTAAGCAAAGTAACTATATGAAAACGGTTAAGTCTCTAAAAATACCGCAAAAATTAATTTGTTAAGAATATTAAAATTCACTTTGAGTTTGGTATTTGACAAAATTGATAAAAACTCGACCAATCTCCCATACAAAGCGACGTCATTAAAGAAGCACAACTTTTATAAATTCCACAAAAATGTGTGTATTAACAGCATATTTAATACATAATCTTCCATATCTTAATCGTATTCTGCATTTGGGTTTTCGAAAAATTTAATGAACACCATAACCGTAATCTATACGAGGTGACGTCATCAAACTTTAAAACATGCATAACTAAGAATATACTGTAGAGGTATCTAAACTTCGACCCAGTCGAAGAAAATTCCTTGCTAGTTTTTATTTAAATTAAAGTGAATGTGTTTTTAACAGTTCAGTTCATAAACCTTATAAAAAAATCACAAAGGTTTTTATTTATTTTTAATTAATAACAAAGTGTCTATTAATAACAATTAGTCTAATAATATTCATAAAATGAGATCAATAAAATTTATACAAAAAAATCATACAGACATAAAGTTTGGAGGTCTTTTTATAATTAAAAAACAAAAATTTCTATAAACGTTTCTTTCGTTACCTTAATAAAGAAAAGCCACTAACATTTATTTAAATCAGGTTCTTCGCAGATGCCTTTAGGTCAACCACCCATCCACCCTAAATCTGAAACAATCTATCCGAAAAAGAAAATTTTAAATATTAGTCAGGGCCTTTCTATGTTAACTCTTTCGGCGGCATTGGTTTAATTTTTGTACCATATATTTTCCATATTTTTCGCGACGGTGGTACATTTTTCGTACCACATATGTTTTACGTTATCACTTAAGTCTCAAAGGTTTAAAAATTGAACCGCTCTTCATAACGGGACAATAAAGCAATAATGTTCTGAGAGAAATTTTCGTTTTGTGCAAATTGCGTATTTTATGTACATTTTATGGTCAGTGAAGCAACTTTTGTGCAACGCAGTGGATGGTTATTGAAAAAAGTTAAGAAAAAATAGTTTTCTGTGAAATAATTATAAAAATTGATGTTTTCTGGACAGATATATTGCTAAGGTAAGTAATTTCATGTTTTGGAAATAATATTACAACATAATTATTGCTGGTAGTGTATTTTGTTGTGGTACTTATATTGAACCATCACGACGTAAGGTATTTTTTTCATTGGAAATTTTTTTGCTTATTATTTGTAAAGGAAATATGAATCAGCCACATAAACACCTAAATGATGCAGAAATATGTGAACTTCTGGAAGACATGAATGATCTCACTGTTGAATGCGCAGAAATTCCCAGTGATTCTGAATCAAATGGAAGTGAAATTGAAGATGGTCTACATTCACCTAATATCGTATATGATGGATTTGATGCTGATGACGACATGCCACTTTCCACATTATTATATTCGAATAGAGATAATAATTGTGAAAATGCGTTCGTAGGTTCACCTAAGTGGGATAAAGTTACAAAAACTGTTCCAGCTTCACAGTTTACCAGTGACACAGGTTTGACTGACCATGTTCGGTCAGTTGCAGACAAAACACCCTTGAATTTTTTTAATCTGTTGTTGACAGAAGACATTGTAGATCACTTAGTATTCCAAACAAATCTTTACTGCGAGCAACAACGTATATCAAGTGGTAGATATTACATTGTTACTGATGCTAAAGAAATGCGTGCATTTCTGGCAATAAATTTACTAATGGGAATCAAAAAATATCCATCCTACAAGGATTACTGGTCAAGTAACCCAATGTTACAAGATACTTTTATTCCTCGAATTATGACTTTGAAGCGGTTCGGGTTTTTACTATCAAATATTCATATCAACGATAATTCAATAATGCCAAAAAGAGGAGACGTATCGTTTGATAAACTTTATAAAATTCGTCCCCTTTTGACTGCCTTAGCTGAAAAGTTTAAAAAGTGCTTGAATCCATCAATGGAAATTGCTATCGATGAATCAATGATCAAATTCAAAGGGCGAAGTACTCTGAAGCAATATATGCCAAAAAAACCCATCAAAAGAGGATATAAAGTATGGGTTTTAGCAGATAAAAATGGGTACTGTTGGAAATTTGATACATATACTGGTAAAACAGATGATGGAGTAATCACCACAAATCTTGGAGAGAAAATTGTTAAAAACCTTACTGCTGAACTTGTGGGAAAAAATCATATTTGCTTCTTTGATAATTTTTTCACCAGTGTACCCTTGATGCAGACCTTGAAAAAAAGTCAAATCTATGCTTGTGGTACTGTCAATATAAGTCGTAAGTTTTTGCCAAAGTTCAAAAGTGACAAGAAACTCCAACGCGGAGAATATGACTGGTACAGTAACAAAGACCTATGCGCCATCAAATGGAAGGACAAAAGATGTGTTCATTTATTATCAAATTATCATGATGCAGAACAAACAGTTTTCTTGCAAAGAAAGAATAAAGATGGAGCAATGTCTAATATTTCGGCTCCTCAAATAGTCGAAGACTACAACAGAAACATGAATTTTGTGGATAAATTTGATCAAAGGCTATCATCATACAAATGTGACCGAAAAAGCCGAAAATGGTGGCATCGCATTTTTTTTATTTTTTAGATGTTTGTGTGGTAAATTCATATATACTGTATAAATTGGCATTGGAGTCATCAGTCGAACACAAAATCTTCCGGCTTGAAATAATTGAAGGGCTGCTTGCAGAAACAATTGTAAACCAAAACAAGAAACGGCAGAGCATATCTACACAAATACCAGTAGCCTCAATAAAAATATCCAAACCTTTCGTTTCAGAAAGTATCAGAACAGCCCAAGCTGCCCATCAACCACAACGCAGTACACGCAGACGATGTGCATTGTGCAGCACAATGAAAAAACAAATACGAACAGACTGGATTTGCGGAACATGCAATGTACCGTTGTGTTTATCAAAGAATAAAACATGCTTCCAAGATTACCATAAAAGTAGTTCAAGTGGCTGTGGTCCATAAATTGAACCACTATAAAATATTATTTTTAACAAATATATAAATCATATAAGAATTTTTTCTGAATTTTTTTTAAGTTTTGATCATTTTTTATTAAAATAAAAACATTTAATTTAAAAAAAAAAAAAAAAATTCTCTGCTACATAAGGGGGTAAAATTGTTCTTGAATCTTTGCCGCTGAAAGAGTTAAGGTAATGAAAGACATTAATGGGGAAATCTTTCAGTCAAGCAATTCTTCACTTTCAGTCAAATTTTAGAAATTTTTTAATTTGATATATTGCTTGTGGTATCAAGATTGTGGCATTTAGTTCACTAGATTAAAAAAAATATTTTTCTCAAATTAAATTAATCAAATTGTTGCAATCTGCAGTCTGTTTCAGTAAATAGTTTTTATAAAACTTTGAAAATAAAATATTATTTTAACATTTGCTGTCGAATGTGTGATGATGCTGTTGCTGAAACTGGATGCGACTATTAAAACTCATGTATCACTTTTAATCTTTATTCTACTTACTTATTTTAAGTTTATTTTTTGCTTAACTTTATATAACTTTTTCGTTTTGCTCCTATTCTTTTTCTATTTGTTTTTTGTTTCTAGAATTTATTTGCCTGAATTTTTCTTTCCTCTATCTACTTGCAATGACTGACCCTAGTAATTCGTCTTTTGGCACTAATGAAAATTTAAAATCTCTAGTTTATGTTTTGTGTAGGCAACATGGGGGACTTAATATTATTCATTTCAATGCTCGTAGTCTTAACATGGCGAAACTTGATTACATAAAACATATTTTTAATGATTCGTTAGTTGATATTATTTGTGTTTCTGAAACGTGGTTGTCAAGTAATATATGTGATTCAATTTGTGATATTAATAGTTATAATGTGTTTAGAAATGATAGATTTTGTAAAAAAGGGGGTGGTGTCGCTGTTTATTGTAAAGTTAATTTGAATGCAAAAATTCTAAACAAATCTATAGGTCCTGGAATTGAGTTTATCAATATTAGTATTTCGGATAACTGCACAAAAATTTTGTTGTCTTGTGTATATAATCCTCATAAATGTAATTCTGTTGATCCCTTGTTTACAGATTTGCTAAACTATAATCTAAATCATGATGTAATTTTAATGTGCGGAGATTTTAATATAAATCTTTTAACGAATGATTCATATCGACAATTGTTGACGGATAAGATATCATTGGTCGGGTTATCTATAGTAAACACAACTGAACCAACTCGTTTCTGTCCTAATGCTACTCCAAGTCTTTTAGATTATTTTATTGTATCTGACCTATCGCTCGTTTCACTATTTGATCAACTGTTGTTTGTTTCCGATCACGATTTAATTTTCTGCTCGTTAAATATAAATATGTCTCGTAATGTCTCTTCTACTTCTTTCTCGTACCGTGATTATAAAAATATCAATTATCCTAATATGTTTCATGATTTGTCTTTAATATCATTTAATGACTGCTGCCATTATAGCTCAGTTGATGATAAGCTTTGTTCTCTTACAACCCCTGTTAAATATCTATTTGAGAAACATGTTCCTTTGAGAACAATTGCCTTAAAAAATTCATCTTGCCCTTGGTTATCTCAGAATATTCTCAATGCTATAAAAAAGAGGAATAGATTTCACAAGCTTTGGAGAAGAGCACCCTCATCTGCAAACTGGGAAAGTTATAGGATGGCCAGGAATGAATCTGTTCAACTAACAAGGCAGTCTAAGACCCGTTATTTCACTGCCAAACTTAATCTGTCCCTTTCTACTAAAACTTTATGGAGCAATATACGGAATCTTGGAGTGAGAAAAAATAATTCCCCTCCTTGCAATATTCACCCAGACTTATTGAATAATTTTTTTGTTGATAATACTGCACCTTTAAGTAATAATATTACTTCTTTTGGTAGTTTCCGTGCTCCGTTTTTGTTTGAGTTCACACCTGTTAGTGAACTTGATGTTGGGAATTGTGTGATGCAGATTAAGTCAAATGCTTTGGGTGAAGATGGTATTCCCATAAAATTTATAAAGCTCATTCTTCCGCATATTATACGTCCACTAACGCACATTATTAACCACTGCTTTATATCTTCTTCATTCCTGAGTGTATGGAAAATTGCAACTGTCTTGCCCGTGGCTAAAAAATCGAACCCTTCTGGACCTAATGATTTTAGGCCAATAAGTATATTGTCCTCTTTATCTAAGGTATTTGAAAAACTTATTAGTCTCCAAATTAATTATTTTTTGGTCAGGAATAATCTCTTGTCTCCTTATCAATCTGGTTTTCGGCGGGGGATGGATGTGCTTCGGCCATTGTTAAGGTCTTTGATGATATAAGACCTCAATTTGATGCAGGGTTATTGTCCTTACTTTGCCTACTTGATTTTTCTAAGGCTTTTGACAAAGTTAATCACTCATTTCTATGCCAAAAACTTAGCTATATGTTTGGGTTTTCTTTTAGTGAAGTTAATTTAATTTCCAGTTATTTGTCAAATAGATCTCAAAGAGTTAAAGTTGGCCACAACTTTTCCCACCATAAGCTCGTCTTAAGCGGTGTTCCACAAGGCTCGATTCTAGGTCCGCTTCTTTTCTCAATTTTTATTAATGACAACTTTTCTGTCTGCAAACATGCTTCTCTTCATGCCTATGCAGACGATATCCAACTTTATCTCTCTGGTAGAATTGAATGCTTGAATGAATTCTCTGGTAGATTGAATGAAGATCTTAGTAACATACATCAATGGGCTTGTTGTAATGGTCTTCAATTAAACGCTGCTAAATCGTATGTTCTACCAATATGTAAAAACAAAACTATGTTAAATGCTGTTCCTGAATTATATATTGGTACAAACAAGCTTAATATTGTTACGAAAATTGTAAACCTTGGTTTTTGTATGAATTCGTTCCTTTCTTGTACTGATCATGTTAATAATGTTGTCCAAAAAGCTTATTATATTCTACGTTACTTGAGAATGTCCGCCAACTTATGCACTATTGAATTAAAAAAATTACTAGTCCAGCAACTTATCATGCCCGTCATAACATACTCTGATATAGTTTACAGTAAACTTGATTCATAGTCTCTGCTGAAACTTAATGTTGCTTTTAATTATGCCACACGTTTTGTGTATGGGTTAAACAAGTTTGACCATCTTTCTAGCTTTAGAAATGCAATACTTGGTTGTAGTTTGAATGATTATTTCCACGCTAGAAATTGTATTTACATCCATAAAATCATTCACACTAAAACACCTCATTATCTCTACGGAAAACTGCAATTTAGCTTATCTAGGAGATGTAACTTACTAATTATCCCCAGACATAGCTCTCTAATCAGTTCAAATCTCTTTTTCATTAATGCTGTAAGACTGTGGAATGCATTGCCTCGTAGAATAAGAGAAATCTCGAGGAGGGAAACTTTTAGGCAATCAATTTTTTCACACTTTTCTACTACTTAATCTTATCTTATTTTTATTCTCTAAAATTTATTAGTTCTTACTTAGTATTTTTAAGCTAATTAAATGGATTTTACCATTTTTTTCATGTTTTATTATTGATGTTCACTATTTATGTTTTACTAAGCTTAAGCAAAAATAATTTGTTGTTATCTCTAATTAATTCAATATTGTTAGAATTTATTTTTCATTGTACTGTAAAAGAACTTAGTTTCTTATTTGTACTGAATTATTTTCGATTTTCTATAAATAAACAATTTACTGAGAACTAGAATGAGAAACTGAAATAATTCCGTAAGCAATTTTATATAAGTTGGAGAAAATCGACTCTTAACTCTGAATAAATTATTTAATTCTTTTAAATCGTTTGCTTACTTAGAAATCTATATTCTGTGAAAATTATTTTAATTTAGTAGGAAAAATTTAAAATTGTACCAAAAAAGTACAATTGTACCGAAAATATCAACCCTGATTCTCTCTACTTTTCACGCTATTTTAGCGTGTTTTCGCTCAGAGAGTCCTAAAATATGTATACTCTCTCTACTTTTCACGCTTTTTCAGCGTGCTCTCACTCAGATAGTCCTAAAAACACTCCAGTAGCAGTATTTTACGCTACGTATTACGCTTGACCTTGAACAAACACCTCTGCCTTAACGTCATATGGTTTCAAAGAGTTTATTCGAACAAGTGTCAAAGTATATAAAACCTAAACAGTAGATTGGTCACAGCTTAATTACTCAAGCCTACTGAAGTTGGAAAGAATAGCGCCTTCTGCTGAGTTATTGACTCTCAACAGAGTTGTTGTTGTGGCCTTGTTTAAAGTTTCCTTAAGAGACTTCACGCATTTCTAGCGTTTTTTTATAAGCGAAGACAAGATTGAAAGAGATAATTTTAGAAGAGTTTTTACAAGAGCGCGAAAAAGATAATTGTAGGCATGGTATAAATATTTGACAAGGTAGTAGCGTATACTGACTTTTTTCTCACGAGCGACGATGGGTAGTTGTCAAAATTAGCTGTTCATGCAATTAATCAAAGAAATCTAAAAAAACAAGCAACGACTTAAACATAGCTAGTCAAATGCAGCAAACTAAAAACATTCCAATAAACTTCGCGAACAAATTTAATGAATCAAAGAAAAGTTAAAAATAAGCACATAGCTAGTCAACAGCAGCAAACTACAGCTCTTTTAGCTGTTTTTGACAACTACCAATCGCCAAAAAACTGTCCCGGCTACCTTGTCAAATAATTATACCATGATTGTAGGTGAGAGGATTCACGCATTTCTAGCGTGAAATATTTATAATTTTGCTCTATTTGACGACAATAAATGTAGGCATTCAGTTGCCAGGAATTATTGTAGTTAATTCTAGTGAATTTTTGTTAGAAAATGTAGGAAAACTTTTAAAATGCCGCATTAATTTCAGAATCTGTAATTTAAACTCAAGCCTTGAACAGCAAAAAAATAAAATGCAGATTAATGGGAAGCAAGAAGTTACGTAAAATTTAAGTATAAAACCAGGATCAGCTAAATTTTACCCAATTCTTTTTATTTTACTTATAAAAATAAAAAATAATAATACATCTTGGTCTTAAAATTAACTTTTTTAGACTCGATAGTTTGCATGTGAGTTCATACGTTCAAGTTTTCTGAAAAGTTAAGGAATTTATGTTGTCTACTTTATTTGCTGTCGTTTATTTTTGCAGGTCACTGGAGGCCACACACAGACACGTATATACATGATTTTAAGAATCAGCAACAGTTTTTGCATAAGCAATGTAAAATCTAAGTCAATTAAAAAAGGAAAAAATTACAAACAAATAGGAGTTTTAAAAGTAGTAAACAAACTTAATACTATTCAATTTAGTACCAAATAGTTTCATATTCTAGCAACCGTGTGAATTTTTGCGCTCTTGCTCTCATTTTAAAATAAGGCTGCCGAAATGAGTAAACGTCAAAAATGTACGCAACCTTTGCATAAATGAACCTTAAGTAGTGACAATGTCATTAAAAAATTTTGTTTTTTGAGCTAAAATTTTTGTTTTGAAATCAAAAAATGTTGTAGTTTTTTGATTGAACACATGGCAGTTTTAAAAATACTAGGTAACAATTGTTACTTTGTCAGAATTGGGCTGTTAAAACACGTTTTCTTGTTGAATCACATATCTTTAAATCTGTCCAGCCGTATCTTAAAATATCATTTTCTATTTTTTAAAAATTTTCTAAGTTTGTATATTGAAAAAGTACCAACATTTTTCAATTTTTGGGTCTTTGCGTTTGACCTTTTTTTTAAAAATCCTTTAAAGCTTTAAAAAATTGTGTTAAATTTCGCTTGTACGAGTATTCATTGCTTTATTCTAAGCTTTTTGCTTTCATTAAATTATATTTTCAAAGTATATTTTCTTTATTCTCCGCTTTAATGAACTTAAACACAAACATTTTTGTCCTGGCGCGGTTTTTCTGGCACATTTTTTTCGAACACTGCTGACTGGAGCAACCAATTCGGCGAATAACTTTACGGAAAGTGTGGCCTTCTAGCAACAACTTTTCTACTCTTTGAATTATTTGTAAGATAAAATTAAAACCAATATGTCATGCTTTTTAAAGTATCGTCACTATTTCCAATGGGGAAGGTTTTTTTTAAGAGACTTCAAGGCAGAAAACAACAGAAATTTTAAAAGATGTGTTTCACAAAACTAAAAATAAAAACAGATGTGCCTCTAAAACTGACATCTGGAAGCTGATGTCAACATTTAATTAAAATTTCCACATTAAACTTAAATTCTAACTACAACCAAAAAATAGCATGACTCTTATTTTTGGAGTTGTTCTTAGTTTCGACTTGAGTCGTGTAAATAGTATGTCACTTTTTGGCAGCTGGCTGAGTAACACAAATTATATATCAAAGGAATCCAGAACTAGTTTAAATTTTACAGATATGATAAATCATAGTGTTTTTAAAAAAAAGAAAATAAAAATAAGAAATAAATCTTGAAAGTTTGGATTCACCCGAAGAGTTGATGTAAAAATGTGTTTTCTGTCAATTTTGAAAATCTGAAAAATCGAAATAATGTATTTTTGTTGAAAACATATGCTTTGGTATCTAAACCTAAACCAAATGTATTTTTAAAATTTTTTATTTAAGATTTGATAAATTGAGTGTTAAAAGCTGAAGAGAAACATAAAATTAATCTCTTTTATTTAGAACGAAAAAGACAGAATACTCTTAAAAGAATAAACGAAGTTTTTGGGACAAAGATTAACTGTATTTCTTGCAGTTTTTTTATCTAGTCACAACCACTCTAATAAATTTGTTTTTTACAACACTGGAAATCAACAGCTTCATAAGCATTGAAATAAATTTATATATTTTTACACTTTGTTTACTTAAAAACAAAATAGCCCAAATTGCTATTTCTGAAACGATTTACACGAATTACAAAATAAATATACAAAAACTTATGGCTTAATTCGCATACGAATTTTTCATGTATCATTTAAAACGTATGTTAACTTAAAGCAAGGCCAGAGAATACAGTTTTTTGGTAGACTATAATGTAAGACTAATTAAGGACAGGGTTTTTTTATGGTAAACATAAATAAAGATTATAAAAATAATGTAATTTCACAGAACTTTGCGGAATTTAACACCTGCTAAATGTGGACATGATTGGTCAAAAGGTGAAGGGAAATGGGTGGTACTTTGCTGTAAGGTCATATATGATTTATTATTAATGTTAGGATACGGGAATTTGGTACACAGCTGGATATCTTATAAACAACCTTCGTTAGGCTGAGGCTAAGGTAGGGAGTGAATATCACTGAACTGAATTTAAAAAATATTTATGCTAAAATAATTAAATACGGTACAAAACTAAGTGTTACAAAGATTAGAAACATAATGATTATGAGATTTAGCTAATAATTTCCACCTTAATTGAATCAGCTATACACCCACTTACATATATTGAAGAATTACAAATTACACTGTAAGCTTTTTGTACCTTTTTTCTCTGTATTTGATAGTTTAAACGTTTTTCACTTAATTCTGGTATAAGGAATCTCGTGATGACATTTGTTTTACCATTTTAGAACAAAATTTTCTTTTTTAAGATATATCAAAAATTACTCAAGATATGCACTCCTTTTCATGTTGATAACTCTTGAACCATTAGGATTTTCATTTTGGTTTCTTGAGCAAAGTTCTTTCTTGCTGTCAGTCAAAGCGACACATTTCTCTGAAGAGTTATTAATTCCAGAATCCTTGGACATTGAATTCTGTTGTGTTCATGTTAAGTTTGGTTCCTTGAGCCTTTTTATTACATGCTCATATATTCCTCCCCTTTCTACCTTAGAAGTTTATAGCAAACATTTGGCTTCTATTAGTAAAGTTTGCTCAAAACTGCAATCTAATGATCATATTTGAATAACTGGAGATTTTAACCTGCCAAACGTTTCTTGGAACTGCTGTTCTGAAATTCCTGGAATATTTTTACCTTCGTCTGAAAGTTCATCCGATAATTACTTTTTAAACGAGCTCTCAATCCAAGGCCTGTTCCAACTTAACTGCATCTTTAACAAAAATAATCTTTTGCTTGATCTGGTGTTTTTTGATGACAGCAATATCGCTTCTGTGTCTAAATCAGATCCTCTGGTTACACCCGAAGATTCTCATCATCCAACATTAGAAATTATTTTAAATTTTCCAAAACCATCTGTGCAGTACTATGATTCTCAACCGCCTATTGAGTTTAACTTAAAAAAAAACAAACTACGTGATTTTGAAGAATAATTTGTCTAATATAAACTGGAATTCTATTCTAAATATTAATACAAAAAGTTTATCTTCACAGAGTCTTGATGATGAGGTATATGCGTTTAAAAGAACGCTCAATGATCGTTTTCTTAAAGCTGTTCCGCAAAGGAAAGCCTCTTTGACATCGGGTATGGTATATAAATGAATTAAGAAAAGGAGGAACTTGAAATCTAAATACTATAAAAAATATCGAAAAACACATAACATATGCGATTTTGGATGCTATACCTCGATTAAATACAGTTACCAACAGTTATGCAAACAATCCTTAAATATCTACCTAACAAAAGTAAAATTAAACATCAAATCTGATGCTAAATCCTTCTGGAACTTTGTTAACATAAAACGTAAGATTGATTCCTATCCTTCTTTTATTAAGTATAATTCTGTTGAGTCTGATAATGATAATAGTATTTGCATTTTTTTTGCTGACTTTTTCAAGACGACTTATTCATCATCGTCCTATGAATATTTAAGTTAACCTTTCAATATTCAATCTGGGGATATTTATTTCCCAATAATTGACACAAACACAGTCTTATCATTTTTAAAAAATATTAAAACATCACATAAAAGTGGTCCTGATAATATACCTTCATGTATATTAAAATACTGCTGTGAAGAATTAGTAACTCCAATCTCTTTACTATTTACTACATCATTAAAATCCTGCTATTTTCCTGCAGCCTGGAAGCATTCAGTTATCATTCCGCTGCATAAATCCGGAAATTGATAATAAAATTAATTGATAATTACCGTGGCATCGCAAAATTAAGCGCTTTGCCTAAACTTTTAGAGGCAATTGTTACGTCACGACTATCGCATAGCGTTAAATCTTTAATGTCAACTTACATCAAAAACTATAGAAAACTTTGGAAAAGGCATGCAGACTGATGTTATTTACACGGATTTTAGCAAAGCTTTTGACGTTGTAAATCACAAAGTATTGATCTTAAAATTACATCTTGTTATATTTCCTATACCGTTGGTAAAGTGGATTGAATCTTACTTAAGCAATAGAACACAATCAGTTCTTTTTAAGCTCAAGAAATCACACGAGTTTCCTGTTACTTCAGGAGTACCTCAAGGAAGTCATCTTGGGCCTCTTCTGTTTCTATTTTTTATAAACGATTTGCCATCTGTCATATTGTAATCTAGCATCTTAATGTTTGCTGACGACGTCAAACTCTTCCTTTCTTTTAAAAATGATAATGACGCTGTATTTTAGCAAGCCGGCATTGATCATCTTCATAACTGGTGTAAAACGAACCGTATGAACCTCAACATGAAGAAATGCAAGCATATGTCTTTCTCGCGCAAACCACCAATTAAATGTACCTTCAAAATTTGTGGTTAACTATTGGAGTCCTTAGATATTTTCAATGATCTTGGAGTTACAATGGATCCTAAACAACGCTTTAATATTTATGTAAATAAAATAATAAATAGAGCAAATAGTACTTTAGGATTTATTAAACGTTGGGCAAAAGAGTTAAATGATCCATTCATAACGAAAACCTTATTCACTTCCCTAGTGCGGCCTATCCTAGAATACGCTTCAGTTGTTTGGTGCCCACGATACGGTTGTTACATAGACGACATTGAATCAGTGCAGAAACAATTGTTTTGCTTAAACTATCTTTATTATAATACTGATTTTCACTTACCATCTTATGAATATCGGTTACGACTCTTAAATCTTCCTTCTTTAAAAAATTGGCGAATTATGATAAATACTTGTTGGATTACAAAACTTATACATGGATATGTCAACAGTTCATATTTTTAACGAGTAAAGTATATTTTAATATTCCTTTTCGTCCTAGAAGATCTTTTGAGTTACTCCACATGAACTTTTGTAGAACTAATTTTTTGCAAAATGAACCTCTTAGAAGCGCTTGCGGTGATTTTAATTTTGTATCTGATGTTATATCCTTAAGTGAATCCATGGACTCAATCAAACATAAAATTATAGATTACCTGCAGTACCGACGTTGAATATGTAAAGTTCTTTCAAACATATATCTGATGCATCTGGTGATTTTTAAACACATTATCATTAATTTAACAATCTAAATGGATAAATGGATAAATGGAATTTAAGAGAAAAAGTTTCTCTTAGTTATAGCCGATAAATAAAATAAAATTATAAATTACCTGCAGTACCGACGTTGATTATGTAAAGTTCTTTCAAATATATATGTGATGCATCTGGTGATTTGTAAACACATTATCATTAATATAACAATCTAAATGGATAAATGGACCTAAGCGTATAATGGAAAATTTTGGTGTATAAACATCTAAATAATCTGAATGGACCTAAACCTGGGATCTTCAATTGCCTCATATCTTCATGATAATTGTGACTACATTTGTCGACGGTACCATGGTGTCTTAGTGTCTTTTTACCTCTTGAAACACTACGTTAGATCGATTTGTAATATATTAATATGAGTGGCCGATAAGACCTAGTTTGTCTTGGTGCCTGCGATCGCAACTGGTTTTCTTTATTTTATGAAAATTGGTTTGGTGAAGTTGACCTAGTTTGTCGAGCAACCACCCTGTTAAGCCAGGATCTCACCGGCTTCAGGAATACGGAACGATATATATTATATATTTGCTTATTGGAGTGGTGTTTTATTGGGTATGAGACCTTGTTTATCACACGACTCCGCCGATGTTCGGATACAAAAATTTTTGCAAACTAGACCTTGTTTGTCTTGAAAACGCAACCCTGCTATGCTGTCTGATTTTATCGATTTTGACTTAACTTTTTTTTATTATTTTTTATACTAGCAATTTACTAAAACTTTTTAGTTTGTTAATAATACATTATTTCATTCAAAATCATACTTTATATTTTTGAATTGTATTAAATATCTTATTTTATAATTTTAAATTTGCTATAAAACCTGTTAAGGTTTAGCAATCAAGTAAATAAAAAAATAATTCTGGACAACAACTTTGCTGAATAAATGAATATGAAAAAATCGCTTCCAGTGGGTCTTATCGAGTGATTTCTACAAAAAGTCAAACGAAAAAAATTCGAACAACATTGCGTATGAGTAACATTTTTTGCTTTGAAGCGTTGAAAGCGGGCAAGACATATGTCGCTTATTAAAGGTTTAAAGACAATTTTAAATAATTTTTCGTTATATATTTATTCAACAAAATTGTTGGCAAGAATAATGGAAAGAAATTTGCTAAAAAACCAAAATGAATATCCGAATGGTTCAAGTGTTCTCAACATGCAAATATGTGCGTATCTGGACTAATTAAAAAAAAATTTGCACTAAAGTCTTCGGTAAAGTGGAAAAACGGACGTTACTACGATATTCCTCATATTTAAATTTAGTGAAAAACGTTGAAATTATTCAATACATATTTTCGTGCCGCACAGTGTTATTTATTAAAAACAATTTGCACGTAATTTTCTTTATACGATAATTACGTAAGAGATCTTGATTAAATTTGGTACAAGTAGGGTTTTTGGGGTCGCTGATTGCTGATCGTCGCTACAAACTCGAATTTCAGTGCTGCTAATTCTTAATATTCCTATCATGTGAACAAATATGAGAAATAAATCAAATATAATAGCCACACTGGGACCTTTTTTGACAAAAGATTTTTTTAAAATTAGTAAAAGATAAAATGTCATTGAGCAGGTAAATAATTATATATGGTCAGTAGGCCGGGTCGATTTGTGGGGAGGCAAAAAAATCGCCCATTACATTCTAGGGATCAAAATAAGAAACTTTGCCCGAAGAACTATGCCTGTCATAGTGGAACTATACCTGTCATAGTGGCACTATAACATGCCAGTCTAAATATCTGACCATTAGGGTGGGTCGATTTAAAAATCGCCCATTGCTCAGTGAAAATCGTATTCTAGGGATCAAAATAAGAAACTTTGCCCGAGGAACTATAGCTCTAAAACGAATTCTAATGCCCCAACTTTTGACTTTTGTCCAGTAGGGTCAAATTTTGAAAAATGTCTCTTTGACCCATTTAGAGTGCCCCAATCGAGTCCAAATGTATGACCGACCCCCACTAACTTTGGTGGCCCGATCCACCCATGCCAGTGGCAACCCCATTTCGCTAATTTTTTCATGTAAAGTGCCAAAAATTTTGATTTTTTGAAATGTTTGTATGGGGAACCACCCAGGGGGGTTTCAGGGGTTGTGCCACTGGCATGGGTGGATCGGCCCTCCAAAGTTAGTGGGGGTCGGTCATACATTTGGACTCGATTGGGGCACTTTAAATGGGTCAAAGAGGGGTTTTTCGAAATTTGACTCTATGTGACAAAAGTCAAACGTTGGGCATTTGAATTCGTTTTAGAGGTATAGTTCCTCGGGCAAAGTGTTTATTTTGATTTTTAAATCGACCCGCCTTAATGGTTAGATTTTTATAAATGCGTCGATGGCAATCCCCTGAAAGAGCTGGCAAGGACACTAGTAGAACAGCCTGTGCCACCAGAAGAGCGGTAGCCAATGCACTTATAATAAAAGGCGAACTGTTTTTCTTTGCCTGAAACAGCTCCAAACGTACATACAGGCGTTCATTTTTGATAATGGCCTCTGAGATCGTTTTTTTATAGCGGCTTGCAATCACAGTAAACACCTGGAAATTCTCACCTCTCATTCCACATTCGAGTGCTACTTCAAATAGGTCACCCGAAATTAATTTCATTTTTCTGACATTATCCATGCCAGAAACCACAGCTTTCTTACCTTTCTTATACACAGCCTTCTCCGCCGATTCTGGATGCTTTGCCGAAGATTTCACATCATCTTTTGCCAGCTGAGTAAGACTGAACCAATTCATAAACTCCTTTTACAGCCTTTCCCTTTTCAACTGAAATATTGGAATTATCCAGCTTTAGGGCCTTTAGATTCTGAAGTTCTATCTCCATGGTCTTCTCACCTTCACTAAACTGCCTTTTAGGGGCAACCTTTGCTGGAAATCTAGAAGAAATAACACCCACATCAATACCTCCGACTCTTGGCCACGTACGAGAGCCGGACTCTTCCATACCAGGACGAAAAACGGGTCCACATTTACCACCAATACCAATTAATGGTTTTCCTCTAGCAGAAACAGCTTTGCCTGGACAATTGCCGGGGTCGCCTTTAGGCTGCGTATTGTACTCATCCTGCACAAAGTGAAAGGCAAGCACCAAAAATCACTACAATAAGAACCCTATACAATTCAAAAACGTAAGTGCGTCAATTAGACCGTGGCACCCTTCACAAAGTGAAAAGACCAACAGTTTGAGAGTCACTACAACCAACAGTTCAAAAGTCACTGACATATCAGTTTGAAAGTCACTGGACTAATAGTCCAAACGAAAAAGTTTCAGAAGCACTGGAGTAATTACACAATTTACTTTGTGGAAGCAGTGTAATAACCAGTGTCAAGCTTATTGACGAAAGCTACCCGCTATCTGTATTGATGACGAATGCTACTCGCTGTCTTTATGACGACAGCTTTTCGCTGTCTTGTTGATGAAAGCTATTCGCTGGCTTGATGATGAAAGATACTCGTTGCAATGATGACGCAAACCAAAAATTTACCCTCTACCAAAAATCGCTCAACGCGCTATAAGAAGTTTTTATTTAAAAAAAAAAAATAGAATAGAAAAATGAGAAATTGGAAAATTTTTATTTAATAGCGTAGGCTTTTAACGTTAACCTTATGCACTTTTTTAAATATATTTTCTTTTTTCTTGATGTTCATGAAAAAAAGAGCTCGTTTGAGTTTTATTCTTCACTTTTCTTTGAAATACTACCTTTAAATGTCAATTATGTTGACTTTATATGATTTAAATACAAATTCTAAATGTTTGATAGTTTAAATAATACTTGATTTTAAATACAAATTCTAGTTGTTTGATAGTTTAAAATCGTTTATCGAGCTTAAGGTCAAAGTTAGGACAATTAATTGTTCTAACGAATTTTTCCAAAGAAACAACAACAACAAAGTTTTTTCAATATGAAAAGGAAAAAATCACTTGCTGATTTTATTGTACAATTTCTGCTCTGCTAAAAGCGTCATCAGAAATCTTTGTGATACCCGTGCAAACGCGCGCTTACGCACTGCACCATCGGGGCGATGAGATTTGAAGCGTCAATTTCTCATTTTTTCCTCAATTTCATAATGTCACATTTGTTGTTGTATTTCTGTTTTACTTTAGTTTCTATGCTTATGTTACTATATTTTTTCCTTTTCATATTGAAAAAACTTTGTTGTTTTTGTTGTTTCTTTGGAAAAATTCGTTAGAACAATTAACTGTCCTAACTTTGACCTTAAGCTCGATAAACGATTTTAAACTATCAAACAACTAGAATTTGTATTTAAAATCAAGTATGATTTAAACTATCAAACATTTAGAATTTGTATTTAAATCATATAAAGTCAACATAATAAATATAGAGGTCATTTAGAAAAAATTTTAATGTCAATTTTAGAACTTTTTTGGAAATAACATACTTTTGGCTTTATCACGCAGAATCAACAGCTTTACAGTGGCTGCGGATTTTTGAGAAATGCTTTCATCGCGTATGATACACTTGTGCTCATGCAATTAAGACAAAAAAGAATTCGCAACTATAATTGCTACAATATTTTTCTGCTTTAATTTTTTTGCTTTCGTTAAAAATATGTATAATAAAAAATTTTTGAGGAATTTTTTGTTATTCATTGGCAGTGCATTTTTTATTGCGAAGCAATCAACATCTAAGTGCTCCCAGAGTTAAAATATTTGATAATAAAAATAATATATCTCTCTATTTTTTTTCCTTTGGAGTGCACATAAAATGATAAATGTATTCATTTTAGTAATATTAAAATTTGATTTGACCTGATGCGGGGAAAAAGAGCTAACACTTTGCGAGTGGAAAATGATTTGGAATTCCTTCTAAAGCTCTGGAAACGTTGCTAAAG
Organism: Dichetophora obliterata; assembly: GCA_963920525.1. Taxonomy (NCBI): domain Eukaryota; kingdom Metazoa; phylum Arthropoda; class Insecta; order Diptera; family Sciomyzidae; genus Dichetophora; species Dichetophora obliterata. Next base: position 31,467,149 of record OY986437.1, read on the forward strand.
TAGCTACAAATTTGAGCGTTTCGCGAACCAGGTTTTATAGTGCCCTGGAATATTTTAAGAAACATCGAACTTTTGATGATTTGCCTCGAAATAAGCCTCGAAAAACGACAGCAAATGATGATTGCAAATTGGTTGGGTTGAGCAAATCTAATCCTCTTTTAACCTCCAGCGAATAAAGGGCTCAGGTGGAAGTAGATTACAATGTTAAAATATCCTCGCAAATAGTTCAAATTCGGTTAAAAGAAAATGTTTTAGATGGGCGAGTTGCACGGAGCAAACCAAATACATAAAAAAAAAAATTGCGAAGAAGAATTGAATTCGCAAAGAAACACTTGGCTAAAGAGCAAAAATTTTGGAATCTTATTGAATGGAGAGACGAATCTAAATTTTATGATTTCACAAAACGATGGAACCCGTATGTTAGGCGTCCTCCTTTGAAAGAATTGGACCCAAGGTACAGCAAAAAGACGGTCAAACATGGTGTCTCTTCCGTAATGGTTTTGGGTTGTTCACCTCATCTGGCGTTGGTCCAATATAACATGTAAATTGAAAAATTACAAGTGAAATCTATAAGGGTATTTCGGCGGAGTATTTGGACGCAAGACAACGAAACATTGCTCCCGAACAGTTAAATCTTGGCTCGAGTCTTATCATATCCTAGTCTTGGAATAGCCAGCACAATGTCCGGACCTGAACCCGATAGAAAACCTTTGGGCTTTAACGAAAAGAAAGGTTTCAGCTCGAAAACCTAACAATAAGGCTGATGTGTGGGATATTATTGAACGGGAATAGTGCAAGATAACACTGTGCAACAACCAAAATGGGAATGGGATGAGACCAACTGCAAATGAAAGTTGACATTATCCATAACAAAACCTCCACGGGTTTTTTTAGTTCAGTGCGAGATTTTTTTTTACACGCATTTGATCAAAGAGTAAATAATCTGGCATTACTCAACTCTGAACGGCCATCTTTAAAAACAGCCAATCACAACTTAGCTTCTATCCAACAGAATTGCTGTATGTATAGTACTTTTGGTTAATCAAATATAGACGCTTGGGTTCGACAGTAAACAGTCGACAAAAAAAAATTTGTAAAATTTTTGTATTTCAATAAAGAAATATAAATTTTAAATTTGTATATTGTAACAAATTCATTTTATTTCAATTTGTGTAGTAAGAGAATCTACTAAGACAACAACTGAAGATGGCGCAAAGCCGGAATGAATGTTTACAGCATTTGAAATATTATTGTTATATTTGTGGAAAATATAATAGGCAAAAAAATTTGTTTTTCCCAATGAAAAAACGCAATTTTTCCCATAAAAATAGAATTTTTGTAATAGTAACGTACTGAGAATAAAAAATGGTACTTCATAATATCATTAGAAATTTATTTTACCATGATGCCAACATCAAAAATTGATATTCAACCTAAAAAAAAGGAAAAGTACACCGTTTTTTCTATGAAAATCTACCAGAAATTGCACCATTTGTGTGACAGCGCCATCTAGCGTGAGTTTTAGGTATAAATAAATATCAAAAATGAATTTCTCGACCCCAAAAACAGTTAGATACCACAACTTTCCACGTTACTAAAAATAAATAAAAATTATTTTATCAAATTTTCGATCACCAACTTCAAATGCGTGTAAAAAAAATCTCGCACTGAACTAAAAAAAACCCTTGCAGGTTTTGTTATGGATAATGTCAACTTTTATTTGCAGTTGGTCCCATCCCATTCCCATTCCGAAAGTTCGATTTTGTGTCACTGTGTAACTTAAGTAATGCCGGACTTTAGTATGCTTCATGAGCAACATATGTGCAGCGGTTATTCGCCAAAAAAAGATCCTAATTAAATATTAATATTGTTGTGACATTTGGTAAAATTAAAAATAAAAATAAAAATTAAATATTAATATTGTTGTGACATTTGGTAAAAATAATACACAATTTATAAAAAAAACATGTGTTATATTTTAAATTATTTTCAGATGTCCTTTTTATATGTTGCTTTCAATGATGATGCTATAAACCAAAACTGAATTATTTTCTAGAAAAGTAAAATAGTTTAAAAAATGCTTACATTATGTATATTATTTATGAAAAAATTAATATTAAAGAAAAAAGTTGGAAAAAGTACTCCGAATTTTTTCAAAACATACATTTATGAATTACAGTCGACGTGTCTTAATTGTATGAAAACGAACAAGTGTATATTTGTTGTCATTAATGGGTTAATAGGCAGCCATGCCTCCAGACTGGGAGTCATGCAGCAGGGACAAGGAGGCGGAAAAAACCATCTCCCACCGTCTATGTTCCTGTCCCGCGCTCGCTAGAAGAAGGCATAAGCATCTGGGGTCGTTTTACTTTTCTGAGCTTGACGCCCTGTCAAGGACAAGAGTCATATGTCTAATAAGCTTCACCAAAAGCTCAATGTGGTTCAGAATGAATGCCGCCTCAACCTTATATTTTTTAAGTCCTCGAGCAAGCATTTGTACTTTTCTTTACTTTCAAAGCTCTGCTTCTTGCATGTGCATGTTCATTTTTGTTGTAATAGAATACTCATTTAATTTTTCTGTGTCTTTCCCTATTTATTATCCCAGTAGTTTGGGGCATCATTGAACAAATTTTTGGTAATGATTTCTTAAAGGAAGTATCTGCATGAGCTGCTGTACTTAAAAAAAATTCATACAAAATATAATGCAAGTTATCGGTTGTCAGCGCCCAACTTTTTCCACTCTATTACAACAACTTCAAGATATTCATGATTGTTGTAATTCGATTGTTGGAAATCGTTCAGAGGCTAAATTGTAGAGTGCGCAAACTATCGATGAGACTATCAATACTATCGATAATTTCACACTATCGTTACTTTCGATAGTTTTGGACTGACTATCGATGGTAAACCCGCCAGATGACCTAAGGGGACTCTGCCTGTCCAAAGCCAGGACTCAAATGGTAATGGTTGGTTATTAGGTGGACAATTAATGGGGCACGGCCCATGAATTGATCTCAAATTGAGTTCATTCTTGAGGCACGGCTCTTGAATGTTCATCTGATTTCCGTAAAATAGAAAGGTTTACCTTGAGCCTTGGTTGTTGGCGCCAAATCTTGAAGAAAGCATTGTTTTGGTATTAAGTTATCATAACATTGTTATTGTTATATGCTTTCGATGGATGATCAATCCAATATAACTTGAAGAGCGGGGGCAGTCATCCATCAATGATGAGTAGACCTGATCTATCGTTGCTCTGCCGACCTTGTTTTAGAATGAGGGTTCTATGTAAGAAGCATTGAATCCTTCGACCGAGTATAAACCAATTGGTATACTACGGCTCACGCTTCCTAATTTTCCAAAAGAGGCTTTTAATTAAGCCTTAATTAAGCTAACGAAGTTGCGTAAGTAGGATTGTGGTTCTCTCGGTATTTTACTGGCAAACCAATGGTTATTTTTAACCTAGTCATGTACAATTCTAGTGGCTGAAGGTGTCACAGTCAAATATAATTGTTCTAAGAACTTTTGGTCTGTACACGGGATGTTGAAGAGCCTTGTCTGGTGGAACCTTGAGCCCGGGTCCTTCGGCATGGTCCTTCGGGGTTTCATACACTCTGGCTGTGGTTAGACCAGGAAGGTCGGTGTGAGTTACACTTAAGTTGAACTCGGGTTGGTAACTCCCTTAAATTACTAATGATGGTACTAAGAGAATGATGGTAGATTAAACTCTCGTTATTTCAAACAGTAAATGTTAGGAAGGTAAGCAACTACCGGATCAATATACTGTTACCTTTGGAATTTGAGAACAGGCGACGGGGAAATCTAAACAGTCTGACAGTCCACAAATGATCGGGTAACTTTATGAAATAGCAGGGGTACCATAGGTTTTATGTAGGTATCGCTTCCTAGTTTTCATGACAAAAACTACCCTCTTTGATCGTGGTATGGTTATTTTATAACCAAGTCAGGTAAAATTTTAATGGCTGAATGTGTCATGGTTAAGTATAGTCAATTGTTGGTTAAAAGTTGGTCTGTGCTGTGGAATTAGGGGAACCTTTCTGGTGCATCTTTTGAATTCCGAAAGGGCGCTTCTGACGCTTCACATTTGTCCCAAGCTTTGGTGCACCGTAGAATTAAGCCTTCGCGGCAGGGGTCTACGTTAAATACATAGAGGATTTCTGACTTTCGATGATTTTCGATAGTATTTAAATATTCATTGACACCACTGTTTAAATGTCATTGCCATTGCTGTCGAATTGGTTTGATTTTGACATTTTGGTATGATTTTTTTCTGAACATGTAGAGTGAAAGCGCAGGTGATGTTTCTTTGAAATGTATTAGCATTGTGTTGATTTGGAAGACGGGTGATAGTTAGTTAGAGGTTGAAAAGATGCAGTAGTTTCGGTGAAAATTTTTAAATTTGCACAGCTCAAAACTGACGAGAAACACGCTCGCAAAGAGACTATTCCACAACATTACCGTACGACTAAGGAACGAATTATCACTACAACGTGAGGTTCTGTGTGTCATCATGGCAATGGTAAATTTATGGGCTTGGACAGCTGTCCGAGTGGACCGGGAAAACATACGGTGTGGTGGCGTTAGGCCATTACGAAACCAACATTACGTCGATTTCCAATAGAGTTGAGAGAGGATGAAATATTTGTATCCCCTATCAAATATATCGCACGACGTTGAATTCGGTCCAGAAACACTTTTCGATTTTAATTCCTTGACGAATTTTCTTTATATCCCTGTCTACTTTTCACTAACGAAACTTCCTCAATATTTCGATATTTGGTAGGTGCATGATAAATCCCGACGTTTTTGCATTGCGTCTTGCACGAATTTGGAACATTTATATGAAATTTTCGTCTATGAAATGTATGGCCAAATCAGCATGTACATGATTCATTTGAGATTTCTTCAAGACTGGAACTACTGGGTTATTAAAGTACATACTATTGTTATAATTATGAAGACTCAATTAATGTACTTACTTACTAACTTGTCCAAAGCACGTTCTTCTTTGATACTACGACATGTAGAAGGTTGATTAAAAGAATTCTATCAAAATTACAAATCGAGTCCTATACTTCACACATAGTTCTGCATTATGTTTGTTTAAGTTTAATCAATGTCTTTTAACGGTTTTAGTCAACAAAGATATAGTATGTGGTCTTCTAATGTTTTTTTCACGCCAATGGGGTATCAAAACCTTAGACCGCGGTACAGCTTCCTAGCATCAATCGTTAACTTGATAAAAAGTGAGTTTGTGTTTGGAACATGTTTAACATTCTTAAAGCCTCGTGTCCCATATCATTTTGTTGTTTTCAAAGTTACGCACAAAATTGTTGTTTTATAAAAACACACCGTTAGTGGTTATTTTTTTATTATTTTTTTGTTTTCGTCATTTACATTATTATTTTATTGAGCCTATTGTTTTTGTTTTCATCGTGTGTTTATTTTTTTTCTTTCTTAATTTTCATTATTAATACATATTTTCGACCTAGAAACTCTATTTTAATCGCGTCGCTTATTATGCATATTTTGAATTCTATTTTTTAATATTTACTTTTTTTAAGGTTTCTTGCATGTGTTTCGCATCTTTTGTTGACTTAGTTAATTATTTTGTTTATCACCGCAAAAAATTCCTAAGCTTGTTGTTTTGATGACTAAACGATTTGTGTTTTTTTTTTGTGCTTCAATTTTTTTTTATAGACAAAAAGTGGAAGTTTTTGTTTTTATTTATTGTGGGGTATCGCATTTTTTGGGTTATCGAGCTTATTTTTGTTTTTGTTAATATTAGATATTTTAAAAAAGTTCTTGTTTATTGAATAAACTGTTGTACACTATCACTGACTAATAATAAAGAAACTTAAATATATTTTATTTTATTTTTATTTTATAAATTATATATTTATATTTTCTAAAAATACTCCCAAATATTTTTACTAAATTGCTTTAATTTTTTTTAATCTTCGAGTTGGCTTATTTTTAACTATTCAAAATTGTTATAGGTTTTTAAATTTATGTTTATATTTGTTTTTTTTTTGTTTTTTTTTTTTGTTACTTTTCGTGCAAATGGTATTTAGTCTTCGTAACTCAATAAAGCAAATAAACAAAAACAAAACCAGAAACATAAAAAAATAATTCAAATCAATAGCATAGCAATGAAAAATAACAAAAACACTGAAATAAATTTTTTCAAAATCAAAAATAAAAACAACAAGAAAAAAAACAAAAACAAAACTAACTTGAAAAAATATTTCATGCATTGTTATATTATGAAAATGGCTGGCAATGGAAAATTTTACAGCCGCGGCATAATATGAAAACTTAGAAAGCTAAAGCTTTTTTATGGCTTTTATGCTTTTTCGGTTTTTCGGCGTTTAAATTTTTTGTAAATATTTATAATTTTTTCGTTTTGTTTTTTGCATTTTTGCAGGGCAATAAAATGGAAACAATTTCATTTCATTTGTTTTTTTTTAAAGTGAAACATGTTTGTGTATCTAAATAATTAAAAACGTAAACACATGCATATAAATTCTTTTAGATTTGTAATATTTTCCAAACATTCTTCTGACATTGTTTACAATTTGTTAAGCTGTCTGTCAAGCTGTCAAAATTTCACTCTACCCAGCGCTCTGCTTTGAGTTATGAAACAAGGAGTTGTTGTTTTTTACAAAAACAAAACAAAAAACAAATACAAAGTGGTTACGGCCTAGTTTTGTTAGCTGGCATTGCTTTTTTTTAAACACTTCATGAAAAGAATTTAATTGTTTTTTCACAATCATAACAAGTTTTTTGACAGCTTGTGTGACAGGTAGGCATATTTTATTAAGAATTTTTTACTTACATATATATATATATATATATATATATTAGGGCGGGTCAATTTGTATGGACGAATTTTTTGGATGTCTGGCTCAGCGAAATTCGTAAAATACATGTAATTTCAAGACTTTTTCTCCACTACAGCATATACAAATTCTGAAAAAAAGCTGTGCGGACTTTCGTAAATAGATTTTGTTCTCAATTATAAAATATGAATGTTTGAATGTATGTGTATGAATCTATTTACGAAAGTCCGCACAGCTTTTTTTCAGAATTTGTATATGGGTATTTCCACAGGAAAGTCTACCGTGACCAAAAAATTAAAACTTATTAAAAACTTATTATTTTATGATATTATCTAAGAGAAACATTTTAATTTTATTAATTTAAGCAATTTGTACATAAAATTATTAACCATGATGATCACATCGTCTGCACTGTTTCACAAATGTAGTTTTTCTTTTTCGTAAGTGTTTAGTAAATGTTTCATAAACATTTTTGTTTTATTAAAAATGGAAGGCATTGGCTAAAGATAATGAAAAAATGGTTGATGCAATTAAAGGAAAATATATTGAATTTGTTTTTAATAACCTAATTACATAATTACTTAACTACCTAATTACTTAATTACCCAATTAAATTGCAATGGAAAAAACTGTCCCGTGCGATCTGTCCCGTGCGACCGAGCTTAATATTAAATTAAAAAAATAAGTGTTAAATATTATTGGGTAAAATAAAAACAATTTAAAAGAAACACCAATGCACAATATCCATAAAATAAATTCTTTGAAATATTCCTTCAGACTTCGCTGAATTCGGCGCTTGAGTTGTTGTCCTCGAAAAAAACTTCCGTTTTTGTCCCGTGCGAACCCCGTTGTTTTTGGCAATTATTTTGAAAAGGAAAAATTACCGATAATCAACCTTAGCACCACTTATAGAGCTTACTATGAGTTATAAGTTAAGACCATTATCAAAATATAAATCCGTGTTATTACTACTTTTTTTTCAATTTAACTGCGTGCGACTGTCCCGTGCGACACCATGGAAATGCCCATATGCTGTAGTGGAGAAAAAGTCTTGAAATTACATGTATTTTACGAATTTCCCTGAGCCAGAATTTGACCCGCCCTAATATATATATATATAGAAAAAAGTTTTTCTTTATCAAAGGTTTGATTACAATTTTAAAGGCTATAAATTTGGTATATCTTGTGTGCAAAGCTGGTTGTTGCCAAATTTGATAATATTATTTGTATTATTTTTGCACGTACCAGATTTTAGCAAAACAACAAAAAAAAACCAATGAACTGCAGAAAAACCTACAAAAACACCAGCAACAAGCTGCTGCCAATTGCAAGTGAAATTCATGTGAAATAAATTTCTGTTTGGACAGATGTTTGTGTTTCATTGCATTGAAGCAAGAACACAAAAAACAAAATTAAAAAAACTTGTTGTTCTATTTCTATAAAAACACACACTGAAATGTATAAGAAAAAAAGACACCAAAATAAAATAAAAATTCAAAATTCCGCTGATCGTATGATCATGCTTGAAGCAACAGTGAGCACCGGTTTGCTGCAACTGTGCACCACCGGTGCACTGGCCTGCCATGGCTTTGTAAACGCATTTTCAATGCAAACTATTAAAGTTGAGTAGATTCAGTTGAGTTGAGGAAATAAAAACAAAAACGAAAAAACTTAATAAAAATAACACCAGCTACAAAATTATAAACTCAAAATTTCAGGTATGTTTAAACTTTATCAGTAGAGCGCACACAAAGAAAAATATTGGCAGAAATAAAATGTTTAAAAAGTGTATTAAACAGAATCATGTGAATTTCTTATCTTTCTTATAACTATATATATTTGAGTTCAAATATTTATCTTGAAGCAAGTCATGTCAAAAGAGCTGTGAAAAAACTGTTGTTCAAGTAATCTAACTAACTTGACGAAATTGAAACTAAACAATATGCAATTTTAAATAATTAGAAAGTTGAAAGTACAACTTTTGATCGATTAGACTTTTAAAAAAAAAAAAAAAAAAAAAATTAAGAATTTTTTTTAAAATATGGAAATGATTCATAAATTGCCCATAGTTGAATTAGGACATAGAATTATCAACTATGCTGATACTTACTGTTTTTAGCAATAACATATTTTTTAATGTTAATACTTTTTACTGCAAATATTTTTTATATTGTATGTATAATTTTATGAATTATGTTATTTTTAATTGCATTGAATTGCTTGCTATAAAGCCTGATCAGGCTTAGCAAACTAATAAATAAAAAATAAAAATATCAGAAAACTAAAATAAACTTTTATAAAGTACAAAATATTATAAATAATATGAAAAACTACATGATTCAACAGTAACTTTTTTAAACGTGGCAGCAGCTACAGAATGACTCAAGTAGAGCATGTTTTAATTTTGGCAGCGTCCAACATCAACATTGATTCGATATGCTGCGAATCATTCTTCATATGTGTCTTATGCGTTTGTGAATTAGTAACGCTTAATTAATAGTATTTTTACCTTTTACACCGTAGAAAAATTTTTCGGTTTATATTACAACTATTTTCAAGTATGTATTTACCTTGATGACCTCTGTAACGGATTTTTAAACAGAGTACTGTTGCCTTTAAACATTCGACCTTAAACATTAATATTTAGTATATCAAATGCGTTACTTTTTTTCTCAATACTGACAACCGCCGGGTACAAAATCAAATAGGTTCTTCGCTGGAGCATCGCACAGTGGTTGAAAAGTGGAAATAAATTTATCTTTAGTCTAACTAGCTTGATTACAAAATATTTTGAAGAAAAATTCACAGGTTTTTTCTGCTGACACCTTAAAATACAATTAGTGTAAAAATGATTAGATACTGTTGTAAGAAATTTGTATTTTTCAAGAGTCATATTAAGATAAATGAGGAAAAAACTGTTCTCTGTTTCTTTTATCTACTAAAAGCATTATTGAAAAACTTTTCTGCATACCCGAAAATTATTTTTTGTTATAATTTTGATAAAAAAAATCCTTTGTGCAAGTCGATATGAAGAAAAAGAGGAAAATGTAATTTTTAGCACAATATAACTATATCACCGCAACGCAGCACTTCTATTTCATATATTGAATAGTTTTAATTGGTCTTTAACTTAAATGTTTCAGGTAACAAAAGTGAGCACTTTTTTGCTCTTTTCACAGCATATGGCGAAAACTAAATGTGTTTTAAGCATTTTTATTTATTTATTTGGCCAAGCAAGGATATATACTTATTCTAACAGGTTTTTTCCTCACCCCCTTCCTTGTTTTGGTGTACAAAGACATGCTAATCAAAGTGGGCGTAATCCGCCCACCTGAATGACATGAATTCAAGAACACGTCAAAAAGAAAAGGAGAGAAGAAAAGAAAATAAAAAAATAGAGGGAACTTAATGCTGTCGTAAGACTTACTGCATTATTCTGTATCACGAAGCAGCACACCAACGATGGGAAAGACACGAGAAGCAATACTTTCTTCCATACCCAATTGTATTGCTTCTCGAGTTTTTCTCATCGTTGGTGTGTTTTTTCGCGATACAGAATAATGCAGTTAGTATATTAACAATTTTGCTTAGTATACTTTTAGGCATTGCTGTACAATATACAAGCCATGCATGCACCACGATTTGATCACGTTTTGTTACACTGCTAAAAAGTGTGCTATTAAATTTTTAAAATTTTGCTGGTATTACTTTAACAGCCAGAAATAATTTACTGCAAAATGCAAGAGGTTCACTTAATTTTTTTTTTAATAAGGATATGATGAATATTTTTTCAAATTTATGTTTTTTTAATAAAAAAAAAACAAATAATATCTTTGAATTAAATAAAACACTAAATTCAGCCATCATGAAAGTTGAAATTTTAAAAATCACGTGCACTGAAACATTTCTTATGGGAGGTGGGCGTAGCTTAAAATATGTTTTTTTAAGAATTATATTAAAAATATATTTAAGAATTTTGAGGGAGTGGTTTTTTTATATTAAAAAAACATATCATTTAAAATGTTTGTCTTGTATGGGAGGTAAGCGTGGTTGTGAGCAGATTTTAAAATATTTTATGTGATCTCAGAGAATTAATTTCAACTTAAGTCAAATTGTATGTGTCTACGACGAGTACTTTTACTTATTGAGTCCTTCTGAATATCTGTGTAAGGTAGAATTTCACTGAGCCAGCCAGCTTTTGGCCTACCACTACGGTTGCCACCTTTATGGGAAAATCCCATTTGTAGTTATTTTTAATTGCCGTGGAAAATGGGAATTCCCATGGAATTTTTTAATTGAGAGTGGTTTTTTTAATTCACGTGGGATTTTTTTTTGGTTTTGTGGGATTTTTTTTCGTTTTGAAGGATCTATTTTTATTTTTCAGTTAAAATACATAAAAGTGTATATTTTTTTATTTTGTTCATTGTCAAAATTGTCTCAACTCATCTATATGATTTTCGCATTGAATTCGTTAAGATTTCGGTTACTTTGGGTTGGTGGGAAGTTCTTTCACTCTTGACATAATTACATGCATTGGGAAAATATGTTTCAGTGAATATTTTTCTTTTTTTATCAATATACAAAATTGTTATTTTAACATTAATTTGTGATTGGCCCTTATTACGAGTTTCTTTCGACGTAATATCTTAGTTAGTTATCGAACAATGAGTATCGAACGTTAAACCCTGTCGATATGTTCGTAGTTCATCGAATTTTTAGTCGAATAGAATTTTGCTTTTAATGCGGTGCGTGCTGAGCAATAATTGTTAAAAAGATAAGAATTTCGTGATTGTGTTTTGCTTTTTAAAGACTAATTTGGAACTCTTTTTGCAAACACTATAGAAGTTAAAGGTGGATAAAAAAATATTTTTTATTGAATATTATTACTAAAAGACTAATTTAAACAGAGACGACGAAATGACTAGTTCTTTTTAATTTTTTGTTTCATTTTTGACCATTTGTTATGTCTGTATTATTTACTATTTTAATAGAAGATAAATTTTTTATGGTTTTTTTAATACAAGTGGGATTTATCGTAGTTTTTTTTAATACAAATGGGATTTTTCGTGTTTTTTTTATTTGCGTGGGATTTTTAAGGTCCGTGGAATTTTTTGTTCTTTTTTTAAATTGCGATCGGATTTTTTTTTCAATTTTGTACCATGGGATTTTTCGTGGTTATTAATATTTGCTATCTTGGGAAAAAGGTTTTTTCGTGGGAATTTGAGGTGGCAACCGTGCCTACCACACGTCCACAAACCAACCCTTCACTGAACAATCCCAGCTGTCTTGCCATTTTGGCAAGCTTCTCTCTCTAGCGAGTTTTTTTATAAGCTTTTGTGCTTTCGCTACTGGCTGCGACTAGCGTTTCTTCCACGAGAAGGTCGATGGGAATCGTGCTCGCTTGAACCAGTGCTGCCTCTACGGATACCGTTCTAAAGCCGCAGCAGAGCCTAAGAGAGTCAAGTCTGTAAATCAACTCTACTCCGTGTTGGTAGGACTTGATTTTCATCGCTGTCGAACCATACATACGGTCGAATCATACATCGTAGTAGATCTCACTACGTTGAGGAGCAGTGTGCGTCGTACTTATTTGGGTCTCTTGTGTTCGGCATTATTCTAGATAGCCCTATATATGCTTCGGCTGCTTTCCTGCAAATTTTGCTTATATAACAGTCTAGAGTCGATCATCACACCTAGATATTTAATGTACGGCTTCGATTCAATTATTATTCCAAGAATACTGATGCTGGCGTTCTTTAGCTTTTTCGAATACTAATGAGTAGCATCTCAGTCTTTTGTTCAGCTAGACTAAGTCCCGATCTTCGCAGCCAAGCGCAGACAGTAGCGATAGTGACACTACTGAGGGCCTCAACTTCCTTACGGTATTTTGCAGTCGCCATAACTGCTACGTCGTCCACAAAGCCAAAAAGTTTGACGCTTGCTGGTACCTCAAGCCTGAAAACTCAATCGTACATGATGTTTCATAGCAGAGGAGAGCCCAAGACCGAGTCCTGTGGGACTCCATCGGAGACATTGAACGTTCTGTATCATAGCGCAGCACTCTTTCACTGAAGTAGTTTGATGCAATCTTCATGAGGTATCGTGGTACTCCAAAGTTCCTGAGGGCTGTCATAATCTGACTCCAGTTAGCTGAGTTGAAAGCATTCCTTACGTCAAGTGTTGCCACCAAAGAGTACTGCTTTGCTCCCCTTACTCCTTCAATTGCTTTCTGCGCGGTGCTCGTAACTAGCTTAATAGCAGCAGTCGTCGACTAGACCTTTCGAAACCCAAAATGTCGGACGGAAAGTCCTCCTCCGGCTTGGATCACATTTTCTAGACGGTTGCATATCACTCGCTTAAAGACCTTGCCTATTGTATCGATCACCTGTAGTATGAGGGGACGTCCTTGGAGCCACCACCTTTCAGTATGAGCACTAACTTTTGGGTGCTCCACTGTTTTGGAAATATTAGAACTTAAGAAAGTATGCGATATAAAGATGGGCAAACGCATGTGGCTGCGACATAATGGCAATCTTCAATGTGTTTTGCGGAATACCATTAGGACCTGGCGCCTTGTCATTTTTTATGCTTTTTGCTATTTCCACTATCTCCTCTACGGTAACAGTCAATATGGCCAGCAGCTCGTTGTATCCCTAAACCGGCTGGGTCGCTGAATGCTGTGGGAAGAGTGTTCTAACTATGACACTTAGCACCTGCGGGTTCATAGGTGCTGGTCGCCTAAACGACTTTAGCTTCTTCATAACCATCGACCATCGATCTTATAAATGCTAGCTTGCTAACATGCCAATCTGCTTGCCTACTTAATTTGCTGCTGGTGAAAGTTAGCATGATTATGGAGCTTCTGCCTGCACTGCTTAATGTTGCCTGGGATCCATTATTGAGCAGCACCACGTCTAGGGAAGCAAACGCCTCAAAGAGGAACTATACTATACTATACTATACTATACTATACTATACTATACTATACTATACTATACTATACTATACTATACTATACTATACTATACTATACTATACTATACTATACTATACTATACTATACTATACTATACTATACTATACTATACTATACTATACTATACTATACTATACTATACTATACTATACTATACTATACTATACTATACTATACTATACTATACTATACTATACTATACTATACTATACTATACTATACTATACTATACTATACTATACTATACTATACTATACTATACTATACTATACTATACTATACTATACTATACTATACTATACTATACTATACTATACTATACTATACTATACTATACTATACTATACTATACTATACTATACTATACTATACTAAACTATACTATACTATACTATACTATACTATACTATACTATACTATACTATACTATACTATACTATACTATACTATACTATACTATACTATACTATACTATACTATACTATACTATACTATACTATACTATACTATACTATACTATACTATACTATACTATACTATACTATACTATACTATACTATACTATACTATACTATACTATACTATACTATACTATACTATACTATACTATACTATACTATACTATACTATACTATACTATACTATACTATACTATACTATACTATACTATACTATACTATACTATACTATACTATACTATACTATACTATACTATACTATACTATACTATACTATACTATACTATACTATACTATACTATACTATACTATACTATACTATACTATACTATACTATACTATACTATACTATACTATACTATACTATACTATACTATACTATACTATACTATACTATACTATACTATACTATACTATACTATACTATACTATACTATACTATACTATACTATACTATACTATACTATACTATACTATACTATACTATACTATACTATACTATACTATACTATACTATACTATACTATACTAAACTATACTATACTATACTATACTATACTATACTATACTATACTATACTAAACTATACTATACTATACTATACTATACTATACTATACTATACTATACTATACTATACTATACTATACTATACTATACTATACTATACTATACTATACTATACTATACTATACTATACTATACTATACTATACTATACTATAGTATACTCATTATTATATACACATTATTATAAAATGCTTTAAAAAAGAAGATAATTTTTATAATTCAAAGCCACTGTCCAAATAATTTACTTACTATTAATTATCCTAAATTAACATTTTGCTTAAAATTGAACCCTTAAATTTTTATTTCAATAAAAAATCGTAAAACTATGGAATTGCAAGTGCTGTCAAACTGTCTCACAGAATTGTATTTTGTTCGACAAACTTCCAAGTAGCAAATCACTTAAACTACAATAGCTATGCAAAAAAATTATTAAAATAAAACAAAATGTGGCATATACTATATATATTAGGACGTCGATAGTATTTTCCTTTTCTAGAGGTGTAGCTCTTAAAATTTATGCTTGTTAAGGTAGATATTTAAAATTGATATACTTTTTTCTTAAATTATGAAAAAAAAATTTTGGCAAAATAAATCTATAAAAGCTAGGAATTTATAAGAATGTATCTTTTCGAAATTTTTTAATGGATACGTAAAGGATTTAGTAAGAATTGCTTAGAAAGCTTTTAAAGTTATTTAAATTTTTAATATGCTTAGAAGGTGAAACAAATTTTTAAATATAGGATCCGATAAATCGCCCAATAAAGACTATGCCGCAGAAATTAAATCGACGTTATTAGGGCTCTTCACGATCTTGTTGCATCGTTGCAAATGCAAAATAAACAGCTTTTACAAAAACAAAAAGCATTGAAAAGCTTTTGCTACATATGCTTTTTGTTTTTGTAAAAGCTGTTTTGCAACGATGCAACAAGATCGTGAATTGCCCTATTAATTTTGTCTTACGACAAGTTTTTTAATCAAATATCATTCGATTTTAGTCTATAATAAAGTGCAAAAAGCTTCCAAATTTTCTCCTGGCTGTGCCCTGGTTCGATGCCTTAAAATGTATACATTTACAGCTACTGTGTGTGCAACAATGCTAGTGTTTGCAGCAGTGTTTAAATATTGCTGGTTTTGTTTGCTGTCGTTGCTGTTGTTATTGTTATTGTATTGCTCAAGATACACTCATGCTAGCAAATTCAGATTTTATTTAGAATTAAATCTCATTCTCAATAAATTCTTGTTTTTATTGTTGGTGCTATTTTTTCAAGATTTACCTGATTCATTTAAAGTTCATTCACTTCTCTCATCATGATTTCTTGCAGTGTTTTTACTACAGTTTTTTTGTTCAGTGTGTTGGTGCTTCTTAGTCACATGCTAAAAAGTGTTTTCTTGCAATTAAAATTTTTTGTTTGTTTTTTTTTTTTGCTGATGCTGCACTTGCTTGCAAAGAATTCTTAAGCTAACATCACATGATTTTGGGACTATTTTATGAGTAATTTGCTTGTCGTGAAAATAATCTTGCCGTTAATCTTGATATTACTTCGAATGCATTTCTACAATAGTAAAGTATAGCATTTCTGATTTCATGTAAACTCTTCTGAGCCCACAGAACAAAATCATGATAATTCTAATGTAAAGAAATCAAACTACTGATATTTTAAGTATTTTCTCAGATTTGAGTCAGTTTTTGATCAGTTTTAAGATAGTCTTCCTTTAGTTTGAAATAAGTTTTTAGTGATTTTCCAGCCTGATTTTCGGAGCAGTCAATTTGCATTCAATTTGTATTAAACAAGTTTTTAAAAATATTTTAGCATTATCAGTTTTTTGTAGTTTTCTGTAAATTTTTAACTCATTCAGTCGGTTTTAAATCAGTTTTCGATCAAAAAAGTGCTTCCAAAAGAAGCTAAAGTGAAAGGGAAAGTCTTGAATTCCATCCCTTCCACTACCATACCCAGAAGGCATTCTTTTAACTTATGCATGTCATTGGGAGGAATGCTTTCCTTAGTCTTCTCTAGCAGTGCTTCCAGAACTTTTTCAATGGAAGATTTTAGTGAGCCCTTCCATGAAAGGATTTTACTAGGTGTTTTCCAGGAGAACTTTTAGAAGGCATTCCGTGCAGTGGAATGGTTTTTTGGTTTGGGGGTTAATAAATCCCTGAGAAAATATCCCTTTTCCCGACATTCTTGCGATTTTGGTGTTGGAAATGAGAAGTGTTTGGGTTTTTTTGGGGGTTTAAAAAAATTCCACGTAAAATATCCTTTTTCCCGATTTTCAAAGCCTTTTGTTGTTGAACGTAGTAAGTGGTTGAGTTTAATTGAGGGTTTAAAAAATTCCATGGAAAAAATCTTAAACATATATTATAATTATATATAATTTTCTTACTTTAATTGAATTTAAATGCCATTTGAATGTCTTCCAGAAGTATTTTAAAAGAATGCCTCTTGAAATAACTTTTTTATAAGGCTAAGAAGAAGCACAGTTTGATCTATAGAATGTCTTCTGGAAGCAGAGTTCCTACGAATGCATGTCGCATTTGCATCAAATATTTTTCTGGGTTTCTATACATTTTTAACTCCGTTTTTTAGACTAGATTTAGATTTCTTAGACTAAGGAGCACTTGCGTAGAATATTTTATCCGCTGAAAGGATTGTTTATTGGCTGTGTTACATACCTTAGATAGGTATTTACAAACCTATCCAAACAACAAAAGTAGCAAAAATGTTGCTTTTACTTACTACACGTTGTCATCAGCATCATTAAGTAGGTGTTTTTTGTTGTTGATGTGAATGCACTTGTATTGTTGTTGGTAAATATTTTTTTTTGTGTTTTTGCATAGCGCGAAGGAATAATTAACAATTGACCACTTGTGCATTGAGAAATGTGTTTTCTAAGTGATAGAAAAAAAACGACATCAATTAATATGAAATTAGTTAATGCTGGCATGTTATCGGTAAGGTATCCAAAATGCTTGGTAAATTTGTTTTGTGTGTGTTTAGTATTTATTTATTTGGTTTATCTCTAGAAAACGAAAAAGTACTGTCTTTTCTGCGGAGTCTACTAAAACAAATGCAATAAATTTTATTTAAAATTTTTTAATTAAAATTTTATTTTATCAAAAAAAAAACATTTAATTATCTATTCTATAAAACTGCGAAAAAGCTTTGCTTCACGCACCTGTTTTTTTTTTGTCTTATTTATTTCGTTTGAAATCCGTTTTCTGTTCATTTGCGCTCATTTTCAATAAATTTTCAATTAGTTTTAATAAAAATATAATGTGAAAAAAATTATTTTTGACATTTTATTGTAATAATTTCCTTTTTTTATAACAGTTATTTCCGAAATTTCAAATCAAAAATCAAATGGAAAAAGTAAGTCTATTCGATATTTGAATATAGCAATGTATTTCTTGTTAGCTAAGGAATAATAATCTTTAATGATTTTAATTTTTCTGATTTTTTTAAAAAAGTCAATAAATAAACGTTATTTTTTTACCAATTTTATTTCGATCAAAAATAAAAGCAAAAAGTTGACTTCTATTTTTTCGATCAAATGTAAATGTTAAAATTTTTTTGATCAAAAATAAAAGTTTAATTTTGACTCTTATTTTTTCGATCAAAAATATAAGTTAAAATTTGACTTTTATTTTTTTGATCAAAAATAAAAGTTAAAATTTGACTTTAATTTTTTTGATCAAATATAAAAGTTAAAATTTTACTTTTATTTTTTCGATCAAAAGTAAAAGTCATATTTTAAGTTTTATATCATCTGCTTGTAGCCACTGTCTCAGTCGTTTGCGAAATGAATGAAAACACAATGTGCAATGATAAGCAAATAAGCGATGTCATTTAAATAACGATTTGCAATAGTAATGTTTTTCTCTTTGCTAAAATGTTATGAATAGGTTTAAAAGAGCAAATATTAAATTATTAATTAATTTTATTATATGCGTAGTTATAATTAATTAATAATTAATTATATAATTAATAATTTATTACAATTAATCAATAATTAATTAAATAATAATTAAATTAAATCTTTGTTGGTAAAGGCCAAAAATAAAAATTATTTCTGATTTAAATAGCACAGTCAGTTACCAGCATATTGATTTTCTTATGTCGAAAAATAAAAGTAAAATTTTGACTAAAATTGATCAAAAAAATAAAAGTAAAATTTTAACTGTTATTTTCGATTGAAAAAAATATAAGTCAAGTCTTAAAAGTTATATTTGATCGAAAAATTAAAGTCAAATTTTAAATTTTATTTTTGACCAAAAAAATATAAGTCAAATTTTAACTTTTATTTTTGACCAAAAAATATGAGACAAATTTTGACTTATATTTTGACCAAAAAATATAAGACAAATTTTGACTTATATTTTGGTCCAAAAAATAAAAGTCAAAATTTTTCTTTTATTTTTGACCAAAAAATATAAGACAAATTTTGACTTATATTTTTTACCAAAAAAATAAAAGTCAAAATTTTACTTTTATTTTTGACCAAAAAAATATAAGTCAAATTTTAACTTCAATTTTTCATCCAAAAATAAAAGTCAAATTTTAACTTTTATTTTTGATCGAAATAAAATCGGACAAAAAATAACGATTATTTTATTTGACTTTTTGGAAAAAAATCATAACCGTTACGGTCCCTGAAAGTTAGTGTTGACTTAGTTTCTACAAATATTTTGGTTTTTTTTTATTATATTACATTAGTTTTCAGTGAGTTTTCGTAAGTTTTTCAGTCAATGAGAGATAAGTTTTAATTCAAAAATATTGTTAAATTTTTTTTTACCATTTTACTCAAATAACTTTAACTTTGCAAACTATTTTATAAGAGATATAAGCGCTGGTATTTAAAGTTTTATTCCAGATTTCCACTCATTTGCAATCAGTTTTAGTTATGTTTTCAGTCAGTATTCTGAAAAATGTATTTTAATTTTTAGTTTTGTCACAGTGTTCGGAAATATTAAAATTTTTAGTCAGTTTGGACGCTGTTTTCATAGGTTTTTTTGTTATAACTTAGTTAGTTTTAACTAAGTTGCAAGTCAGTTATCGATAATTTTTAGTCAGTTTTAAAGCATTTTTATTTTGAAAATATTGTGAAAAAATTGTTTTTGACATTTTGTTCTTAGAAATCATTTATTTTTAACTACCCGAGTAAAAATTTTTTTAGAAAAGGCCAAACAGCGGTCAAACAAGGCTTAATTTTAAATATTTTTCTCGGCCGTACAAGGATCGTTTGCTGGATTTTTTTGCCAAACGGGGCCGTACAAGGGCCGTACAAAGGCTGTATAAGGGCCGTACAAGGGCTGAACAAGAACCGTAAAGAGGCCGTACAGAGGCCGTTTTAAAATAACCTAGGCTGTACAACGGGCGTACAGCATTCGTGTATTAATCAAATTAATATTATAATAATTAAATAAAGACACCTAGTGGGCTTGCTTTTGTTTTTGTTTCGCATACGTGTGCTTTAAAAAATTTGGTGGCATATAATGGGCGTATAACTTAATTTATGCCTCGTACGGCCACTATTCGACCTAAATTTCAGCCAATAGGCTTTTTGGATAATGTTCAGGCCATGTTCAATCCTTGTACGGCCATGCAGCCCTTGTTCGACCTCTGTTCGGCAACTTATATTATTACTCGGGTATTTTCTAAAAGATATTGATACTGAAATTGGGTGTATTATTTAAAGTTAATTTGTTCCAGTCAGTGTTCACTCAATATCTAGTCAGTTCTTGCGCTTTTTTTAGTCAGCTCTCCCGGTATATTTGTTTTCAGAAATATTTCAGTTCTTATTCATTTAGCTTTAAATCAGTTTTAAATCAGTTTTAAGTCAGTTTTTAAACATTTTTCCGCTAGTTTAAAAAGTTTTTAATAACAAATCTGTGTTGATAAGCAATAATCGCTTAAGTCGACTTAAGACAGAACTGAGCTATTGATGTAGCTGTGTTCTATGCATAAAGTCCTATAAACACACAAAATCTGGAGCTTTTTGCATGACTCTAGCCAAAGTTATGTCACGAAAATAAAAGGCCATTTCATATAACTTATATGGCGATGAAAAACTTTGAAGCAAGATTTCTAGAAACTTTGAAATTAGACTTAAGCTGTTATTGCTTATCGACACAGAAATATTGTGAAAAAAATAATTTTTCACACTTTATTTTAAAAATTTTAATTTTCAAAAATATTCCAAAAGATATCGAGACTGATTGTTTTATTTCAAGTCAACAACTATCAATAAGTTATTTCACTCATTATCTTATCAGTTCTAATTCAGTTTTAACTCAGTTTTCCAAAAAAATGTATTTCAGTTAATTTTCTATTAATTTTTTCTGCTTATTAAATAAGTTTTCAGTTATTTCTCTTTATGTCTATCGTTTGAGATTTTTGTTGAACTTTAAAGACACTCAACCTGACTACTTTTGCTTCGGGAAGTTATTTAAAAAAAGGTATCTATGTAACAATATATGCTGCTAGCATTAAAAAAAAAAAAATTGAAATATTATTTTCGAAACTGTCCTATTTCACAATAACTACATAAATACTCGAAAGTTACAGCTTTTATTTCTTTTTTAAAAAGCAAATCGTTCGAATATCGTCGTCGTCCAAGTGTCTACGACAACCGTTTCGCAGCTTTCAGCAGCTGCTGCCAACCGTGCCAGCAACAACAACAACAACAACAACAACAACAACAATTTGTCACAAAATCTTCAAATGCAAGCAAATTCAATTTAAACGCTGCAACATTTTGAAATATTTTCAGTTATTTTTAGATGTTTTTATAAATTAAAGGAAAATGTAATAAAAAGAAAAAAACAGCGAATTAAAAAAAAACAGCCATCGAACCAGTTTGTCTGTCCAATCATTCGCCTGTCCGTCCTGCCATTCGTCCGTCCTTTGAATCGTCCAACCGTTAATGCAACTAGCTCACAGATGTTGTTCTGATCATCTCTAAATAAATTGCTGCTTGTGTTGAATTTTTATTGTTTTGTTGTTGGTGTGTGGTTTTGTTGCTCGTTTCCTGCTTTTTTTTTTTTTTGGTGACAACATTTTGCATCTGGGCCAAAAACCCGAATGTACGTTAAATAAATATAACAAAAACACAAAAGAAAAAAAAAATTAAATAATTTAGTCAAAAATTGTTGCAATTTTTTTTCTTTGTAACTCGTAGAACGTCAGCAGCTTGAGCTGCTGCAACTTTTTGCTGTTGATGCTGTTCTTGTTGTTTCATTATTCTTGTTGTTGTGACACTACAAGGCAATTGATCAGCGAATTGCATCAGTTTTTATTTAAATGTGACTATAATATTTTTATTGTTATTTCGCTTACGTTTTGCCTGTTTCGTCTTTAGCGCATGTAAAAAGAAAAAAAAATCTGTTTATCTGTTGGATAACTTGTAAACTTGTTAAGTTCTCAAAATATATTGTGACGTTCTGCAGTAACAGCCAACAAATTTTCGGTACAAAAGCTAGATAAACGGGGTTTGGGGCTAGTCAACGTTGGGGCTGTTGTTGTTGGCTCGTTGTGCTAAGAGCGCGCAGCTAAACGCTTAAAACAAAATCAATTAGTTTCAACCATAATCAGTGTGGGAAACTCACGCCTTGCGACTTGTACAGCCGACCGACCGCTCCTCAGTTGCTGACTGCACACCGTTTGCAGCAGAAGCGCGCGAGTTTTCTTCGTTGCCTGTCGTTGGTTCGTTGCAATTTCGAATATATTAAAAGTGTAAAAAAAAAGGTTAATTTCAATTTAGAGTTCGAACCTTGCTAGAGCTGCTTACTTAAGTACGTGGTAACCGTTATCTTAGTTACCTGTTACGTGCTTTTCTGACAATTACTAAGTGACCGCATGGCATACCTTTGATTTTCCACTTAAAATTATTAATAAAGTGAATTTTGCCAACCGTCAGTTGTGAGTCAGAGTTCAGTTCGAGGTGAAATAGGCAACTTAAAATTAAGAAAAACAAACAATTTTTTTGGTAATGTAAGTATTTTAACTGATTTTATTTTTACGTTCACATACATATTTTATTCTGTGTTTTTAGTTTTTTTCGTTACAAAAAATTTTTTTTTTAATTTACCTTCCTACTCAATTTATTTTATTTCGAATTGATAAAAAAGTGAAATTAAAAAATTTCTATTAAATTTAAGATTAATTTATGCATAAAAATTTGAAAAAAATATTTTTGAAATGAGCGAAAAATGTTTATTTTAATTTTGAATATTTTTAAATTTTTTTTTAAACTTTGCTTCTTTTTACTGAAGTTTTCAGCATATTTTGTAATTTAGCAAATATTTTGTGTTGAAATATTCTTTAAAAATGTTTTTTGGAAAACTTCACGTCAAAACTACCTCCTAATTTCTTGATGCCATTTTAATTTAGAAAATGAAGGTATGTATATTAGGCTGGGTCGATTTGCAATCTTATGTTGACTGGGCGATTTTCAGATCCGGCATAAAAGGTTATTAAAATAAAGGGGAAGATAGGGGTGCCCGATCACATTTTCAATTTTTTTAATTTTTTTTAGGAATTTTTAAAAAAAATTTTGTTTATAAATGTGCGCAGCTAGAGTAAAAATTATGCATTAAATGAAATCCTCGTACCCTATTTAACCTAAAACTAGTCTCACATTTATACGTTCTTATAAAAAAATTGATCGTAAAAAATTCACAAAATTCAAGGTATAATTTTAACGTTGGTGCGTATGTATTTTTTACCATCACGGCTGAACCAGGAGGTGCACCAAAATGTTTGGCAAGCCTCTGCCTACAAGACTGCGTCCTTGGAAAAATTTCAAAATCTAGATTTCAAGTTAATTTCATATGTCCTTTTTTGTTATTTTTTTTTATTTTTTCGCCATAAATTCGCCTTAAAATCCAAACTACATATCAGACAAGGACGATTCAGGCATTAAAATTATCACCATGGCATCTTCTTTAAAACGGGTTACTTCTTTGCCGAAATGAGTTTTGCTCTATCTATTGTAGTTTAGGAGTTGTAGAACACTTTTTGGAGAACAAGTATGCCAAAAACATGTGGCTTTTTCGTCATACCTCCCAAACCATACACCCCACAAGAACGATTTATGCACCAAAATGTTTCTTATACATATACCCACAAGACTACATTCCTAAAAAAACATTCTATTGTTCAAGAATCTTAGTTTTCTACGTCATTTTTGGTGATTTTCTAGTTTTTTTTTTTAACCATAACTCCTTACTCATCTATACTATTATATAAAATTGAAGTGAACATTTAAAGTTACGACTTTACTCCAAAAGTACTGGTCCGATTTTAATGAAAAATTTTTTAAAATATCATATTTGTGCTACAGATTTAGATAGGGGTATTTTTCTTTCGAAATTTTAATATTAAGTATATTTAATTAAGGTATTAAGTTTTTATGAAATCATCCCAGCTGCGACGCATTGTTTATTCGTTGGCTCTTGACGCGTTTGTGTTGCGAGAGTTTCAATAAACTCCATGTTGCTCTCTATTTTTCTCTTTCTCTTCGTGCTCAGCTAGCACAGCGCAACAAAAAAAAAATGATGAGCCTCGAACAAGGCATAAAGTGAGATACATATAAATGCAGAGCGGCGCTCCAAAACAAAAGAAAAAAAAAACATTTTTGTTTTCTTTGATATGTATTGTCAACCGAATATGCCATATCGCATCACTAAGTCGGATGTCGCAAAACTAACCGTAGCACATAAAAATTAGTCAAAACCAAAATTAGGTAAAAATTAGCACATGTGTGAAAAAATTGTCCCGTCTTTAAGGAGTTAAGGAGATTGATAAAAAAACGTCCGTGGCGAAGCCGCGGACAACAGTGACCTGCTAGTAAATCATAAAACGACGATTTATGCACCAAAATGTTTGCTAAGCCTCTGCCTACAAGACTGCATCCTTGGAAAAATTTCAAAAACTAGATTTCAAGTTAATTTCATATGTCCTTTTTTGTGATTTTATTTTTACTCCATAAATTCGCCCTAAAATCCAAACTACATATCAGAAAAGGACGATTCATGCATTAAAATGATCACCATTGCATCGTCCTAAAAACGGGTTACTTTTTTGTCGAAATGAGTTTTGCTCTATCTCTTGAAGTTTAAGATTTGTAGAACACTTTTTGGAGTACAAGTATGCCAAAAACATGTGACTTTTTCGTCATACCTCCCAAACCATTCACCCCACAAGAACGATTTATGCACCAAAATGTTTCCAATACATATACTCACAAGACTGCAGTCCTAGAAAAAATATTTTATTGTTAAAGAATCTTAGTTTTCTACGTCATTTTTGGTGATTTTCTAATTTTTTTTTTTGTTTTTTAGCCATAACTCCTTAACCATGCAGCGTAAAACGGCGATTTATGCACCAAAATGTTTGCTAAGCCTCTGCCTACAAGTCTGCATCCTTGGAAGAATTTTTAAATTAGATTTCAAGTTAATTCCATATGTCTTTTGTGAATTTTTTTTATTTTGTAGTCATAATTCCGCCCTAAAATCCAAACTACATACCAGATAAGGAATATTCAGGCATTAACATGATCACTATGGCATCGTTCTAAAGGCGGGTCATTTCTTTGTGGAAATGCGTTTTGCTCTATCTCTTGTAGTTTAGGAGTTGTAGAACACTTTTTGGAGTACAAGTATGCCAAAAACATGTAGTTTTTTTGTCATAACTCCCAAACCATACATCATGCATAGACGATTAATGCACCAAAATGTTTCTAATACATATACCTACTACACTGCATTCTTAGAAAAAATATTTTTTTTTCAAGAATCTTAGTTTTCTAGGTTGGTGATCATTTTTAGTGATTTTTTAGTTTTTTTTTGTTTTTTAGCCATAACTTCTAAACCATGCATCACGAAACGATGATTTATGCACCAAAATGTTTGTAAAGCCTCTGCCTACAAAATTGCATTCGTGGGTGCACCCCTATCTCTCCTTTTTTTTAATAACTTTTTATGCCGGATCCGAAAATTGCCCAGGCAACATAAATTTTTTTACCTCCATACAAATCGACCGAATAATGTATATTTTGAAAGGTATCGAAGAGGTATATCAAATAAAAAACTTGTTGTTAAAATTTATACTGCTGTTGTTGCTATTGTTTTTGTAATAATATAATGAATGTAGTACCAAACACACTCAGAAAAATTTTCCAGAAAAGCTAGAAAAATAGCACCCAATCGATAGCAAATCAGGCTTCATTTACAGCCCTGGCCGAGTATATATTTTTTGTTAAATTGACACCAGAAGTCTAAAATAGTTTAGACGAACTATTTCGCTGAATTGAAGAAACTTAGCCCAATTGTATTGAAATCTTATGAAATTTGGGTAAGTTTTTCTACCGTTTATTTATCATCGGCTATAACTTGGAGAAAGACTTTCTCTGAAAATAAGAAATTTTCTACCGTTTATTAACCATCTGCTATAACTAAGAGAAACATTTTCTCTGAAAATAAGAAATTTTCTAGTGTTTATCGAACATCGGCTATAACTAAGAGAAACTTTTTCTTTGAAAATATGAAATTTTTTTTCAAATCCCTCGAAAAACTTTAGAATTTTTGCGAAAAAATAACA
This sequence comes from Dichetophora obliterata, assembly GCA_963920525.1. Classification (NCBI taxonomy): domain Eukaryota; kingdom Metazoa; phylum Arthropoda; class Insecta; order Diptera; family Sciomyzidae; genus Dichetophora; species Dichetophora obliterata. The sequence goes on from OY986437.1 coordinate 31,493,608, forward strand.
TTTTTATAATTTTAAACAGCATCCTGTGAGAATTATTATTTTTATACTTATGAAAAACTGTAAACATTATTATTATTAACATTAAATTAAATTGAAAATTTACCACTAACCGGTGGTTTGAACCTCGGTCGCGTGAGTGTAAGTCAATCAGCTTATCCTTTCGACCATCGCAGTTGTTAAAAAATCGTCGCTTAATTTGCTTCATTTGGAATCGTTCGCTTTGTAAATATTTTTAAAGTATTTTTTTCTATAAATATAAGAATAGCATCCTTAAAATAAATCACTTGCGGTGTACAAAAAAGAAAAAATAACATATTTTTCTATGAAATATTCAAGTATTGTTACTTATATTTCTCCAAATTTAAGAAATCATGCTATAGAATGTTGCAAGCGGACTTCATATCAATACAGTTTTTCTTCAAATTATTTCTACTTTTATACAATTTTTGGAAATTTAACTTTTATCATATTTAAGTATGATATCATAGTTCATTTCTTATATTTAAGTAAAAACTTGTCTTTTAAACTTACTGCATCTTTACGTAAAACGAAACGAAGGCTGAACGTGGTGCGAGACACGGTAAGCAATACATTTTTCTATATCAAAAAATATTGTCGCTCTTTTTTTCACGACGTTCAGTGTTCGTTTTGTTTTACATAAAGATGCAGTGAGAAGCTGTTCTGAAAACATTGCAACGAATTCAAGACGTGAGATCGTTAAATCAGGCAAAAATTCTCTACATTAAGGAGAAACCTCTATAGAATATAGAAAAACCCATGCTTATGAATTGATGCTGCAGTTCCTTAATTTACGGGAAGCAGATTTTTTTGGGTGCATCGAACACGAAAATACATGGTTTTTAACATATCAACTAATTCAAGAAGTCTATCCCAGAATCCCGAATTCAGATCTCTAACGATCTCAGCTCTTTTAAATCCCGGAAATTTTTTTTTGGTATCCGGGATTTAAAATTTGATATGGAAATTTCGAAATATACTCAAGAATTTAAACTTTCGTATACCAATTGTAAATCGATGATTTCCCACTCCATTTTTCGCTTTAATAAAAAATTCGTATGTTTTTAAGGGGACTGGTTACATTTAAATTATGAAATTATTTGAACTTTGTCACTCCGCTCGTAATGCTCATTAGTAGGCGTGGCAGGTATACAAAATGTATATATTCTAGATCAGCATTTAAGGTAAAATATTCAACATATTGAAACCATATTGAAGCCATATTGAAATCACCATTTGAAATTCGGCAAAATTGGATAAAAACCACGCCTACCTCCCAGACAAAGTGACTTAATTAAAAAGGTAAAAATCTCTTTAAATGCCATAAAAATTAATATGTGCAATCACTTGGGAAACTTAATTAAATATTCACAATATATTTGCAACTTGTTAAAAATGCATGAAAACCATGCCTACCTCCCATACAAGTGACTCTATGAAAACGTTTAAATCATTTAAAATTTCATAAAAATTAATTTAATGACAAAAAATTTTTCATGTACACATCGAATTTAAAAATGCACTCTGAGTTTGAAATATTGAAAAACTCCAAGCACATATCTCCCTTTCAAAGTGACGTCATCAAAGTAGCGTTTTCAAGTTTCCAGAAATCTTGCTTCATAGTTTTCAATTGCCACATAAGTTATATGAAAAATTTTTTGTTTTTTGTGACATCATTTTGGTTAAGATCATGCTGAAAGTTCCAGATTTTGTGTGTTTATAAAGCTATATGCGTGACACCCATCTACATCAATAACTCAGTTCTGTCTTAAGTCGACCTTAGCGATTAATGCTTATCGACAAAGACATATTTTTGGACTCTTAAATTTAAGAGTTTTATTTAAATACTTAAAGCATACAAAGAAATATTTCTACCCCCACGCGTACTGCAAAAGGAGTATATTAACTGTCCCGAGTGAAAATAAAAACTTTTTAGCTAAGGCCAAACAGCGGCCGAACAAGGCCAAATTTTTAATATTTTTCTCGGCCGTACACCAGGGTCGTTTGCAGGACTTTTTATCCAAATAGCGGTCGCACAAGAGTTGTATAGAGGCTGTTAGGCTGTACAACGGGCGTACAGTGATTATTTTACAATGGAAACGAACAGCTTTTTTGAACTAACATGCCATACACAAGTGGCGATACTGTCAACATCAGCATCGCCGAATGAGGATTGCTTTTGTAGTTGTACATACGTTTGGTGTTGAGTAAGAGCTTAGAAAAATTTGGTGGGTAACGAAGGGCGTAAAGCGGCCATACAACTTAATTTACGCTGTGTACGGCCGTTATTCGACCCAATTTTTGGCCGCTAGGCTTTTTGGATTATTTTTAAGCCATTTTCGTTCCTTATATAGCTGTACGGACCATGTACGGCCGCTGTTCGCTCGCTAAAAATTTTTCTTAAGTTGTCACTCTGTTTGTAGCACTTATAAGGAGGCGGATCAGGTATAGAAAAGCACATATATATATTTTTGATCAGAACTACCTACTGAGTCAATGGCTAAATCCGTCTGTCGACACGATTACAGTCGCAATTTTAAAGCTATCGTATTGAAATTGTGTGTATGTGCTCATATTCAAAAAAGAAGATCAAGTTCGAGAATTAGCAAAATCGTATAAAAACTACCCCTATGCAACGTGACCTTATATCAAATCAGTAGATCTCAGAAAATGCAACAAAAATTAAAGTAATAACTTAAAATTTTGCACATAAGCAAAAGATTTTAACATAAGAAATTTGTTTAAATCGGATAAAAACCACGCCTACCTCCCATACAACGTGACTTTATCAAATCTATAAAATCTTTGAAAATGCCACAAAAATTAATGAATTAAACATTTGCACGTAAGCCTTAATCACAAAAATTACTATATATGTAATTGAAATTAGTCAAAATCGAATAAAAACCATGCCTATCTCCCATACAAAGTGACTAACAAAATGGAAAAATGTCTTTAAATGCCTCAAAAACTAATGTAATGGCTGCACACAAGCTAAAATTTTGCACATAAGCTTTGGTCTCAAATATTCACCATATATTTAAAATATGTCAAAATAGCATAAAAACCACACCTATGAAAACGGTTAAGTTCTATAAATTCGACAAAAATTTATTTAATGATTTAGAACTACGTACATTAGGGTGGGTCGATTTATTTTTCGACAATTTCCCTATGATTTCCGTATTCTATGGGTTATTCCATGAAAATTTGCCAAAGGAACCATACCTCTATCGTTAAAATCGAGTCCCCCCACAAAAAAAAATCTCCAACATTGGTTCAACGGTTCAAAAGTTATGGGCATTTTTGTCCAAATTTTGGACCATTTTTCCATTTTTTTCAGACTTTCAGAAAAAATAATGTTTTTTTCACATTTTGTCTTTTACTACACTCAAATTGAATATTTTTTTTTTGATAATAGGTTGATAGATACTTTATTATCTCTTAATTTGAATTTTTGTAGAAAAAAAAATAAAAAGGGAAAAAAAATCAAAAAGTTGGTTTTATGTGTTATTTTGTTTTAGCAATATCGCATGAATTAATCAACCGAATTCGATAAATTTGGGCTTAAACTCTTCGTTTTGAATTGTAAATTGAATTAAATAATGGATTGAGCCAAAAAAATGGCCATGAAAGTAATATTCTTGGACAAAATCATGAAAAAAATGGAAAAATGGTCCAAAATTTGGACAAAAATGACCGTAACTTTTGAACCGTTGGACCAATGTTGGAGATTTTTTTTTTTGTAAATTGATCAAAATGAGCTCACCTTTCTAACGCTCCTGGCGATTAAACCCGATTGATAGTTATGGATGTGAACGTGTAGATAATATTTCATACGAACGTCAATTTGGGAAAAAATCTACCAACAAAAAGTAGGGGACTCGATTTTAACGATAGAGGTATGGTTCCTTCGGCAAATTTTCATGAAATAACCCATAGAATACGGAAATCATAGGGAAATTGGTGAATTTTTTCATTTTCTACAAATCGACTCGCCCTAATGTACATATCTAAGAATATTAAAATGAACTTTTGGAATTTGGAATGCGATTGGAATTTTGCTAAATCGTATTAAAACCAGAGCTGTAAAAGAATGCATTCAATTTGATTTTACTCACAAAAAAGTGAATTAGTGAATAACGACATAAGAATGAAATCAATTAAATATTAATAAAATTTCTAATTCCCATTCATTTTTAAAAAATGAATAATTATTCATTTTAATTAATCATTTTCGTTATTCAGAATAATTTTATTTACTCAACTGAATGCTATTCTCAAAGAATGCAATTTCCAAGAAATTTCAGAATATTCGATTATTCTTTTTTTATTCATTATTCATTTTTATTCGTTATTAATTTTTTGTTCATTATTCATTTGTTATTCATTATTCATTTTTTATTCATTATTCATTTTTTATTCATTATTAATTTTTTATTCATTATTCACTTGTTATTCACTATTCATTTTTTATTCATTATTCATTTTTTATTCATAATTAAATTTTCATTCATTATTAATTTTTTATTCATTATTCATTTCTTATTCATTATTCATTTTATATTCATTATTCATTTCTCATTCATTATTCATTTTTGAATCATTATTTTTTTATTCATTATTAATTTGTTATTCATTTCTTATTTATTATTCTTTTTTTCATTATTCATTTATTATTCTTTATTAATTTTTTGTTCATTATTCATTTCTTATTCATTATTCATTTTTAATTCATTATTTATTTTTTATTCATTATTAATTTTTTATTCATTATTAATTTTTTATTCATTATTCACTTCTTATTCACTATTAATTTTTTATTCATTATTCATTTTTTATTCATATTTAAATTTTCATTCATTATTAATTTTTTATTCTTTATTAATTTTTTATTCATTATTCATTATTCATTTTTTATTCTTTATCTTTTTTTATTCATTATTCACTTGTTATTAATTATTAATTTCTTATTCATTATTTATTTTTATTCATTTTTTATTCATTATTCATATTTTATTCATTATTCATTTTTTATTCATTATTTTTTATTCATTTGTTATTCATTTCTTATTTATTATTCATTTTTTATTCATTATTAATTTTTAGTCATTTTTCTTTTTTTATTACTTATTGATTTGTTCTTCATTATTCACCTTTTATTCATTATTAATTTTTTATTTATTACTAATTTTTTATTCATTATTAATTTTTTATTCATTATTCATTTGTTATTTATTTTTTTTTATTCATTATTCATTTTTTATTCATTTTAGTCCAAAGCCATAGATAAAAACGAATAATACATGAATAATCAATTAAAAAGTTAACAATGAATAACGAATAATAATGAATAAAAGCTGAATAATGAATAAAAAATAAAAAAATAAATAACAAATTAGTAATGAATAAAAAATGAATAACGAATTAAAAATTAATAATGAATAAAAAAAATAATTGAAAATTCTGAAATTCTTTGTGAATTGCATTATTTGTGAATAGCATTCAAATGAATAAAAAAATGATTCATTATTCTGAATAACGAAAATAAATAATTAATAAGTTTTTTTTAAAAAGTATGTGAAATAAAAATTTTACTGTTTAATAAATTTTGCATTCATTTAATTCATTCTTATGTCATTATTCAGTTGTACTTAAAATTCTGAACATGAATGCCGATTTTACAGATCTGATTAAGAGCATATTTAACACATAACTTTGTATATCTTAAACTTGTTCTGCATTTGAGTTTTGACAAAATTGGATGAACACCACGCCTATCCTACATACAAAGTGACGTCAGCCAAAACAGGGATAACTTACAATAATATACTGTGGTGGTATTTTAACTTTGACCCAGTCGAAGACAATTGGGTCAAAGATAATTTTCTCAATAGTTGGTAATTTTGATTTTTCTAGATGCTGGAACAAATGGGTTCAACCGTTTTAAAAGAAAGAAAGAGAGAAGGAAAGAAAGAAATAAAAAAAGAAAGAATTTAATTAATAAGCTTTTATTCCGAATTGAGTAAGCATTGTCTTACTTTAAATTAGCTTTCAATCAAATTTTAGTTGATTTCTTTTTGTGTCAAAACTACTTCAGCTTACTCTATAAAAATCTCGGCATGCAAATTTAAGCAACCGCTACTTCAATTTTAACCATATTTCAAAATCAATTTGGTTTTAGTTTTCGAATGCAATTAGACCTCAGTCAGTTTTATAAACGTATCATTTAAGAATTAGCTTTTTGAAGTATTTTGGTTAATTTTATTTAAGAAATATCTAAAATAATTATAAATAAGTGAACGTTTCTTATTAAAAAACATTTACCTGCCAAATAGCTAATCATATTTAAATCAACTTAATTTTCATTCAGCTGCATTTCATGTCGTTGTGAAATATTATACAACACCTAATCAATAGCTGAACAATTTAAAAAAATCATTATCAACACGTGCTAAAAAGCATCAACAATTGAAAAGCTATTCAAGTCTACTGTTTAGGTTATTGTTTTTTAACTCAAAAACTAAGCAGTGTGAAAAGTAACAATTGACAAGCTAATATTTTAAAAATAAAGGAAAATATTTGATTAGAATATGCAAAATATTATATATATATATATATTTTACAAACAATTTATAGTAAGAGGTTATCACACAAAAACTTAGTCATATGTTTTTTCATCCATGCCAATTTATGGGCAACACTCGGCTGCTGCCATACTGACTAAGAACAGCTGGTTGTTGTAAACAAAGGAGACCAAAGCAAACACACATGTTTGGCATCTATTACATACAAACATACATACATAGATACTTAACAACGATAACAAAAACTTGTATCTTAGAAGTAGTTAGATGTTGGGGAGAGGGTAGGGGAAGGGGAAGCTAAAATTGTTTACTAGTTGATATCGTTGATGCGCCCACGTTTTGGATCGTACGAGATCAGCATACATACTTCATACTGTTTACAGATATATTTTGTAAAAAAAAAAACAAAGACAGTAGTTGTTTATTTTTATATTCTGAAAAAATGGTTTCTTTATTTTTATTGCTAATGTTTTTTTCAAGTTTTTTGTAGGCCTGATTGCGGAATTATAAGTAGCAATTCTAACAATCATATTAATACCTTTAAGTAAGTATCTTTAAAATTTAGGCTATAATATGTTTGGACAAATTCACAGATACATACCTCCAAACAATCCAAAAATTTTGGAAAAAATGTTTCAAAAATGTGTCATAATATCGATATTTATTTTCTTTCAAAAGGTCCCATTTTTAATTTTCAGTAAAAAATTATTCTTGAACTTTCCCTTATATTCTGTAAATTAGTATTTTAGTACAGAGCCTTAGCCAAGGAGGAGCTTTTAGAGTTCAAAATATTACATATAAGACTATTGTAAGGAATTATCTTCGACTTGGCCGAAATTAAAAAAACCAAAATTCAAATGTAGCATTTAAGATATCGAAGATTATGTGTTAAATATCAAGTAAATACAGGCATTTGGGTGAAATTTATAAAGGTTATGCTACACTGATTACGTCACTTTGTATTGGAGGTAGACGGAGTACTTATACTACATATTTTGCCAAATTGCAAACTCAAAGTGCATTTCAAAGTTTTGAGCATAACTGCAAAACTTTAATTCATTTCATTAACTTTTGTGGAATTTGAAGAGATTTAACCATTCTCATAAAGTCACTTTGTGTTGGAGATAGTCGTGGTTTTCATCTGATTTTGACAAATATAAAATAAATGGTAAAGCTTTTGAGCAAAATATCAAGTCATTGCTGATCCAACAATATATGGGCATTTCCACAGAAAAGTCTACCATGATCACAAAAATTAAAACCTATTAAAAACTTCACGGTTAAAAATTTGGACTATTTTTTAATCCAAACTTTGGTTTAAAGGAATTTTTAATCCAAAAAGTACTACTTTTTAATCCAAACATTAGTTTAATTTAGCTGGGTCTCAAGCCCACGTTTCTGAAAATAACTTACTCTCATTCGTAGTAATGCCGAGTGGACGAGCGGATAAGGTGTTGCACCAGCACAACAGAGGACGTGTGTTCAAATCATGAACTGGCCAAAAATTTTTTTTATTTTAAGTTGGTATTTATATTGCTCTTTTAAACTTTTTTTCGGATTGAAAACTAATCTTTTTTGGATTGGAAAATTTTTAACTTTTCCTTGGATTAAAAAGTAATCCTTTTTTGGTGTTGTTCTATACGTAATCCAAAAAATTTAAAATTTAGTCCAAGATTTTTCACCGTGTTATTATTTGATGATATTGTCTAAGAGAAACATTTTACTTTTATTAATTAAAGCAATTCATACATAAATTCAAAAACCATGATAATAAAATCGTCTGCACTGTTTCACAAATTTATCTTTTCTTTTTCGTAAATATCTAGTAAATGTTTCATAAACTTTTTTGTTTTAGCAAAAACTAGCAAATACCCGCTGCTTCGCTTGCGATAAAAATATTAAGTACTATGTAACAATTTCAAATCTTAAAATTAAATTATTTTGTTTTCTCTTCAAAAGCAAAATATAAAAGTATTTGTGTTTGTTTAATAATTAAAAAATGGTATAAATATTAACAAATTACTTTATATAATTTTAATAACCTTCTTACAGTAATTGTTTTGGTGACATAAATTTTAAATTTGGCTTTTTCTGTATTTAGAATTTTTAATAAGTCCTGCATAACAGGATTATATGTATTGCCTAAACCCAATAAGGACGATGAAGCCATATGGAATCACTATGTCGGATGTCTCAAAACTAACCGTATCGCATAAAAATGATTCAAACTCAAAATTAGGTAAAAATTAGCCCATGAGTGAAAAAATTCATCTTGTCTTTAAAGCGTTAAGGAGATTGATAAAAAATCTTCCTGCCGCGGAAAACAGTGGCCTGCTAATATGAATATATGATTATCATAACTTCCCAAAAGTACTTTGACGGATGTGACAATAACTTTTTTAAACCTTGGCCTGAAAACCTTAGTTGTTATGGCTTTTTTTCCTTAAGATTATTTTGTTATTTATTACAAGATTATCTCTTCATAATTAATAAATAAATAAAAAAATAAATAAATAAATATATATATAATTAAATAAGTAAATACACATATATATATAAATAAATAAGTAAATACATAAATAAATAAATAAATAAATAAATAATTAAATAAATAAATAAATAAATAAATAAATAAATAAATAAATAAATAAATAAATAAATAAATAAATAAATAAATAAATAAATAAATAAATAAATAAATAAATAAATAAATAAATAAATAAATAAATAAATAAATAAATAAATAAATAAATAAATAAATAAATAAATAAATAAATAAATAAATAAATAAATAAATAAATAAATAAATAAATAAATAAATAAATAAATAAATAAATAAATAAATAAATAAATAAATAAATAAATAAATAAATAAATAAACAAATAAATAAATAAATAAATAAATAAATAAAAAAATAAATAAATAAATAAATAAATAAATAAATTTTAGTTATAATTGGCCTTTTTATTAAATGGCGGCTTAGATAGTCTATAGGTAGCGCGCCTGACCGTCGCTCAGGGGTTCCGGGTTCGAATCCTGATCTGGCCATTGTCCTACGCTCTAACCTTTCTTTTCTTATTTCTTATCAAAGCAACTTTAAAGCACATCCAATTTACGACAAAAAGTTGTAGTTGGTGGTGGTAGGAAAAGTTTGTGGAGAGGAACGCTTAGTAACTTGATTTGACTGCGGTGGGTGTAGGCATAACGCTTGCTTTAGATTCAATATCAGATATTTCTACTGCTTCAACCACATTAAGAACATCATACACAAAAGTTTCACTTGATTACTTGTTTCTTCCATTCTGTGGTATCACAACGGATCAAAAGTTGGTCCAAGTGGGCTGGTATTAAGACCTGTAGCCACCTTATTAAAGTCTGTTCTATGACAGGTCTTTCGCACACTTCCTTTTTGGAGCCATTTGTCGAAAGCACTTTTTTCTCTTTTTAAAGCTTGATGTTTTATCCAATTGATATTTGAAAAATACAAATGTAGCACTTTAAATAACACTTTACGTATTAAACCAGTGTTGAAAAATTAGTTCAAGTGTAAAAGTGCAAAGAGTTGAGTTTGGTAAGAATCATATTCATATACAATTTAACAAACTGGCCTTACAACAATCATATACGTAGCAGCTCAGGTGTCGTTTCCAGGCTGATACAATAATACTTTTTTGTACAATCAACTCAAAAGAATTTCATTAAATTCGTCATAAATATTTTATAAAAGGATGAAAAAAAGGTAGTTAGATCAAAAATGTACTATTGTACAAACCTAATATTGTCACTGATAAATATAGAATATATTTTCTGTGCATATTCTCAGGCTGAACATTTTTGAGAACCGTATGACTTGTAAGATTACTTTACTGTCAACAGTTTGAGAAATACTGTGTGCGGAGCAGCATGCTTGACTTTTATGTATTAAGATGTGCATACTTTCAGGCTGAACAGTTTGAGAGATATTGGGCATGGAGCAGCGTGCTTGCTTTTTATATATTAATATTTGCTGTTAAATTTTGGTCACGATGATCAATTGTTTGTTTTATTGTTTAAAAAAATTTCGCTAGCAGAATTGAGATAGGTAACAGATGTGACTATTTTCATTAAATCCTGAGTCTAAGCACAGCTTGAGGTTGGGTACAATTTTGTAATACTTCAATTTATATTTGTTATATTCAGATCATCAAATGGTTGCCTTAAATAAGCGTAAAGATTTCATTTTGCTTTAGAAATTTTTTTTTGCTTAAAGTTAATATTAGTGACAGGATTTTTCGACTATAGACTTATTTAAATGGGCTGACCTCACTATTGCTAAATACTTAATTATAATTTTAGCTATAAAAAAAGGATAATATTTTTATACTTAACCAAAATCATACATATATTCAATAAATTATTTAAAGTTTTTTGTAATTTTTATTTAAATTTCAGATGCAATAAGCCCAAAAAATCTTCAAGAAACTCAGCGTCAGTGAATGCAAAATATTCAAATTAGCCAGATAAATACCAGATGAAAACCAGATAAAAGTTAGATCATAAAGCACTCTAGTGTTGGCCATTTTGATAGGAACAAACGAAAAAAAAATGCCAAAAGCTTTTCACTAAAAGTTTTTGTCATCAGTTGGTCCGTCGAAGCTTTAAGCTACAAACAGCTTTTGCACCCACAATTTAATGTGTTTAAAAGTTCTATACACTATTCAGCACAATAGAAAAAGCTCATTTAATAACGCATCAAACTGTTTAACGCACACATATTAATCCACAAAAAGCTGCAAACAAGTTAATCGTTACAAAATCAGAAATCTTACAACAACAAAAGCACCAACAACAGAAGCCACAAAAACATTCGTCTACAATTGTTGCTACAACTACAAATGCATAGTATAAAAAAAATTGTCAAGCTCGGAAATCAGTCGCGAAGTGCTGCTAAACTTGAATTTTACAAAATAAAACGTGAAAACTTCTCATTTAAGCGTTTGAATCATTATCCGTGTTGTTGTAGTACTGCAATAAGTCAACATTTACAACAACTACGCGAGGAAACAGCAAAAAAACTTAAAGTACTTTAGGAAAAACCACGGAAAACGAACGAAGCGAAAAAAAAACGCAACAAAAGAACAAAACTACAAATAACAAATAATAGCCAAAACAATCGTCAGAGAAAAAGAACCAACTCTGCAGCAGCAGCAGCAACCGAGTGAAATCTTGCTACCAAGCTACAACAACTACAATAAGTTTTGGGCCAGCAACAAACCCGTTTGCTGTAACTCTGCACGCGTTCCAGCCAAACAAGCGACCAACTTACGGGAACCTGGTAAAACGTCGCCAAAGACGTCGTCGCCATCACCGTCAAATCGTCTCAAGCGAAAGCTTTAAATTGCAGAAAAAAATAATAAAAATCCAGCCTCAAATCTAGATTTTATAAGCAAAAAAAACAAACCCAGTAAAACAAAAAAAGGTAACTCGTAATAAAGTTCAAGAAAACAACAACAACAAAGTTAAGTTTTCCAACAAGTTTCTACTTGATCGCTGATTTTTTTGTTTGTATGCTATTGCTTGTCTTTCTTGTAAAGACCAGTTTTAACTTGACTTTTAAAGTACGAAGAAACTAAGCCAAATCGAGATAAGCTAAATTGTTGATCTTCCTCTTCTCGACGTAGAGAATAACAACAACAACAAACACCCACCGAAGGAACCAAATATTACACACAACAACAACAACAACAACAACAGCAGCAACAGTTGCTGAATCTAGCAGACTTTAGCACATCTCCTAACTTGACTTGACTCGACTTAACTTGGCTTCTTTATAAGTGAACCGTTAAGTAAAGTTTTTGGTCAAAGTTTGATAAGTGTTTTTTTTTCCACCATTTTTGTTGTAATCAGTGCCAACACCAACAACTGGTTTGAATTTTTTAACTCACTGCAACACACGCAGGCGTGGCAGTTAGACAGAAGCAACATCAACGATAAAGTAACAAAACTGCAGCGAGACCTAAATTTAACAGCAGCAGCAGCAGCAACAAGAAATATATAAAGACAATAAAAGTTAACGAGCAATAAAATAAAAGCAACACAAGAAGCAGTGATCCAGCACATTACCACAAACTGGTTGCTTAACTCCTTCTCTTCTATTGCGATTCGTCTGGAACAATACCAAACTCAGCGCTCTTGAGTGTTCATATCGAAGTTGATTGTAGGCCTGAATGTTCTCGATGGTTGATTACTATTCGGATATGGGACAAATCGGTCAAGATGTAAGTTTACTTGGATGTTTTATTGACCTAAATATTATACATAAGATACTTTTTTTAATACATATAAGATACTTTTCTCGATCAATAAAAAAAGAGTCTAAATTAAGTCGGGAACATTGGAGTATATGGTCCCCTGCACGCCAAAACCATGAATATGAAAAAATTCGATTTTGGGTTTATTGCTGTTTCTGAGACAATTTTATGTAAGGAACATTGTATCAGCATATGGAATAGGAATGTGCATCAGATCTGCCGCAATAATACAGTTCATTTAATGAATGTGATTTTTTTAATTTTTTTTATCATGCCAAAAAAATGAATGTGCCACATTCGTTGTTCTGGCAGAAGAAACATTTAAACAAAATTGGAATTTTTCTGCATGCCAAGACAATGAATGTGTTCTAAAATCCGTAAGGAGTGAAGTAGGCCAATCAAATTTAAATCATAAATCGAGGGACCTAATGCCCACATATCTGCAAATCAAAGTATCAGAAAAAACATATCTAACATATTGCTCGATTCTTTGAAGGATGAAAGTTTTATAAATTGGCATTTTTGTGAATGCCAAAACAATGAATGTGTTCTAAAATCCTTTAAGAGTGAGGTAGGCCAACCAAATTTAAATCATAAATCGATGGACCTAATGTCCACATATCTGCAAACTAAAGTATCAGGAAATAGCAGATCCTTCACATTCATACATAACTCGATTCCTTGAAGCATGAATGTTTTATAAATTGAAATTTTTGTGCATGCCAAAAAATGAATGTGTTCTAAAATCCTTTAAGAGTGAGGTAGGCCAACCAAATTTAAATGATAAATCGAGGGACCTAATGTCCACATATCTGCAAACCAAAGTATCAAAAATAACATATCTTACACATTGTTCGATTCTTTGTAAGCATGAAAGTTTTATAAATTGGAATTTTTGTACATGCCAAGACAATGAATGTGTTCTAAAATCCGTTAGGATCGAGGTAGGCCAACCAAATGTAAATCATCAATCGAGGACCTAACGCCCACATATCTGCAAACCAAAGTATCAGGAAATAGCAGATCCTACACATTCAAACATTACTCGATATACTTATCGATACCTATAGTAATAAAACTAATTTTCTCTTTGTTTGTTTGGCCTTTATACAAATCTAAACGGCTCAACGGATTTCGCTCAATTTAGTTATACATATTAAATGCATCCCAACTTAAAATGTTACATACTTAGTTTTTGCCACGCCTCTCCAAAATTTTTCAACTAACGGTAATTTTGTTATTATAATACTTTTTACTATCAGAGTTTTTTGTGTATTTAATTTTAAAAAATTTGTGTTATTTTGGCGTCAAAAACATTCACATATATTCAAAATTGTAGAAATTTTCAGTACAACGACTTTTTCATAAAACATCGTTGCCTAAGAATGAGAAAAAAACGACATGAAAATCAAAGTTTGGTCTTTCGATGCAAATATCTCCGCTGTCTATTGATATATTTCATTCAAAATTTTTTTTGTTCAAAAGTTCAATAAAATCACTTCACAAAAAAAGGTTGAACTGTACCATTACGTCAGTGTAACTATGTTTTATAATTATGTCAAAAAAGTTCCAAAATATTAACGTTTTACACAAAAAATGACTCAAAAATTGTTGTTGTTGTAAAAATGAAATCAATTAAAAATTGCACATCTGGCTACCTTTCATACGACATAGCATTTATTTGCAAAAATTCTTCCAGCTAAGCCATAAATTATTTTACTGTTTTTGTCATCAAAACAATATGGTTCCCCCTTTGGTTTATTTCGCGAAATTTATTTTTTCCAAAATGTTGTTTTTATATTTTTAACAAAATAGTCAAGTCTCAAAAATAATTTATGTGAAAAAATTAACCCTATATCTCTTTCCAATCAAAAGTTATGGCTATAAATCTATTTTTTCATACCAGACTATTAATAAAACCGAATTTTGTTTTAAAATTCTCTATATAGTTTGAACATCCCCATTTATCTCTAAGAATGCAGTTGTGTGTCTAGAGTAATTACGAACATTTTGGTTTGTATAAAACCTTCCTTATAGTAAATTTGTTAACCTGTTAAATTTGTTTTGTTGTGATGGCTCAATGGAACTTTAAATGTTGTATATACATATATCACCACTTCATCGAAAAGATGACTGTGAATAAGAATGCTGTAAAAGTTAATATTTTCATGTAATCAGTTTCAGCTATATGGCGATAAAATAAAACATATGCGCATCTGGTTAGCACAATTATTTCATTGGTTTTGATCTGATCTTTAAATTCAGAGATAGATGGCGCCGCATTTGTAAGTACTGTGGGCAGTGTTGCCATGAAAAAAAATTTTACAGCGTAACTTTTGCACTCTGGATTTGTGAAACTCTGAAAACAAGAACTAAGAAATTTTCAGTCGCATTTTACAACAAAGAAGACTAATAAGGTTTATTTATTTAAATAAATCACATTTTTTTCAAAAGTCAATTCAATAATCATTATAAATATAGAAAATATATTATAATAAATTACATTTTGAAAATATTTTTGAACACACAAACAAAGAGTCAAACTAAAAATACATATGCAACACAGTTTGGTTTTATGTAGATCTCTTAAATCGGTAAAAATGAAATGCATAGAGCTATAATACATAATTTTTCAATTTTAGCTCTATAAATGTAAAGCTTTTGCTTCAAGTAAATAAACGAAAAAATGTTGTTTTTTTAAGCCAGCAAAAATTACAAAAAAATTAAATTTTAGTGAAAAAAATATATGTGTAAAAAAATATCATTTTTTCGAAGTCATATATACATTGCTTTATTAAATTTGTTTATCAATTCTTTATAAATTTCAAGCCTAAAACAGTTAAAAGATACGCAGATAATCTTTTGTATGCAGAGTTCCTTCCTTTGTATCTTATTCTAATCTATTGTGAACTTTAGTTTTATTAATATTTATTTCACTAAAAGTTCGCTCAACGTTAGCTGAGGAATTCGGTAAGTTCAAAAATAAATTTTTCCATTATTGGAAATGCAGAGTACCATCGAATCTTTTTATTTTAAAGTTGCCATCAATTTTATTATACTAATTTTTTTCTTTTTATGTATATATGTATATAAAAATATATGCAAAATCGGACTTTTTCTGAAATCGTAACATTTTGAAGAATTTTGGTCAAATAACGGAACGTCGGATTCAAGTATTAAAATCGTAACATATCCGATATATCGGACCATATGGCAACGCTGACTGTGGGTACAAGCTATACACCTTGCGGTGAATAGCCGAATGGTGTCTACCAAAAGTTTCTTCAAATTTAACCTCACACGTTTGGGATTACAGACAGGTGGCGCTATTTTCTGCTTACAGAAGAATATCTAATGTTCTTATGTAGCTAGCAGATAAGTTTTGCGAAATTTTTTGCAAATAATGCTATTGCTACCAAACTTCTAAAATGTCAAATAATGCAGTTCTGCTAGTTTTTTTCAAACGCTCATTTGCTGGATTATTTGTTTTTTTTGCTTTGCTTGCAAATGCGATGATATGATTCTGATCTCCCATGAAAAAAACGCAGCTAATAGAAATTATAGTAGGTACAATCATTTTTAGTACAACGAATTTTTCAAAAAACATTGATAGCTAATAATGAGAAAAAAGTTATATGAATATCAAAGTTTTTACTTTTAATGCCAATATCTCCGCTGTTTTTAATATATTCTATTAAAATTTTTTTGTTAAAAAGTTAAATATATTTTTTAATATAAATCTTTGCTTAGATGTTAAAATGCCCATATCTCAAGGACGCATTGAGTAACACCATAATTTTTATATTGTTGAAAAGGTAATTTTGCTAACTTTAAGATTAAGTAAATATAAAAATTATTTTTTATTTTTAAGATATGTTTTAGGTACCCCTTCTTTGAATTCAATTATCTCACCGCAAGAGATGGAACCACCAACAACAAAAATTTTCTAAAAATTTTTTGGATTAAAGTTCGTTCAATTACCTTTCTTGCGGTAGCTTAAAAATAAAATTCAACTTGTTTTTCATTATTCCAGAATTTAAAAAACATTCAATCGAGAAGTGTATGTTATAATGTTTATATAAATGACTCTCGAGTAACACCGGGTAAATCAGCTAGTATTTATATATTTCTTGAAGCATGAATGTTTTATAAATTAAAATTTTTGTGCATGCCGTAAATCGAGAACCTAATGCCAACATATCTGGTCAAATTTTTTTGGGTGATTATTCATTTGGGCTTGGGCGATTGTTCGTTTTGTTTTTTTTTAGGCGATTGCACATTATGAAAAAACGCCCAAATTTTTTGGGCGATTATTCATATCACGTTTTGGGCGAATGTTTATCACTTTTTTGGGCGATTGTACATTATGAACAAACGCCCAGATTTTTTTGGGTAATTGTTCATTTTTGGGCTTGGGCGATTCTAACTTGGGCGATTATGCGCACAGCCTATAGGTGCTTCAGGGTCTCCACAGTGCCTGGTTATATCGTTATAGTAAATTTATATTTATTTTTTAGAGTGCAAGACCTACTTGTTTTGTTTTACATCACCGACTCTGAGATTAACTCAGCGATTCAGAGTCAGCCATGAGACTCAATTTTTTAAGGGCTCTACTTTGACGCCCCCCATTTTTTTTTAATATATTTTACCTAATAAACTGGTTTAAAAATTAAGTGTCAAACAGCGACGTTCATTGAGTCTGAGAAGCAAGAAACCTATTTTTAGCTAATTCCCGCCCAGCTTATGTAGCCACATAAGACACACAACATCAACATAATCCTAGTAGTCGAAGCACAGTTGGAAACATTTTATTTTGTTACAAATTTATTTTATTGCTGCTACACTCGAGCCTAGCGATACTTGTTGGAACACTGGAGTTCGAAATGTTGTGCTGGGCTTTTTAATGTTTATTTTATTTTTATATTTAATTAAAATGCAAAAGCATGGACGAGTTGAGCTGTTGGTAGCTGTTGTTATTGATGTTGCTGTTGTTTTGATTGGTTTTTCAATTAATATAAATTGCAAATACTTCTCGTAGCCACTCGTTGTTGTTGTTTACTCTCGTATTGCCATGAGCTTAATTTAATTTAGAAGCTGCTTCTTTGCTTTAATTTATAATGTTTTCTTATCCAATTCGCATGCCTTTTCCGTCTTTTTTCCTTCCGTGCTTCCTTTCTTCCTTCCATCGTTGGGTCTTTGTTTTGACAATTGAAATATATTAAATTAATATATTACTTTTCTTATAATCTATGCCATAATCATATTAATTAAATTATTTTTAAAGGAGGGTAAGGTTTTAAATTTGATTTTAATTTTATTTTTCTGAATTTTCAGCATGTCGAAAGTATTGTGTCAAAATTTCAAGTAAATCGGAGCAAAACTAACGAAGATACAACGTTTTAAGCGACCGGCCCTCATACTGCACGGTTAAAAATCTCGGACTAAATTTTAAACGTTTTTGGATTACATATATAACAACACCAAAAAATGATTATTTTTTAATTCAACGAAAAGTTTCAAGTTTTCTAATCCAAAAAAGATTAGTTTTTAATCTGCAAAAAGTTAAAAAAAAACAATATAAATATCAACTTAAAACAAAAATCTTTGCTGACTAGTTCATGATTTGATGTGCTGGTCTAACACCTTATTCACTCGTCCATCTCAGTTGTTAAGTTTTTGCTTATTTTGCATCATTTGCATTATTTTGCGAATGCAAATAAGCTTGCAGTAAGTAAGCAAGCAAGCAAGTAAAAACGTGGGTTCGAGATCCAGCTAAATAAAAAAGTTTTCTGACCACTTTTTGATTTGAACACACTTCCTCTGATGTGTTGGTTCAACACCTTATCGACTCGTCCAACTCAGTTGTTAACAAGGTTTTGCTTATTTTCCATAATTACGAATGCAAGTTACTTCCTTTCAGAAACGTGGGTTTGAGATGAGACCAAGCTAAATTAAACTAAAGTAGGGACTAAAAAAATAGAACTTTTTGGATTAAAAATTCCTTAATTTTTTTAAATTCCTAAAAAGTTGTTCAAGATTTTTAACCGTGTGTGATGTTCCATCATAAAAAAATTTAAAACGATTTTCTTACAAATCGTTCGAGAACATTATAACTAAAAATTTACTTGACCGATCCTTTCAAAATTCTAAACACTATTTCTACACATAAATCAACAGGTAGTAACGTTGAGTTTTTTACCATATTTTTATTTTTTAATAACAAATTCACCGAAATTTTTAGCGAAAATCGCTATTTCACTTCCAAATGCTGTCAAAAAAAAAAAATTGGTTCAAAAAACTAAAACCCGAATACAAAAAAAAAAAAAAAAAAACTCGCTCTAAAAAGTATGAAACAAGAAAATATTCTCATAAGAAATTGTTTTGTACAAACTTTTCAATATTTTTTTTCTATTAGGGCCATTTTGTTCACAGAGAGATAAATTTATCCCCGAGTTAATTCCATGATTTTTCCAGTTTTTCATTTGTTCACAGTCAGTTAAGCATTTAACTTTTCAAGCTGGAGATAAAAATGGTTTCGAGATAGCTTAACCCCAGAAATATTTAATTCGTGAAAATTGGTGAGTTATGATTTTTAATTCGCTCTCATCACTCTCATTTTAATATTTTTTATTTACTTGGTGTCAAAATATTGAAAATACAGAAAGTGTATTTGAGGTAACTGATTTCGAATCTGGTGTCAGAATTTTAAAATTCAAGATATTGGATAAGGTTGCCACCTTAACTTTTTATTTTTACGAATTCGGGGCTGGCGCGAACTAAAGGGTAAAAATGGGTCGCTGAATCCGAATCCGTTGGCAGAATTTCAAAATTCGAAAATTTTTCTACACATACGGCTGCCACCTAAAAATGTTTTATTTTAAGAATTTTAAACATGAAGGAACAGTATTGAGGGGTTACTGATTTCGAATCTGAACTCAAAAATTTTAAATTCAAGATGGTGGATAGGGTTGCCACCTTATTATTTTAAATTTTTACGAAGTCGGGGCTGGCAAAAAAAATGGTATGCCAAAAATGGGTCGCTGAATCCGAATCCGTGGCCAGAATTTCAAAATTTTTGAAAAAATAGGGTTGCCACCTAATAATATGTATTTTTTACAATTTTAAACATCATTTAACAGTATTAGGGAGTCACTGATTTCGAAACTGAAGTCAGAATTTTAAAATTTAAAATTGAGGATAGGGCTGCCACCTTAATTTTTTGTATTTTTATGAATTCGGGGCTGACAAAAAAATGGTATGCCAAAAATGGGTTGCTGAAACCGAATCCGTCTGAATTTCAAAATGATAAAATTTTATAATAATAGGGCTGCCACCTAATAATATGTATTTTCAAAAGGTAAAGCAATCCTATTATTTCAAAATTTTATAATATTGAAATTCTGACCACGGATTCGGATTCAGCGACCCATTTTTGCGTACCATTTTTTTCCAGCCCCGAATTCATAAAAATACACAAAATTAAGGTGGCAACCCTATCCTCAATTTTGAATTTTAAAATTCTGACTTCAGATTCGAAATCAGTGACTCCCTAACCCTGTTAAATAATGTTTAAAATTCTTAAAAATACATATTATTAGGTGGCAATCCCATTATTTCAAAACTTTATAATTTTGAAATTCTGACCATGGATTCGTATTCAGCGACCCATTTTTGGCATATCATTTTTTTTGCCAGCCACGAATTCATAAAAATACAAAAAATTAAGGTGGCAACCCTATCCACCATCTTGAATTTTAAATTTCTGACTTCAGATTCGAAATCAGCGATCCCCAATACTCTTTCCTCATGTTTAAAATTCTTTAAATAAAACATTTTTAGGTGGCAGCCCTATGTGTAGAAAAATTTTCGAGTTTTGAAATTCTGACAACGGATTCGGAATCAGCGACCCAATTTTACCTAGTGTTTCTCCCAGAGTTGAATTCGCATAAATAAACAAGAAATTAGGTGGCAACTCTATCCGCCATCTTGAATTTTAAAATTCTGACACCAGATTCGAAAGAAGTAACCAATACTGTTTCTTCATGTTTAAAATTCTTAACAAAATGTTTAGTTGGCAGCCCTGTGTTGAAAAATTTTAGAATTTTGAAATTCTGACATCAGATGCAAAATCAGCGATCCATTTTTACCTAGTGTTTACTCCAACCCCCAAATTCGCAAATATAAACCAAAAATCCCCACACATTTTTTTATTAATGAGCAACACTCTAACATTCCAATGGAAATCGATATAAACTGAGAGCGAATTTATGCTCTAAGCATAAAGCCGGAATAAAATGTGAACAAAACCACTTTTGTATCTCCCGACGTATACGCTTGGTATAAAATTAACCTAGAGATAGTTATCCCCGAATAAAATCATATTTATACCCTTTGTGAACAAAATGGCCCATAAAAAAAATAACTTAAACATAATATATTTTTTCGTATATAATAATAATCACCGTATATAATGGTGGTGTTCAGAAGATATACGTGGTAGATTGATTGATATTAATGATCAATTACGACGATTAGAGCTCCGCTAAGACAAAAGTTGCAAAATTTATTGATATTTTGTTGGATAATCTTAAAATTTTAGCTCCGCTACAGCAAATGACATTTCCATGAATATATGAAAGAGGTTGATGTATTGATGGAAAAGTTGATATTTTCTCTAAAATAGAAAATATTTTTCTTTATTTTATAGTAAGTAGTTTAAATTCTAGATTAATAATACTTAACACGTAAAACAACCTGTATCCTGAAAATTTTACAATATAGGAAGAAACTGATTACAGATTTGAAACCAGTACAGATTTGTTAAAAGCAGTCAAGCAATAAAACAAATAATCGTTATTTTTTGACCGATTTTATTTCGGTCTTCTCTCAAACAAAAAAATTATTAAAACAGTAAATCTCTTAAAATTCTACAAAAATTAATCTTATTAGTTAAAATTTCCCACACAAGCATTTACTTCAAGTATGTTCTCCAATGAAACTTCAAAATCTAATGAAAACCACGTCTACTTCTCATACAAATCTCTTAATCTAAAAATCTCTTTTAATTTCACAAAAATAAATACAATGTCTTCAAAACTTGCAAGAAAAGTAAAATTTCGCCTACCTTTCAAACAAAATGACGTCGTCGTAATAGAAAAAACCCTTAGTAATTTCACCTAAATTTGTGTTTAAAGCTAATTTTTTTTTTAAATCAAAGAACCAAGGCGAAGAGCTTGGTCTTTGACCTGCAAGAAAAGGGATATATTATTAGAGGAAGAATTGATTGGAACCATATGTGAACTATCGATTTGGCGGAACAAACGTGAAAGACCATTTGAATTGCTTATAACCGAGGCTAGTGTTATGCCTTAACCTCGGCAAGCATTTCCAGCCCTCAGTTGCTCCTGGCCTAAAATTACACATATTCCACAATTTAGTTGTGGATTTTTTGTTTCAATAATTTTTAATTATAATAAAGAAGAAAGTAATCAAAAAGAACCATGCCCGAACCCAGATTCGAACCGGGGTCCTCTGAGTTGATAGTCTAGCGCACTCTTCACTAGACTACAAAGGCAAACTTAAACTGAAATTGAAAACTTTAAATACACTTTAACACGGACAGGGATATTTAAATTTCGGTCCAGTCGAAGATAATTTCTTACTAGTCTAACAAAAGCTAATGCTGGAAAAATATCAAGTGTCTTTTTATTTATTTTTTAATTAATTTAAGACATAATGTTGGAAATATTTTGTATACTAAATTTCACAGCAGGATTGTGCTGACAAAAACAATATTTTGATGTTAATAAATTTGCATAATTTGTTGTGATTTACACTTAAATTAATATTTTAAATTTTTTTAAAATATTTTAAAATTAAAATTAATATTTTTAAATAAATACTATAATTACTGCATTATCTTGCACTTTCAGCAATTTTAAGCTCTCATATCAATTAATATTTCACAGTTTTTTTTGTAAAAATATTTGTAGTTAAATAATGACTCTCATATTTCAATTTAAATTTATGTATGTCATTTCCTAATGGGTCATCAGTGAATACCGCTTTTTTACTGATGGCTACACCTACACAACACAACTTGATAGCATATTTTTACTGCTATTGTTAGATTAATGATGACAAGCTAATTCTATAAAAGCTTTTATTTTTACCCTATTTTGTGTGATTTTTCACTTTTACCAAAAATACGATGAAGATTTTTTTAGGTAAATCCGGATTTTATCTTATCTCACACTTAAATATTCAATAAATTACACTCTATATATTTACTAGCTGCATCTATATTATACCTTTTTCGCCTTTGTTTTTTATTTTTTGTTTGATTTTGTCCATTGTTGTTTTTGTTCTACTAAAGTTAATGGCAACAAAATGCTATTTGATGGGCTTCACTGACTTTAGGTAGGCTTTTAGCGTAGGTTTTGTTTGGTGAGTGTGTCTTTGTTTTGTTACCAAACGCATATACAAAATCTACTCAAGATTTGTGATTTAAGTTTTTTATTGATTTATTTCTAAGGCAAACAATTTCGGCACGACAGAGTCGTATTTAAAAAGTTTATAAAACTTTTAGCTTTCAGGCCCTTTTTTAAATGAAAACTTAACTTTAGATTTTGATGTTATAATTAATTTTGGGTAGCAAAATTTTAAACCATATATAAAAAGATAATAAACTTTTTTTACTCGTGAACTTTTTAATTATAAATTTTGTGTGTCCTTGCTTAAAAAATATTTAATATGGGTTGTAAAGTGTCCAGCGTTAGTTAGCTTCTACACTACATCTAGCTGGGAAGGAGGTTAAAAAAAAGCACCAACCAGTAGTTAGTAATAATTATGATGCCTCGTTTATTTTTATCATCTTACTTTGTTTTTTATAGTTTCGTCACAGTTAGCTAAAATTGCCAATAAACACGCCCATTACATTATTTTGCCATAAAAGTCAATTTTATGATCTGCCTTAAGCATTTCTACAGATCTGCCATCTTTCTGAGATAACATTAAAAGTAGAAAAAATTACAATTTTTTTGTTAGAGATGAAAATAACTTTTATAACTGGTTCGTATGTTTTGAGTCGGTATCATATCATATTTTTAAAAAGTCGGCCAAATATCTTTAAATAACAGCACATAAAATTAAGAATTTTAAAACTGCATAAAAAAATATACTTAGAATAATAATGCTTAACAGCATTTTTAAGATTTATATAAGGGTGCATTTTATTAATGAAAATCGATGTGAACTGAGTTGAAATTACTTTAATTCGCTTTGACTCTTAATTTGATATTTAACTTTATTAAGCTTTTAATACATTTTTTGTTTTTTAAATTTTCAGTAAATATATCTGCTTCTTTGAAATAGATTTACAGTGCAAGTTTACAGAAAACTGGCTTTATTTGTTCATTTGATGAAGGGTTTATTGCAGAAACATGATATGCCACATAAAAATATTTTGAAATAATCGGCTCTTAAGTTTTAAAAAATTGTATTTTTTTATGAATAATTGGAATTGAACACGTAAACTTTTACAAATAAGTTCGAAAATTAATAAGAAATAGCTAGCCAAAATCTATTCAGTGGTTGTTGGCAATGCATTGAGTCATGTATTCTACCTAAAAAAAATTGATTTTTTAAATCATGTGGCTTATCACGTTATTGCAATAAGCCCTTCATTTATTTTTTTTAATACAAAATAAATAGTTTGAATTTATTTTCTTAAATCCTATCGGTTTTCAGTGATCAAGAGACTTGTAAAATTAAGGATTTTATAATTTACAAAAAATACAAAAAATTATTTTTTTATATATATTAATATAATTATTTTTATATCGACCAAAGAAAGGTCAACCAAAGTCGGAAAAAATCAAGAAAACACACTCGACTGAACAGCGTTCAGCCGCTGAATCGATGGATAGATGGACGGATCGAACAGTGTCCGTTTTGAAACAATATTCTATCATCAATTTTGGCTTCGAACTTATGCCAAAATAAAAGCATGTAAACACAAAAACCATACAAACAGCAATCGATGTTTGGAAGGAACGCATGCGAAATAACAAAAGCAATTATATTAGTCCTTCATTATTTATATATACATTAGGGTGGTCCTTATTTTAAAAATTGTTGAGCACCCTGTTCTTTTGTTTTTTTGCGTCTAAAAATAACACTGTTCAACACAAAGAAAAATGACAGGGTCGCGCCAACGGATTCTGATAGAGGGGACCAAAAAAAAATATACGTGTATAGGCGTTTTGAAAGTTTACGTCTGAGTTTATTTTAGAAGGGGTTTAATTTATCCCCCTTTTGAACATTTTTATAATGCATCGGCAAACGAAACCATGTGACCCTTACGTTTTTGGTATAGAATGTGTTCAGCACATTTATGTAAAATATTACGAGGAACATTTTCGTGGAACATTTTAACCCTCTAACTCTTCAATGTATGGGTACTTTTTGACCTTTTTTTGATTGAAAAAATAAACACTCACACACAAAAACAGCATCTCCCCAGTGGGCAATTGCAGGAGTCCGAAGGCCTTCTAGCAGGCCTACGTTAGGTTTTAAAAGGGCTTCTACACTCCGTGCAAACACCGTTTTATTGCTTGTATGCAATGGGAAAATTTGTCAGGACTTCCGCTCTCCTTGTTTAAAAGAGGCCTGCCAGAAGCGCTCTTTCGAGAAGTCACGTTAGAAGGAAAAGCAACATAAATATCAGCTTCAAATAAAAAACTATTAACAATTTCAGATTTGAACCATGGTCCAACATCTTACCCACTCGTCTATCGTGATTGTTAAGAATAAATAGCTTATTTTGCATCAATACATATGAAAGTAAGCTTTCGGGAGCCCGGGTTCCAGACCCAACTCGGAAAAAATTTTTTTTTGTTTTTTTTAAAATTTACATTTTCTACCAACTGTTCTGTGCATTTATAACTTTTTTTTTAATTTTTTTATAAATTTTCTTTATACAAAAATATAAGAAAAGACTCTCGGTCAAAAAGCTTTTCAGATATGAATTTTAGTAAAAATCGATTTTCGACGTTTCTGCTGATTTTTGTCAATTTTGTGCTTTCTGTAACTCTGCCAAAAATCGCTTCCAACTTTTTTCCTCCAATACAAGTTTTTTATTTCCGTCAGAAATGCGTCACGCATTCACCAATTTCACCCAATTCGAAGATAGTCATTCCGCAAGGCCGGTACGTTCAAAATGGAATTGCTGTTTTATTTTTTTTCTCATAGATCATTTTTGAAATTTCTACCTCAACGCGACACGTGTTACTAAAGTCTTATTTTTTTGAAACTTTTCTTATGCATTTCTAATGTATAGGAACAAAATAAAATGGTGCCCAAGAAAAACAAACGAATTTTTTTTTCTCCATACAAGTAACGACCAGTCTAAGCTATACTGTTATATAAAATTGAAGTGTATACTTAAAGTTACTACTTTATTACTCCAAACATTTATTTCTCCAAATGTACTGGACCGATTTTTATGAAAAATATTTTTAGATATCATTTTTGTGCTAAAGATTTATTTAGGGATATTTTTCGTTCGAAATTTTAATAATTAGTAGTATATTTAATTAAAGTATTACCTTTTTTAAGAAATCATACCAACTTTACGTTATTGTGTTGCAAGAGTTTTAATTTACTCCATGTTGCTCTGTTCTCTTTTTTATTTATGCTCAGCTAGCAAAGCGCAAACAAAAGAAAACAAATGATCTCGAGGCAAGGCGAAAAGTGAGATACATATATATGCAGAACTGTGCTCCAAAACAAAACAAGACAAAAGAAAAGAAGACATTTTTTTTATATCTTTGACATGTATTGAGATTGACAAAAAAAACGACAACAGTGACCTGCTCGTATACATATATATCGTTGGATCTAAAAGGTCCCGAAAACGCCCCTTGTTCGACCATTGTTCGATCCTTTTTTTGGCCGAAATTTCCTTGTTCGGCCTTAATTACAAATATTTTTTATTACTTGGGTAGTAATGTCTAAAAAAAATTATTTTAGTTACTGGAAGAGTCCAGTTGACAGAGAATGATCTATAGATATATACATATATATTATTTGGCACAAAATGTCCTTCATTCAACCAATGTTCCACCCTTATTTGGCCGCTGTTTTGACCTTGTTCAGCTGATGTTCGGCATGAGTAAAAAAATTGTATGTTTCATTGAAAGTAAAAACTTCAAGAAAATAAAATTTCTACAAGTAAAGTTCATAGTTTTTTTTTTAATTCAACATCTTTTAAATACTTCAGAAATATTTCTGCTTCCGGCACATTTTTATAACATTTGTAAAATATTTTGTTTTATCCTACCTCTTTTAAATTGCTTAAACAAATTATAAATAGCAGTTGTGCATATTTTTATTTGATTTCTCGAGTAAAAATAACAACTTTTTAGCGAAGGCCAAACAGCTGCCAAATAAGGCATAATTCTAAATATTTCTCTCGGCCGAACAAGGGTCGTACACGGGTCGTTTGCAGGATTTTTTTGCCAAACAGTGGCCTAAATAATGTTTAAATAATCTCGCCTGCACAACTGGCGTACAGTGATTATTCTACAATGGAAATGTGTAAGCTTTTCTTTGAACTAACTTCATACACAAAAAAAAAACATTATTTTGCGCCACACACAAGTAGTGATACTATCAATATCAGAATCGCTGAGTGAAGCTCGCTTTTGTTGTTGTTGCACTTACATTTGCTAAAGAAAAATTTGGTGGCACATAACAGGCGTACAGCAGGCATATAACTTAATTTAGTCCTTGTACGGTCGTTCTTCGACCTAACTTTAGACCGCTAGGCTTTTTGATGTTTGTTAGGTCATATACGACCCTTTTAAGGCTGTTCAGCCCATGTTCGACCGCTGTTCGCCAGTTAATATTTTTACCTGAGCTTAACTGAAAACATATTTAGATTCTAAGTATAGCACTTTGTTATTCGTTACATATTTTTTTGCTTTTTAAGCTCTTCTGAATAACTTAAGGATATTAATTATTGCAGCTAATACGTTTATTTTATCATATTATTTTATTTTTTTCTTTTTTAAATATTTTAGCTATCTTTAGTAATTGTCATATCCATTAAATATTTCACAACATTTGATTTCTTCAAAGAACTCTTCAAAAAAATGCCTCAAACATATAACATAGTTTTGTAACATTTGGTTTATAAAAAAATTGTTTGTTTGTTTTTGGTTCAACGATTTTTTTATTAATTGATTAAATAACTGTAGCATTCGTAGCAGATTTTTAATCAAAAAAGTTTTATAACAAATACTAAAAAAAATTTTTCCTATAGATGCATTTTTGTATTACTTTTAATTTTAAAAAAAATGCTCAAATTATTTGTAACTTTAAAAATATTTTTGATGGTTGCTTACTCTTTTGGTTAAGATACTCAGATAAGATAGATTGGTTAAGATAGTCAAAAGCGCTCTTCTTTTGGTTAAGAACTTAAAATAGGTCTTTTGTCACATATGTTACAATAAAGCTGTGCCTAAATTTGATATTTACAGCTCCATTCTGGCAAATTAACAATTGTGAACCTGTATTTTGAATATTTCTATGTGTTTGTTGTATCTTATCTCTATCTATCTCTATTCGTTGGATTTGTGTACATTCCGAATAGAAGAAAAACTATTAAAATATCGGAAAAACTCAGGGGGCGTGGCACCTCCCATGAAAATCAAATCTTCTATATCGAATAGCTTTGGAATTATAGGTCGCACAGCAACGGAATTCGGTATTCGACCTTAATTTTCACTTGCCGTTCTACTGGTAAAATTTTATGGGCGTTGGACGTTGGGCGTGGCACTTTTTCAGCAGACATTTTTTGAAACTCGGTTATAACGTACTATTTAGTCGTGTCTTTCGACTGGCAAAATTGAGCAAGTATAGGCCAAAGGGGTGTGGCACCGCCCATACAATTCAAAATTATGATATCGAATAGATTTGGAACTAAATGCCGTATAATAATGAAATTCAGTATGGAGTTGCCACTTGGTGATATGCTTCTACTGGAAAACTGGGATGGGCTTTGGAAAAGGCGGTGTGGCTCCGCCCATACACTTTAAATTTGTGATATCAGATAGCTTTGAAACTAAATGTCGTATAACAACAAAGTTCAGTATGGAATACAGTATAGAAAACTGAGGTGGTCATTGAAAAAGGGGGTGTGGCTACGCCCATACAAGCCAAATTTTTTATGTCGAATAGCTTTTGAAATAAATATCGTATAACAATGAAATTCTGTATGGAGTTACTTATTGGTCAGGCATTTCTACTGGAAAACTGGCACGGGCATTGGAAACTTGACGTGGCTTCGCCCACACAAGCTTAATTCAATTCAATATACTTTACTGTGAAAACTAACTTTTTTCTGGCATTTAATAATCAAAATCCAAATCTTCTAAACAAATAAACATTTCTTCATTTTTAATTTTAAAACCGTAATTTTTGCAACTGAAAGAGTTTATCTTCATTACTCTTTGGTAAAGTTGGTTTTGTTGCATTTTCCCTAAAATAAAAAAAAAATTTTAAAAAATTAAAAAAAAAATTAAAAAAAAAAAATTAAAAAAAAAATTTAAAATAATCATTTGTTTCGCTCATTGTGGGAATCGATGCCACTACCTAATGGCTTCAAAACTGTTGGTTGAGCCGTTTAAGTTATCTAAAGTACGTTTATTCAATTTGAAATGTACCGAAAAGCTTCGTTTAATTACTTTGACACCAAAAAAATTCACATATCTTCAAGATTGCACAAATTTTTAGTACAATGTATTTTTCTAATAACGTCGTTTCCTTAGAATAACAAAAAATCATTTTGCATATTTCCATACGCTTTACGTCAAAAGCTTATTTTTTTCTGGCTAAAAATCGAAATCTTCTGAACGAATAAAACCTAAACAACAAAATTTTACGTTTTTCCCCCCGAGTAACACCGGGTATATCAGCTAGTAGAAATATAAAAAATTCTGGTTAACAATTGTTAATTTGCCAGAATAGGGCTGTTATTATTCTAGAAATAATTATAAAATTGAAAGCTTTGCACGCTTTATTAGCAAAAAAGTCACGTTTCATTACCAAAGATATTGATATACAATTGTAAAAACCTTTAAGCGTAGTGGCATTGATTGCAATTTAATCGTATCGAATCGTGATTTATGTAAGAACTCAATTTTCGCTTACGGTTTAAGATAAATTTTTATGAAAGCAGTTTTTTTTATTGGCTTTTTGGAAAACATTCAATGTATAGCTATAAAATGTAGTTTTTTTTCCACTGAAATACAGAACGGAATAACTTTGACTGCCACCACGTCTTTCTCAAGATAAGAAAAGTTTCTTTGATACTAATAGAATATTATTTTTTAATATTGTGCTTATGTGAAAGTGCTTAAATAAAACCTTGACTTCAAAGAAAAAACTTTCCGTCCTTCACAGCCGTAACAATAAAAGTAGTCCATATATGATATAAATTTGTGTTTAAAAACTATTTAACTTATGGCTTTATTTTGTAAAACGCACGCAATCACCTTAATTGAGGTTTTTGCCTGGCAATTCCAGTTCCATATGAATTATAACAAACCTTCTCTCTCTCACCTAAATTTTCCTTTAAAATATATTGCCAGATAAAACAATCTAACGCAAGTGACTGCGTTCGTTTTACAAAATAAAGGCATTAATAATCTTTAAGCTTCTGATTGACTAAGTATATTGTAAGCTTTTAAAGAAGCTTAATGCTGATCGTTGAACCGAATATTATTTATAAATTATATTTTAAAGTAAACCAAGTCAAGCAAATTCTTTTTTAATTATTTTTAAATAATTTGATTCTTTGCCTGTCACGCCCATTTTTCATTCTGAAAGCGGTTTTAATCTGATATTGAGCAGTTTTCATTATTCAACAATTGTTTGCGATGCTTAAATTGAATACGCACAAAAAACTTGACTCATTTGTGACATTTGATACTTTAACCTTTATTGAGCCAGGCGTGTGACAGGCCCTGACACAAATGAACACCATTGTAGGCTGGTGTTAAAGGTGTTAAACTTATTAGCAACAACAACAATAATTAAAGCAAAAAAAATTAATTTAAGAAATAGGTGGACTTTACAGTGTTGTCGTTGTTTTAATAGCTTGAGTTGCATGGCCAGTGCAACGACCCAGTGGGCATTTTAGCGAGTGCTCCGCAAAAGAAGGCATGCTAGCACTGCTATTATTGGCGTCAATACACCTTCCATGATCACTGCATTGATGAGCACTTCTGTAAGGCCTACCTTTGAAGGTTCTGATTCTTTTCATATTATTTTATATGAAAAAATTTACAAAAAAAAATTCCAAAAAAAATTTTAAATACACATAACAGTTTGTAAAAAAATGTTTATTTAAAAAAATAAAACAACAAAAAAATTTTTTTTTTGTCCGTGTTGGGTCTCGAACAGGAAACTCCCGAAAACTTACACATTACTTATTATATTATATGAAAATATGTATATGGAAAAACTCTTTTCTTATATTTTTGTATGAAGAAAATTTATAAAAAAATTAAAAAAAAATTTTTAAATACACAGAAAAGTTTGTAAAAAATTTAAATTTAAAAAAAACAACAAAAAAATTTTTTCCGAGTTTGGTCTCGAACCCGGGCTCCCGAAAGCTTACTTTCATTAGTATTGATGCAAAATAAGCTATTTATTCTTAACAATCACGATAGACGAGTGGGTAAGATGTTGGACCGCCACATGAGAGGACCATGGTTCAAATCTGAAATTGTTAATCGTTTTTTATATGAAGTTGATATGTATGTTGCTTTTCCTTCTAATTTGACTTCTCGAAAGAGCGCTTCTGGCAGGCTCCTTTTGAGCAAGGATAGCGGAAGGCCTGAAAAATTTTCTCATTTCATACAAGCAATAAAACGGTGTTTGCACAGAGTGTGGAAGCCCTTTTAAAACCTAACGTAGGCCTGCTAGAAGGCCTTCGGACTCCTGCAATTGCCCACTGGGCAGATGCTGTTTTTGTGTGTGAGTGTTTATTTTTTCTTGTTACCAATTAAGTGTTTTCGAGAGCGCAGAAGCAATCAAGTGCAACAGTGTTGTTAACCAAAACGATAACAACAACAAAAACAAAAAGTACAACAGCTGCAACGACCATAAAATAAAAACCATAACCGCAACAGCAATAATAATAAACTTTTTTTTTTATTTATTTTGGACGTGTTTTATTTTTATTTTTTTAATTTAACAAGTGATATTTGTGTTGTTATTTTTGCATCTGTTGTTGTTGTCGTGTCGAGTGCACTGGCATCGTTAAATCGTACAAATACGGCCGGCCTCAAGTACAGCGACAGTGTAAATTATTTTAAATTTTTACGAGCTGCTGCCGCCACCGCCTCCACCGCTTAATGTTTTAATTTATTAAAAAAGCATAATATTCATAAAAATATTCATAAGAACTTAAGTGTTCGTGTGTGTGTGTTAATAATTGTCGTATTCATTATACTCTGTGGAACAAGTGTAAAATTATTGCCTCAGGTCAAGTTAGTTAAGATTGCATTAAGCTGGCAACGCTATGCTTATATCGTGTAAATTGTTGACTGTGTGTGTAAGACGACCGCGAAAAGTAATCAGCATTAAGATTAAGCACACGGTTACACGCACAAACTTGTTACATTATCATAAGTGGCTTGATTTGGTGGGATCAGTGTTTTTCAAAGGTCCTATCTTTTGTGATTTAAAAACAATAAGCAATTTTTTGCAATTTTTTTTAGTTTGCTACCGAACTGTTTCTGTTCGTAAAAAATATAATACTGAATGGCATTATAACACTTGCCATAGTTTAACATACAAAAATTTAAATAAAACTGATCGTAAGGAATTAGCGATTCGCTTAAAAACGCGCTTTTTTAAAAAAATAGCAAACTGGCTACTAAGCAAATGAACAGTTATCTAAAGAACAATGCATTAAAAATACAGTCCGTTCCACATTTTTTTCACAAAAAAAAAAATATTTAACTCAAACAATTAATTATTATATTCCATGATCAAAAACGAACAAAAAAACACAAAAATTTAAGAAAAAAACAAAAAAGTAAACAACAGCTTTTCCCTATTACTAAAAAACAAAAATAAAGTAAAAAAACTTAAACTTTTCATGCCCTCTCTGTCCAATCATACCTTCTTAGGAATTACAACCTTTATTTAATACATAATAATAAATTCACTTCTAAATAAAAAATGTTTTTTAAATTTTGTTTTTAATAGGATGAAATTAACCTTTACTATTTTAAAAGTCTTATTCTTATTTGGAACATTGCATAAATCAGTAAATGATCATATGTTTCTTCGATATGAATTATGAACATTAGTAAGACATTTCCCCCTCACACCCCACCCCTAGATTTTTAATACAGCAGAGGACCATTTTTCTGGCAACACTGAAGGCATGCATGTGCACAATAATGAAAATAATCCAACACGCGCACCTTCAACTTGAATGAAAGCTGAACTAAGACTGAAGTAGTCTTATTTCCAGTGCAAAGCTTTCAATGAGCTTTAATACATAATCAAAGTATGCTTGTTTATAGTTTAATGACCACTGCCCAGTAGTTCGTGGCATCATTGACGAACTTTTCGTGATGATTTCTTAAAGAAAGTTCCTGCATGAGCTGCTGGACTTAAAAAAATTCATACAAAATATAATGCAAAGCAGCTGTTGTCAGCGCCTAACTTTTTCCACTCTATTACAACAACTTCAAGTTTCTCAGTAAAAATCTTTTTAATAACTTTATTTTTATTTAGCTGGATAATATCTCAATAATATCCCACCAAACCAAAGTTTCCGAATTCGTCTGAATTTCGATTAGTTCATAACTATTTCGAGAGTTCTTAACGAATTCTTAAAAATTTCGCAACAGTAGTTTTGGAACATTTCCGAATAATTCGAAAGAGTTCCGACATCAAATTTTCAAATTTAAATTGTGAGGTGTTTTAAATATTTTGAGTTGAAAAAAATTGGTAGGCCATGAGTCTAGCGACATTTTAAATAATTTTCCATTTGTAAAATAATTTAGTTTTAAACAACTTTTTCTTTAAAACAGATGATACTAGAGATAGTTCTAATTTTAATTTTTACAGATAATTTTTTGATTTTTAGAAACGACATGTCAAATTCACATTTTTATATGTTCCATAATAGTAGTTGCAAAGGATCTGTATTTTTTGGCATGTCATTTGTACGAAACATATAGTCTGGGGCATCTTAAGCGGATTTATTAACCAAACTTTAATTCGAAATTGTTATTTAATTTTGTATTACATACGGTACAAAAATCATTAAGAGACCGTTGCAAATTTGATTGCTACAATTCGTTAAGAAATTGTTATGAATTTGTTGTTAATTCAATACGAAAACGATAATTCAATTGTTTACAAATTTGTTACGAAATCGGTACGTCAATTCTTTACGAACTTGTTACGAATTCGTTACGACAATTCGTTACGTATTCGTGTCAACCCCTCCATACGATTTTCGTTACGAAATCGGAACGAATTCGGATGCCGAATTTGGAATAATTTCGAAAAATTCGTAACGAATTCGTGACGAATTCGGAAACTTTGGTTTGCTGGGATATATATTTTTACCATTTCTATTTATATAATACATTTGTAAGTTATTTCTAAAAGAGTTTTCAGTTATGTTTTTGTTATAGTAATTATAAGTCATGTATTTTATCAAAACAAATGTTTTTAATATCTTTATTTTTATTAAGCTGAAATTAAGGCTGTGTGCGAATTGACCTAAATGTGACCTAAACTAAATTGTGTCGATAAGGCAGTGCTTCCCAACGTAGGAAGCATTTAGGTAGCTCGAGAATTGTCTTAATTCTATTATCGACACAATTTTGTTAAGGTCGCATTAAGATCAATTCGCACACAGCCTAAAATTTATACTAATTTTTTTCAATTACATATTTTATAAATAAAACTTGAATTTTCTATGAACTATTTTATGGTATGAATATTAACAAATTATTTTGAAAAGAAGCCAACATATTATCATAACACAGGACACAAATTTCTTAACGTTGAATTTTTGTGTTCATTTACGAAATGTTGAGGAGTCGCGTTGATGTGCAAGTGGAATTGAATAAAAATTTAATTTGATATTTGGTACTTAAGATAATTTTTTTCGTCAATACTATTAATTATATCAATAAATTAAATAAAAAGATTAATACAAAACGAAAAGAAAATGATATATAGACCAGTAAAAAGTGAACTAAATTTTGATTCAATTTCTCTTCCACTCGAAAATGGAGTGCAGAACATACCTGTCGGTTGTCAATTCGTTGACGAAATTGACTACATTTTTTCTATATTTCGTCAACGAAACTTCCTCAACATTCGATATTGTTTTCGTGCACGATAAATCCCAACGTTTTGTGTATCAATCGTTAAAGAAATTTTGGCAAAATTCCGCAATGGTTCCCTAACGGAACTTCTTCAACGTTTCGGCATAACATTCCTTCACGAATTTTATTACACTTTTCGATTATATTTCCTGGACGAATTTTCTTTATATATCTGGATACTTTTCGTTAGCGAAACTTCCTCAATATTTCGATATTAGGTTCGTGCATGATAAAATGACGTTTCTGCATTGCGTCTTGCACGAATTCGGAACATTTCTATGAAATTTTCGTCAATGAAATGTATGGCCAAATCAGCATGTTTCGTCAAGGATCAAGAAAAATCGTACATGATTCATTCGAGATTTCTTCAAAACTGGAACTATTGGGTGCTTTAAGCCATTGTTGCTCAAACGCGCACAAGTGTGCAGATCAGCTTTTGTGCTTGCATACGTATATAAAGCTGACGCATACAAAAAATCACCCCAGTTGGCTCCGGCATTTCAGCAGTTAGGGCTGCGTCGCTTAGTTATAGGACAATAAGTCTATTTTTTGTAGGTAATTTTATTCAAAATGATTTCTGATAATAATCAGGTAAAACATTTTTTATAATGAATGCTTTCAATGAAGCGCAATATTTGCGATTTGCTAAACATCATTTGTCAACACAAGAAAATAAAGATTGCAGTAAATCAAGCTCGTCGGAAGCGAATTTCATCTGGGGGGCAGTACAAATGGGGGGGCAGTACAAATGGTGCTGCAAAAAAAGTTCACCAAAATTTCTTCACATGAAACATGAAGAAGAGAGAAAGAAGAATAAAATATATAATACAAAAATATTATCGTTGTAAAAAAACTGATATTTTGAATAACTTTTCCTTTTAAATTGTTTATCTAGCTAAAAAAGTGGAGGGCAACTGCCCACCTAGCCCCCCGCTTCCGACGCCAATGCAGTAAATTAACTAATGCACATGTCCTGGATTTATTGTCTATTAAGTGCTGTAATAATGGAATTGATATAAATAATTTAATTGAATCCATTTCATACCAATAATTAATGCACATAAGGTCTATTAAACAACAACAAAACAAAATATCACATCATCAGTAGTCAGAAAAGTTATAGATCATAAAAATAAGAGCCCAGTTAACAGTAAGCATCCTTAATAGTTTTGATGAATTTAAGGCTAAAACATTTAAAAGTTTCACTAGTATTGATTTTATATGATTTAAATACAAATTCTAAATGTTTGATAGTTTAAATCATACTTGATCTTAAATACAAATTCTAGTTGTTTGATAGTTTAAAATCGTTTATTGAGCTTTAGGTTTAAGAACAGCAAACCTTACCTAGCAAATATTAAGAATTTGTTTTTTAAGCATATGAAATCAACATAATAAATAACAAGGTCATTTAGAAAAAAACTTTAAGTTTCACTTGTATTTAATAAAATTTAAAATACCGAAGAACTGTGCAATAGAAAGCTTTTACAATTGATTTCTCTCAGTGAAGAGGCTTAAAGCTCTCTTACACAGACGCAAAACTGTCTATGGTGTAGAATGAGCACCACTGCTTTAAGCTTACTTCAACATATCGTTGGGCGTTGAGGTGTTCGCGGGCAAAAAGCTTTCGCTGCTTTCATGAATTGCTTATGGCAGCGGAAAAGTTGTCTGCTTGCTAAAGCCAGCGTGCTCGCGCCAAGGTAAAAAATTCTGTTCTCCGATGCGGCCAACGTGTGCTTTCATATGCTTTATTAAAAAAAAAAGGCAGCAAGGTTTCAATGAAGTGGTGCTTTTTAAGCATAATTCTTTTACCGAAATTTCAAAATTGTGCTGTGATGTGCTTCATTTGTGCTGCAATGTATTATGAAGAAATTTGTAATAAATTCTAGTTAACCACTCTCTTAGCATTAAAGTATTTTTTCTAATTCCGTACATGATGGCACACATCGGGCACATTACAGCCCGATATTCTTTTTTGTTTTTAATCAACCATCTTCATGTATTTTCATGCACGTAAAAAAAGTTTATCTCAGGTTTGTAAAATAACAAGATATGACCTTGCAAAACAACGTAAAATATCCATACGATCATTCTCCTTAAATCTCAGGAATATCGTACGTCGGGATCCTTAGGTTTCTGTGGGTCGATAAAACTAGTTTTTCAGAAACTCTCTAACTTTTTGTGAAAAAAGGGCAAAAAGTAATCCAAATTAATAATAAAGCTTCACTAAACTTAAATATTGACAAAAACTTAAATTTGTTTTTAATAGCTATTGCTTGTCAGCTTGCTAGCGCTTTTGCTGAAATAAAAGGAAACGTACACATTCAACGCGTTCTTACTTTTTTAATTGCAACAAACAAAGTTTTAATTGAGTTGATAACTTATCTCGTTTGGTATTAAGCAAGACTTTTAGCTCGCCTGCCTATCTATCTTTTTGTCATTCGGTGGTTTTTTTATTGCTCTATGACTCTGTTAGTCTAGATTGTTTGGTGACGTCACAAATGACCTTGTTTTGGTGCTTTAGTAGCAATAGGTTCTAGTACTAGATACTTCATTCATATAAATACACACGCACACACACAATATAACAACAACTTTGCAAATGTTGTGACCGTACTTAACTAAGTACGTGAACCATTAAGAGATGTGCCCAGAAAAGTAGCAAAAAAAAAAACCAAAAGCTCTGTGCAAAATACAATAGTCGTAAATAGCTTGCAAAACACAAAAATGTTCAGAGCTCCACCACTACAATTTTCAATTGAAGGATAAAAAAATGTTTATAAACTCTTACCCTAAGACAGCAGCGTTGTCCTCGAACTTTAAAAAAATTCTACCATGAAAAAAGTAATAAAAAATTTCTTGCATTGAGTTTTTGAATAGGTCATAAAATACAAGATTTAATGTGAAACATAAACCAAAGGACGACACTTTTTTCTCCACAATCCACACGAAGAAATGACAAAGCAAAATAAATGGAAAAATGAAATTTTAAATGTTATTGTTTTGGACTCAATGTGTAGACAATGAAAGCACTGAAAACAATATGTATGGGTATGAAAATATATTTACTGCGCTGATATCTGTGTGTGTGTGGCACAACAAAACTCTGGGTATGATTGTTAAAGAAATCGATAAAAACAAAAATACAAAATGTGAGCAACAGCAACAACAATAATAATATAATAAGAACAACAGCAACCAAAACCAGAACAACAACAACAGCAAAAAAATTGCTGACGATCTAAGTATTTATTGTTCTACAGCACAACAAAAGTCTGCTTTTTTCGATGTTGCCTTTTGTAAAAGTGTACTTGTATACGTACAAAAACATGAACATCAATAGCAGCATCAAAAGCCAACAAATATTTGGCGCGCACTTAATTTAAATCTTTTGCAAGCTTCATAAAGCTTCATTACGATCTATTAAAAAAAGGACCATTTGAAAAAGTGTGGATATGAAAAAATTCCTCAACAACAAAAACAAACAAAAATTGTCATCCCTTCATGACGACTTTTTGTGTGACATACTGACACTTATTTGCTGCTCTTTTGTTGTTGCATTCAATTTTTTGTTGTTGTTGCTTTAGCTTTTGACTCAGTTCTCAGTCTTGACAATTGGCACACACTTGTGGCGGCTTTTGGGCTTTTGTCATTCATGCGTACAGAGCTCTTGATAGAGCTTTTAAAACAAACAAGATAAAAAGGAATACACAATCTACTTTAATGAAGTCATTCAATTAAACGAACCTAAGCTTATTACGCATTTGATCATTTCTCAAATGTGTAGAGTTAAGTAAATCAATAGGGGTATTCACAATGTGGTGTATTTGCCCTTGTATTGTTTATTTTTGATAAATTTGATATGTGTAGTAAATTTTGTAAAATTACAAAAACAAAATGTACAGTATTCAAAATACAACCCTGTGGCAATAAAACAACGATGGAAACCAATTGTATTCTTTGTAAATTTCGTTGTGTTTTTTAGATCAGCTGATCGCAAAAGCATTTCTACTCAGCATGGCGGAAGCTATCGGCAACGCTGTGAGTTTATATAATAAAAATTTATATAATTTAGGGTTTCGTTTCAATTTTTGTATGATTCTATTTAGTTAAATGATGATTTTGATTAATGTTTCCAAACAAAAGAATATAAAAGATCGGCTGATTTTAAGAAATACAATGCTCTAGTGAAGGTTCTTTCAAAATAAGTTGTAAGTATTGTAAATGTTGTAAAAATTTATCACAAACACACCACATCGTGAATACCCCCTTTATTGGATCAAAAGTTGTGTGAAATTGCAATAAAAATTGTATAAAGCTTCAATTTAAGCTCATTAATAATAGTTTAAAAAGCTTATGAGTGAAGCTAAAGGCTTTTAACCCATTAAACCATTATCCACGGTTGGGTATTTTTTTAATCATAAAAATGCTTTAGCAGAATTGATCATATCTCAGGATTGGTAACAGATAGGTGTTTAATATTTTGTTTGTTGCTTTAAGAAAACATAGAGCTATAAATTGTTTTTGGAGTGTGTCGAGAAATGTTAACGTTAAGTACTATATTTTCAAAGCCAAAAGAGATTTTTGAAAATTAAATTTTTTTTAATTGATTACTGTTGTAAAACTATTCAAGAATATGTAAAAAAAAATCCAAATCAATCCCACTTATAATACAGATTTTATGGCGCTTAAAATCCGATGTGCCAGATTAACTTTAACTAGCCAGAGTAACTTTAACCCTTTGAGGATGATAAATAAACCGCTGTAAATTATAAAATTTATTTTGTGGAATTGTCATTACCGATGGCATATTTCTAAACAAAAGTGAAATAAAAAACTTTTTTAATTTTAAAAAAAATTTGGAAAAATCCAGAAAAATCCATCCGGAAAATTTATTTTTTACTTTGTTTGAGTAGCTTATCCATAAAGGTTTTGACATAATTGGGATCAGAAAATATATACCTATTGAAAAAAAAATGTTTAGGACTTCCTAGTTTCTTACTACATATTTTTTTCATGATGATGGCGATGATCAACTATTTAAATTAACTTGTATCGCCTATTTCCAAAATTCGACCAACTTTCTGAAATTTCAATAGTTTTTTTCTCATTCTGAGGCGTTGACCTTGCTAAAAAAAAATGTGCTGTACTAAGAAAATCATAAGTTTCAATACAAAAATACGTTGTACTGAGCAAGGTTAAAGTTATCGAGATATCGTCATAACTTTGATGACAAAATAAGGGAATTTTTCAAAATTTACTTTTTGCAAGAAATTTCACTATCACAACATTATTCACACTTCTTACATAAAAAATGCTTATTGTAGGGTATCCGTAAGAGGTAGCACAAAATGTTATTTGTACGTTTTATCAAAGTCCAAAAATCCCTCTTACATCATGTTTTTCGATCGCTTAGGTCGCAAACAGAGTGCACGCCGAAGCGGACAGGGAGGCAGGCAGGCGCAGGCAAACTATGTGATCGGCTTGGCTCTATTTCTGTCTCGTTTCTTTGCAGGTTAATGCTTGCGCCTGTCTGCCTGCCTGTCGGAATCGGCGTTCACTCTGTCCGCAAACTTACAGTTCAGCTTTTATTTAATAAATGTGGTTTTAACACTCATATTTCAATCAAAAATGCAACCATACTGTGCAGCCAGACCTTTCATCTGATACCTCGTTCACTAATCTACCTCTTCCTAGCTGATCTTCCTGAGATTCCTTACTAAAATTAGTTGAAATTTTCAGCCAATAGTCAAAATTTTTTCAATTAATATTTCGGGTCAGAGGCCATCAATTTAAAATCTAAAATGATTCTGCACATATTCTGCGCAGTACCTTTCGAATGATATAAGTTTCATTGCCCTTATTCTAAAATTAATATCAAAAAAGTGTACGACAACATTTGATGTATGCCTATTAATATATAAGATAAAATGGAAGCAGTTGACCAAAACTAATCAGCTAAAAGTTTAAAATTTTTTCCACTGTGTAAATTGAAGCATCAAGTTTAAAGGGGAATATGTAAAACTTAACTGTCAATTCTTAACGAGTGTAGACCAAGATATAGTTGTCATTTCTGTAACCAAGTGTGTATTCAGTTAGTGATAGACTAAAACGAAATTTAGTATAACACATTACAATAGTGATACCTGCGATCTCCAAATAACGATGATTTTGTCTTTCCTGACATTTTATGTCATTCCTGTAACCCCTCAAAAAACACAGAATGCATACAAATCAATTTCATGACGTAATTCCGTGTGACCTGGAGAGATTTTAACTTACTTTAGGGCAGCGATGCTCAAAATTAGCTCTCGAGCTAAGAGTTTTTTCAGCCATGTATACTTATATAAATTCTGGCGTCGCTAAAAAGTTTTCAATCTGCAGGCTTACTTATTGCAGCTTCAGTTTTATTTTCACATTTATTCATTTTTCAAAAGAAAAAAGGGCGCTTTCGGCGGAATTACCCCATATACTAACTTTTATTAGCAAAATGCTACGGAAACATTCAATCAATATTTAAAAACATATTTTCAAAGAAATTTATCTCTAAACTGACTACTTTTCTTTTACTAATAGTAACTTCAAAAAGCTAAAAATAATACAAATATTCATAAAATTAAAAATTCCATTGTGTTATATGTGCTGTATATATTTATTGTATTATTTCAATATTGATTAACACAACAAAACATTATCGTTACCTCTTTGTCATTAAAGCTCCATAAAATTTTTAATCAAAACAAACAAGTAGTGGGAAAACGCAGTAGAAAAAGCAGTAGTGAAATGTATTTTTGGGTATTTAGTACTACGAAAAAGTATGATATTTAGGCAACTGAGCTATATTTTGTCATTAAAAAACTACTCTTTTGCTTTCATCTTCAATTGTTCCATCTTCATCTTCCTTCTTGTGAGAAAACGTCGAACGAATAAACAACCTATAGTCATTAAATCATGCGAGCTACAAGCTCTCAAGAACTGTAAACTCGATTTTCTCGATTTTTTTTCTCACGCCCTTTTTTGCATCATTTATTTATTTATGACAAACAATGTGAAAAGTAATTTTATTTAATTTATTTTAAAAAATATCAGCAATTATGTCAAAACCGTAACCACCTGCAAATGTCTTGAAATTATGACTTGTTTTGAAAGTAAAAACATTTGCGAATTTCACTGCTGCTTTCCACACAAATGCAGCAGACTTATCTATAAAATTGTTTTGGAAATATGCTTTTAAAGGATTTCTAATTGTTTATTTAAAACAATAAAAAACCACTACATACAATTTTTTCTAATGCGGTACGTTGATTGCAAAACAACTTTTAAGAACAAACAACAAGGAAACAACCGAACAAACAAG
Organism: Dichetophora obliterata; assembly: GCA_963920525.1. Taxonomy (NCBI): domain Eukaryota; kingdom Metazoa; phylum Arthropoda; class Insecta; order Diptera; family Sciomyzidae; genus Dichetophora; species Dichetophora obliterata. The sequence continues at coordinate 31,536,294 of OY986437.1, forward strand.
ATTGGCGCATATTTTTTATAGCTCTTTTTTAATCATTAGCTACAACAAAAATAACGAATTATAAGAAAAAAATAATTATTATACATGTGTGGCTAAGATTAAAATGATTGACCTAGTTTAATATTTGTTGCTTTTATATTAGTATCGGTTTCTTGTGTGTTGTAGAGTATATATTATAAGTTGGTTTTTTTTTTGTGAAATATATAAGTTTTTAAAATTTAAAAATTTTTTTTTCGAAGAGATAGAGTTTATATTGAATTAAGAGATGATTAAAAAAGTATAAATTCTGAAAGGATAGTGTGTGTGGGTGTGTGTGTGTATGAGTATGGGTGTGCCTGTGGTACATTAACATTAATTTATACTATATCTTGCAAAAGCTTTCTTATTGGCTGGAATGCATAAAAAAAGATCATTTGCTCCGACTCGATTTTTAAAGTAAAGAAATTCATAAACTCTTTTTATTTTACTTGAAAAATCGAGTCGAAGCAAATGCTCACTTCTTATGCATTCCAGCCCTTGTCTGCCTTAATAAAATAACTTAATTTTAATACAAAAATCATCCATTATTTTAATGTTCAATTGCTTATTAAGAATTGTAGTAATGCAAACAATTCTCAATTCGCGCCATTTTCGTAATGTTTTGAATTCGCGAATCCACTTAAAGTGGAGGTGTTACACGTGCTATCATAGAATAGATAGATACGAATGTAGCATGGAATGAAAATAATGCTACGGAACGCTGCCTATAAATAGCTAGGGCAGCCAAGTTTCTCGCTGCTTCGTATTGTTTTCTTTTGTTTTTTTTTTCTATGCTTATGATGATCCCTTACGCAATAAGATAAACAAACATCTAAGTGAAAAAAGAATTTATTGAGAAAAAAGTATAAAAAAAGCAAGAAGCACGCAAGGTAAAAACAATAAATTTTCGACATTCAACAATTCAGTCAATTGTTTGGTTAGAAGCTTTGATTCAAGAATAGCCAAGTCCACTTTTTACCGTTTCGTGAATCGATAAACTGATAGACGGAAACAGACGCATTGTTATTTAAATAAAAAGCATAGTGATAATTGTTAAAGCATTGTACATTTATTGTACAATTGTTCAAAAAAATTGTGGCCAAAATTTTTGCTTAATAACGGAAGTATTGTTAAAAAACTGGTTGAACTTAGCTGGTTTTAAAACTCGTTACAGTGAATCTTCACAACTTTAGAATCAGAACGAAATTAGATTCGCTTTACTTAACGAGTTGGACTTCTAAAGATTTGAACTATTAAAAGTCGACTGGACCAAATTTAAAATTGAAATGCTTATTGGACTTGATCAGTTTTGAACCAAAATGGTTAAGAAAACTAACTGTTTTCGAGAAATAATTGGAAAAAACTTCTGTTTGGCCTTAAATTTGTTTTGTAGTCATTGCGAAATCGTTATCAAAAATATTTTTTAAAAATATAAACAGTGGTTTTTTTGACTTGGTCATTTTTGAATCTAAGCGTTTAAGTAGTTGATGAGACAAAGAAGTAACTTTACTTTTGAATAAAAAAAATCATGTTTCGGGCAAACTATGTATTTACAGTGAAACCTAAATCGAACCTCCGTAACTCAAAATTCTCTATAACTCGAAGTAGTATTTGTGCTTTTTGCTTATTCAAGACATCCCAGTAAAAAAGTGGATCATCCCATGAGCGATCTGGGAGTGCTCCTTATTGATCCAAGCTAGGTGTATTTTGTGTTCTCTTTTAACATTGCATGTCCTAGGAAGGGTAGCGCTCCCTTTAACATTCCAGAGGAGCTCAAAAGGAGCGATCAATAAATGATCCAAATGGATCAGCAAAGGAACATTTTTTTTTAATATAGGTTTACTCCGAAAGCTAGGTTTCCCTAGCTCAAGTAGACTGCTCAAGACCCTAAGGTGGAGAGGAAATTATTTGGCCAAATCGTGAGATTTATAACGCCATCACAAATTACGAATCGTTCTTGATTCTATTGATAACTGGACTTTTATGTCGTCAGTCCCATTGTAGATAGACAAAACGCAACTACCGTTAGCTGGTCGCACTTCACGACTTCGGTGATAAAACGACGCAAATCGAATGAAAAGAACATTTAAAATATTTTTTTCCACAGATGATAGAGTTTCCTAAAAAGCACATGCTTCACTTAATGCTCTTTTTTTCATTAATTGCTCGCCTATTGATCTTATAAAACAGTAAGGAGCACAAGGGCACAAGTGCTCACTTTTTGATCCAATAAAACAGCAAAAGAGCGCTCCCTTGTTGCTCCTCATGGGAGCGATCGCATATTTTTTTACTGGGCTTTTCCCTATTTTTTTATATTTATAAGTCGAATTTCCCTACCTCGAATATTTCTTCAACTCGAACCGAAATCTCATTTGTATTAGGAAGACTTTCACGCATATTTATCCCTAGTAGTTGAGAAATCTCAAATGAATCATGTACGATTTTTTTTGGTCCTTGATGAAACATACTGATTTGGCCGTACATTTCATTGACGAAAATTTTATATAAATGTTCCAAATTCGTGCAAGACGCAATGCTGAAACGTCGGGATTTATCATGCACGAACCCAATATCGATATATTGAAGAAATTTCGCTAACGAAAAGTAGACAAAGATATAAGGAAAATTCGTCAAGGAATTAAAATCGAAACGTGCTTCTGGACCGAATTCAACGTCGTGCGATATATTTGATAGGGGATAAAAATATTTCATTCTCTCTCACTCTATTGGAAATCGACGTAATGTTGGTTTCTTAATGGCCTGACGCCACTCGGTCCACTCGGGCAGCTGTCCAAGCCCACTCCTTTACCATTGCCTTGATGCCACACAGAACCTCACGTTGTAGTGATAATTCGTTCTTTAGTCGTATGGTAAAGATGTGGAATAGTCTCCCTGCGAGCGTGTTTGACGTCAGTTTTGAGCTGTGCAAATTTAAAACAAATCTTTACCGAAACTACTCCATCTTTTCAACCTCTAACTAACTATCAATCATCTTCCAAATCAACACAATATTCATACAATTATAAGAAGCATCACCTGAGCTTTCACTCTACAAAACAGAAAAAAATTATACCAAATTGTCAAAATCAAACGAATTTGACAGCAATGGCAATGACATTTAAACAGTGGTGTCAATGAATATTTAATTACTATCGAAAATCATCGATAGTCAGTCCAAAACTATTTATAGTCATGATAGTGTGAAATTATCGATAGTATCGATAGTGCCATCTATAGTTTGCGAACTCTACAATTTAGCCTCTGAACGATTCGGAAAATTACAACAATCATGAATATCTGGAAGTTGTCGTTATAGAGTGGAAAAGTTAGGCGCTGACAACCGCTACTTTGCATAATATTTTGTATGAATTTTTTTTAAGTCCAGCAGCTCCAGCACCAGCAGATTGACGAAAAGTTCGTCATTGATGCCGCGAACTACTGGGTCTCCATAACTCGAATTTCTCTCACTACCCAGTAAAAAACATGCGATCGCTCCTATGAGGAGCAACAACAGAGCGCTCTTTTGCTGTTTTATTCTATCAAAAAGTGAGCACTTGTGCTCTTGTGCTCCTTTACTGTTTTAAAAAATGTATAGACGAGCAATCAATGAAAAAAAGCACCTAAAGTGAGGCATGTGCTTTGTAAGAAACTCGATCATTATTTGCTGTGAAAAATCGGCCATTGTAGTCTAGTGGAGAGTGCGCTAGACTAACAATCCAGAGGTCCCTGGTTCGTCTCCGGGTTCGGGCATGGTTCTTTTCACTTTCTTTGTTCTTTCCTACATTCAAGAATTATGGAAAACTAAAATATCCACAACTAAATTGTGGAAAATGTGGAATTAAAGGACAGAAACAACTAAGGGTAAGGGCTGGAAGAAATGCTTGTCGAGGTTAAGGCATAACACTAGCCTCGGTCAAAAGTAATTTAAATTGTCTTTCACGGCTGTTTCGCCTAATCGATAATTCACGTATGGTTCCAATCAATTCCTCTAGCTAATCTATCCCTTTCCTTTCATGTCAAAGACCAAACCTTGTTTGTATAAGGCGCATGTTGGTTCTTTGATCTTTTAAAAAAAAAAACTAAAAAAAATATTTTAAATGTTTCTTTTGCTGATCCGTTTGGATCATTTATTGATCGCTCCTTTTGAGCTCCTTTGGGATGTTAAAGGGAGCGCTACCCTTCCTAGGACATGCATTGTTAAAAGAGAACACAAAATACACCAAGCTTGGATCAATAAGGAGCACTCCACTGTTTCTCAGGGAGCACTCCCAGATCGCTCATAGGATGATCCACTTTTCTGCTGGGTAACAACTTCAATATTTCTGTGCGTGTTTTAATTCGAAAAATTGACTTCGTCGGAGCATCGCGCTGTAAAAAGTTTGCATGGCATCTTTGTTAGCTTGCGTCGAAAGATATAAAAGATATTGTATCTTGTGCTGTGAGTATTTTGTTGGCATATGTTTTGGGCAAGTAAATAGATTTTTTGAATTTGGAAGATAAGTGTGGCTCCCCTCCAGGAAATGTGAGCAGTCCCGGATGTTACCAGGAAACATTCCATGGAATGTAGGAAGCATTCCCCTTTGTTGCACACTCCATTGCTTTTTTAACATAGCATGTCATTAGAGGGAAACATTCCTCCCGCTGTGTTAAAAAGTCATGTGGAAACATTCCTCTCCGCTGTCCTCAAAAGTGAATTGGAAGCCGTCCTCTCTCCTGTCTTAAGAATTAATGTGGAAACATTCCTCTCCCTTGTTATGAAAATGGATTCGGCCAGGACTCGAACCCGGGACCCCTGAGCGACAGTCGAGCGCGCTACCACTAGACTATCGAATTCTACAATAAGCGGCTAGAAAACAATGATATTAATATTTTCTATTGTCATTGCTTGACAATAAATAAAAGTTTTCACATGCATTCTTAAAGAAGCATAATGGAAACAATATAAATACAAAAATACCCTTAAGCTTCCAAAAGATACGGTGGGGAAACAATATAAATACAAAACTACCCTTAAGCTTTCAAAAGATACGGTGGGGAATGTTTCTTTATCATTTTTAGATGGAAGCCTTCCGATTTTTCCTGGAGGGTCATTTTACAGTATTCAAGAAGATGCTAATTGACTTAACGATTATATTAAAGTTATAAATCTGATGGTGATAAAGTTGAAGATATTCCATCGCCAACAATTTTTTCGAAATAAATCACTTCGCAGAAAACAATTAAATTATTTTTGTTATATTTTATTCTATAACTCGAGTTTTCCGTAACTCCAAGTTAAAGGCTGCTCCCTTGACACTTCGAGTTAGTGAAGTTTCTTGTTATAATATGTAAGGTAAAAAGAAATAATTTTTCTATAAGAAATAGAAAATTATTAAAAGAAAAAGAAATTTAAAAAATATTATAATATTTTTCTTAATAAAAATATGCAAATTTATCCCTTGATGAATTTTGTCTTATTGACTTCTGCGCTTAATTAACATATGAATATGCCTTAATAAAAAAAAACAATTATACTTTTTATATAGTTACAATTATATTAGAAAATTATCTAATTATATTCTCTTTGCGATTATAAGAATTTGAATTAAATTAATTAGGACATGACTTAAAGACGACACAACACTTTAATGTCTCATAATAAATGGCCAACAGATGTCTTGTTTTGCTTTAATTGCCTGCAAAAGTAAAGAAATTTATAAATAAAGCCATTAATATTCGATAATATAATGTTTTCAACTAAACAATCATTAAATAACCCAAAAGGAAAATTACACTCACACTCTGACAAAGCAATTTGAATTTCTTTCAAAAATAATCACAAATAAATTTAAATAATTTCTTAGACCAAAACTTTTTAATTTTGCCAATAAGTAATTTTGAAAGCGGAAATGAATCGATGAAAGCCAACATTAATAGAAAATTTATTATTAATAATTTTTCTTAATTTTTCCAAGGTTCGCATACGATCTGTTGCATACATTTCCTTGCATTTTGGCGATAGTGGCAAATAATGCTTGTAATTGCCTTGGTCCATTTTAAGAAACTTTATTTTGAATAAATTTTAAGTGAATCATGATAACTCAAAATGTTTTGCGTTGTTTTTTAGGCAAGTAATTGCATTTAAAAATTTTTTTAAATAATAGCGTCTGCAGCATTTAAACTACATTATCTACTAAATGCTGTGACTTTTAAGTGAAATTAAAATTCATGCTGTAAATTTATGTCTTTATTGTTAGGAAAAAAAAAATTAAAACATTTTTTTATAGCAAGTATATTTATAAAAAAGCACGTAAGTAAATCAATCAAAAAGAAATCGAAATTTATTTATTTCAAAATGAATTATATTTCAAAATAAATTTGTTTTATTTATATGTTTTCATGATAACCCTATAAGAATAAACTAACTTGTTTTTAAAAACAACTAATAAAAAAACTAGCTTAAAATAAACTAGTTTATGAACTACTTTGAATTATATTAAGGCGGTATCCACTTCAATTTTGAATAGTTTTTATTGCATTATATTTGAAGTAATTGAGAAACTACTTCAAAACAAGTGGCTTAAAAACTACTTTGAATTATATTAAGGCGGCAACTACTCTGATTTTGACATGATTTTTTTTGCAAGTTTTTATTAGATTACAAGTTTATATATATTTAACCATGCCATTTCATCAAACATAATTAACTTTAGACTTTCGCTTATATGAATTTATGTATTTTTTTTTCCAAACAATAAAATAAATGATCTCTTTGATGTATAGAAATTGAAAATTTTTATGCTTTTAAATTCATCTTCAGTAAGTGGAATATTAACTAGTTTTCAATTGATTTATTTCAAAGTAGTTAAAAAAATAATTTAAATTCAACTAGATTAACAAGTAGTTGAAAACATATGCAGACGAAAGTCAATTGAATTATTTAGCGGCCATCAACTTACAAAATATGTTAGTTCGTTCTATGGAAAAAAGTCAGAATTTCAACTAGTTTTGGTTGACGAAAAACTACTTTTTCAACTACTTTTAAATTAGTTGATTTTCCTACAGGGAAATGACAAAAAAACCAAAAATACTATTGTAGAAGCAACAAATATAATAACCCGAGTAAAAATATTAGCGCTCGAACCGCGGTAATATGGGTCGAACCTAATGGTCCAAATATGGGTCAAACAAGGGCCGTACAAGGCCTAAAATAAGTTTTACGGCCACTGCACGCCCTTTGTATGCCACTAAATTTTTCTCAGCCGTTATTTAGCAGCAAATGCATGCGCAACAACAAAAGCAAGCCTCTTCGGCGATGCCCGAGTTAAATATTAGTGGGCGAACAGCGATCGAACATGGGCCGCACGGCCGAACATGACCTAAAAAAAAATCAAAAAAGCCTAGTGTTCCAAACTTGGGTCGAACAACGGCCGTACAAGGCTTAAAATAAGTTTTATGCCCACTGTACGCCCGTTTTTTGCAACAAAATTTTTCTAACTCATTATTCAACAGCAAACGTATGCGAAACAACAAAACCAAGCCTCTTCGGTGATGCCGAGTTAAAATATTAGTGGGCGAACAGCGATCAAACATGGGCCGCACGGCCGAACATGACCTAAAAAAATCAAAAAAGCCTAGTCGTTCAAACTTGGGTCGAACAACGGCCGTACAAGGCCTAAAATAAGTTTTATGGCCCCTGTACGCCTGCTGTATGCAAAAAAATTTTTCTAAGTCATTATTCAACAGCAAATGTATGCGAAGCAACAAAAGGAAGCCTCTTCGGCGATGTCCGAGTTAAAATATTACTGGGCGAACAGCGATCGAACATGGGCCGCAAGGCCGTACAGGGGTCGAACTTGATCTAAAAAAATCCAAAAAGTATAGTGGTCAAAAATTGGGTCAAACAACGGCCGTGCAAGACCTAAGTTCAGACCTAAATTAACGGCTGTTGTACGCTCCTTTTATACCACTAACTTTTTCAAAGAGTGAGTTAGAACTCAACAGCATACGCATGCGCGACAACAAAATAAGCCTCACTCGGCGATGCGGATGTTGATAGTATCGCCACTTGTGTGTGGTGCAAAAGAAGCTTTTTGTGTTTGAAGATAGTTAAAAAAGCTCATCACTGCTCGGCCGATGTACAATGGCTGTAAGCCCCTTTTACAGCCGAGATTATTTAAAAATGCCCTCTGCTCGGCCAATGCTTGGCAAAAATATCCTGCAAACTACGTTTATACGACTTTTGTACGGCCTATAAAAATACTTAGAATTTTGCCTTATTCGGCCATTGTTTGGCCTTAGCTACAAAAGTGTTTTTTTTACTCGTGTGCTGATGTTGATAGTATCGCCACTTGCGTGTGTCGCAAAATAATTTTTTTCTTGTGCATGAAGTTAGTTAAGAAAATCTGCAGCTTTTTAGGGTAGAATATTCACTGTACGCCCGTTGTACAGCCGAGATTATTTAAAAACGGCCTCTGTACGGCCGCTATTTTGCCTAAAAGTCCTGCAAACGACGAATATTTAAAACTATGCCTTGTTCGGCCGCTGTTTGGTCTTAGCTACAAAGTTTTTATTTTTAGTCGGGAAATCTAACCAAAAATGTTCAATACCAATTCAATTTAGATTCCTTTTTGTTTAGATATTGATTGCATTTCGATGCTAAAAAGCAATTTAGAAAAAATAACAATTTTCTAAAGCACTAACTGAAAAGCATATAAAAATCGTTTAAATTAATTGAAATGCGTCTTATTATTTCTAAATTACGACACCATCACATAATCTATCCACGCTTGCATCTATCTATCTAATGCTCAACCACCCACCCATCCTGCTGTGAGTGTGAACACACAACATTCTTTGCTGTTTACAATATTTCAAAAACGGTTTTTGAATATTTTTAGAGCTTATTTACCATGATTTCCGTCATTTCAAATATGAAAATAGTTTTGGCGTGATACACTTGAAAATATATCGTATAAAGCTCGTGACACGCTTCATTAATTTGAATACTTTTTCGCAAAAAAAAAAAAATACAAAACAAAAACAAAAGCCAAAAAAAACTTAAGCTACAAACGAGTAGTAAACAAAATCAAATTGAAAACAATAAAATCACCCTCAACATACACTCATGCCAAAAATTTGATACATTTTGATTGAATTAAGTTTTAATGGAATTTTTCAAATTCATTTAAAGCAATCAATTTGTATTCAAAGCGTACTCGTGTACAGTTGATAGAAAATAAATATTTTACAAAACCATAAATATCGTTATTTATTTATTCACAATAAATGCCGACAGCAAATAAATAGTCTAAATTATTTGAGTAATTTTAATGGCTATGCTTGGGAGAATATTTTTGCAGTAAATTTTTAAATTTTGCAAAGGCAATATTAATCATATGTAGGCAAGACGAAACGTTGAAAGCTTTATAATAATTCGCTTGACGTTCATTAAATTTAATGATATTGAATTAATTGAAATAAAGCAAACATTTGCCATCTTTGGCATGCAAACCCTTAAGCATGTGGCAAATCAAAACACGGTAGCTTGTTTCACTTCATGTGTACTTTTGCTTGTACGATTTGAAAATCGATTTTAACCGAATTCAGAGTTTAATAATAATAAACACGCTTTGTTCGCTCAGAAACGTGCTGATCCAAGATTGGTTGATTCTGGCGTTTACTTGTTGAAGTTTGTTGTTAGTGAAATGTGTTTACGTGCAATATTTATTTTCTAATAGATTTAGCTATTTTTAAACATTTTTTCGTTCTAGTCCTACGTTGTAAATTTAAATAAGTGTACTAAAAGCTTATTTGACGGGCTTTATTTTAAAACTGCAGTTGTAATTTAAATGTATAAGGTCATAACTTTATGCATATATTACAAATAGATCGGCAGTGATCTTTCCCAAATTTTCTTTTTATGCAAACAGTCACGTTTTAACCCTCATCGGTCCCTCAAGAAATACATCTAATCGGTCCCATTGTATGCGCGTGCATACACATATATTTTTAATTGTAAAAAAGCTAAAAAAAAATTAACAACCACGTATGTTTTGTAATTTTTATGTTTACTACATTGTTTACTATCATATTAATACATTTAAACTTCGTAAAGGTAGATTTAGAATGAAATTAATTAGAATATTACATTTATTAGAAAAAAAATTGAATTTTTAACTTTTGTCAATTATTTGTACATTTTTCGCATAAATTGAAATTATGTTCAGCACAAATGAAATTTCTACACTTTTCACAGCGTGTAGCAAAAAGATTTTTGTTATTTTTATATGTGCAGATGTAGCATCGGCCTCGTTTTGATGTACTGGATAAATGGCGAATCTCCCGAATTCTTTGAATAACACTGGAAGCATCATTACTTTGAGGTTGTTTTTTTACGTTTATTGATCTGTTTTTCAACGAGATTCAATCCAAGCTCCTCGATAATGTTCGGGAACAAGGCAATGAACGTCACGAATGCATTCAACGCACTAACATCAAGCATTTTACAAAATACTGCCATTGGCCACCGATTGACTTTTTGTTTGCATGTGTACGTAGCCACCATTTGATCCATAGTATCAACTCCACTCTTGGTTTTGTTGTAGTCTTCAATGATGTTAGGTTTCTTCTTTTCACTATTCTCATTTATGCTGACAACATTGTGGTATGCACTAAGCAATGTCACAAATCGGTACCGGCGAGGAACATATGACAGCATAACTGCTTGCAATTTATGTTCATATACAACTTCTGTATGATAAATTGGCTTTTGACGCATGTCGAGTAGAACTGAAGGAATTTCAGTCCTATTTTTCCTTATTGTTCCCAAAATAGTCATGCGATTCTTATGTAAATCTTTTGCCAATTCATACGATGTGAAAAAGTTGTCACACGTTACATTTCTGTCAGAAAGTCCTTCCACCAAATCCAAAACAACACGCCGTCTGAGATTACGTTCAGTAGTGGGATTCTGTAACTTTTTCGTAACTTCCGATCGGAATCGTAAATTGTGACTTTTTTCGGTTGTCATACCGAAAACGGTATTCATTAACTTGTACTTTGAGACAAAATTCGGTCAAAAAAAGTTTACGATTTTAAGTGAGAAAAAGTGGCAACAATAGTTATTTATTGGTGATAAATGTCACATTTATTCAGTTTAAATGTAAATGTAAAATGGTTTGAACAGTGTCCAAAATGCAGTTAAATAATGGCAAATAGTAAGTTATGATCAATTAGATATTGTGTTTGCAGGTTTATTGTTAATTATATTTACCTTGCAGGACTGGCGCTGGTGGTGATATGGAATTATTTTAAGCATTAAAAGTGGGCCAGAAATATGTGGCTTGTCAAAGTATTCAAGACAACTTCCTATTTCTTTTTGTGAATAACATTTGAATGAAGAAACTAACAAAATGCAGATTTTCGTCAAGACCCTTACCGGTAAGACCATCACTCTTGAGGTTCAGCCATTCAACAACATCGAAAATATCAAGGCTAAGATCCAAGACAAAGAAGGAATACCCCCAGATAAGCAACGTTTAATCCTTCCTGGCAAGCAGCTTGAGGATGGCCGAATTTTATCTGACTACAATATTCAGAAGGAGTCCAAACTTCGGAGCTCCGTTTGCGTGGTGGCATCATTGATCCCTTATTGCGTATCTTGGCACAAAAGTATAACTGCGACAAGTTGATTTGCCGCAAGTGCTATGCTCGTCTGCACCCAAGAGCCACCAATTGCCGCAAGAAGATGTGCGGACACACCAACAATCTCAGCGCCAAGAAGAAGTTTATGTAGACTAGTGGAATCTGACCAGTGTTGTCTGTTGTGACCATAATGGAAAAATATGCAGGCACATGCTTAATGTCGAAACTGCATTTTTTTGTTATCAATAAGAAATTTTTCAGTTAAAATGTCAACTTTTTCCAAATAAAAAAGAAGTATGCAAATTTTTGTAACAAATCAAAAAAACGATTGTTTCTTCAGCAAAGTTGTTGGCCAGAATAAAAGAAACAACTTTCAATTGGAAATGGTTTTTTTAGTGAACGATGCTGATATAATGCGTTTTTGAATGCGTATTTTTTTTAAGAGTTGACACTGCGAGGCACTGTTAGTATTTTATTGAAGTAAGTTTACTGGTTTCGCTAATGTAACTGTTCTTATGAGTATGTTCATAAGAACAGAGTATCAATCCTCCCTCCAAAGCCAGATTCGTACATAAAAACCCTTTGTTGAGATAAACATCTCCATGTTCCTTTAAGAACGCCAAAAAGCCTTTCTACGCAGTTTCTAGACTTGCAAAGGGCTTCAATAAATCCGAAGGGCTTCGATATAATTATATATAAAACTTTGCCGAATCTTTAGGCTGGTTCGGAAGTTCAATCCTATTACAAAAGTTCGATGATAGTTACATTGTGAATTGCAGAAGATCAACAAATATACGAGTCATGTTTCGTATCATGGCAAAGGAGAATCAACTCATCGAAGATATGCTCGTTCCAATTTTTTTAATGAACATGAGCCTTAGTCGCTTGGGACATAGCATCTATTTCCAAATAACTAAGAGCCATTCAAAGCCAATAAAAAAAACTAGAGATTTTAATTTGTTCGGTGCAGTTTGATTTAAATAATTTTAACTTAAGAAAACTTGCAGATGTTTTCGGTTTACTTTTCGTCAATAAAATATTTGTCGCAAGTTGTACGATTCATTTGCGACAAACTTCCGATAATTCCACCGACAAAATCGAAAAAAGTATTTACTGAATACCACTTTCCGAAAAGTATCGCAAATAGAATACCACTTTGCGACACCGAATATCGGCCGAAATGTGCTACAGAATTCCACTACAGGAGTGGCATTACGATTCCGACCAACGTTTGTGTGTTGTATGCATACCAGCTTTTTGAGTCGCATAGCACTCAAATTTTGATGCCATATTTCGCCGGCTTGGATTTAATATACTGACGAAACGGACATCGCCCACGATACGGAACTAACTGTTCATCTACGGTAATGTTTTTTCTTGGTGTGTATACAACTTTCAAATTATGATTCCATTTGTCGTATAAATTTCGAATTGGTGCCAATTTGTCACGTACAGAAGTACTTGTAGATGCAGTGTTGGCCATACATTGTTTGCGGTCATCAAATCAAATGCAACCATGGATACGCTTAAACATTTTCAAAGACATTGTTGCTCTAAATATTGGCCGACCAGTTTCATCATTCCACAGTTTAGTTTAGACACATTCACCGTATGACCGATACCCACCAGAAAGCAGCAACAATCCAAAGTATGCGTGCAGAGTGTCCAAATCAATATTTTCCCAATCGTCTTTGTACTTTCGCAAACCATATAAATTAGTCATGCTCAAAATAATATTCTCAACCGGTTCAAGGAATATGTGAAATGCAGACGAAACATCAACTATAGTAGCAGCTGCTAATGCTTTTGGACCTGAATTATAACAAAAATGAAACATATAATGAACATGAACCCATAACAAAGAGAGTAGGTTTTTACCTGAAGTGAAATTTTCTGCACGTCGAAATGAATTTCTTCGATTTATTTCAAATGGTTGCGATGAATATTCAATTTTCTTATTTTTTGAAAAATATTTATTTTCAGGATTTGCTGCATTTTCTTCTGCTAAATTTTGCTCAAGTGGCTCAATGTCGTCTTCATCTCCTCTTCTGATAATGCAAAATCATCGTCACTATTGCACGGAGATTCGCCCACATCGCTTTCCAAATCAAAATCCATTTCTAGTTCATCTCGCTGCCTTCTTTCACGTAAAACTCTATCCATTTTAAATCAAATATTTCGAAACACAACCAAAATTCAAATAAATGCGCAAACAAACTTCACTTATGTGTGTTCCAGAACAAACTGAATTTCATAAAACGAAAAAATAAGAGCGTGCTATAAATCTACACACAAAAATAAGCGGCAATTCCAGGTACCTGCTTATGTGTATGCGCACACATACACAGAGACCGATTCGTAACTATAACTGCACAGGCAAATACTGTAAGGGCGCATATTCAAAAACGGGTTTTTTAGGTTGTTTAGGCAAAATAATTCTACTTTGGGGTCATTCCGCTGAACCGTTTTTATTTTATTCAAGGTTAAAGATCAAAAGGTCAAGGTCATTCCGCTGAACCGTTTTTATTTTATTCAAGGTTAAAGATCAAAATTGTATGCGTGCGCATACAGGGGACCGATGAGGGTTAAATCACTCAGGTATCCAGGCCTTACCAATACGGAAAAGTCCTTAGGATTTTCATGATTTTCGGGTATGTGATAAAGAAAAAGGAGTAAAAAAACCCAGTCTTGATTGTGTGTGGTGCTTGCACACAACGCACAGTAAACGATTGGTAAAATTAGAAGGGGAAAAAATTATTTTGTTGAAAAGTACAACAAAGGATTTTTAAAAACTTTAGACAAGTGGGCGTTGTAACTCCAATACAACTGGAATGCATTTTGTGCAATGTCTAAAGAACCAGAAAGGCTTTGAAAATAATAACTTAGGCAAACATAAAGAACGTCATTTGAAAGACATCTGTTAGATTTAGGAGTGATTATACTACTAACCTCCTTTTACATCCACTGTTACACACGACAACGAACTGCTTTATTGCTTTTTAACGAGCGGCAAAGAAGTTTGTTGCAAGCGTTTAGCGGAAATGTAAAATGTTTCTTGGAATTGCTTCTTGGAATTTCAAATTTTTGTCTGGTGTGAACAGTGTTTGCAATTTTTACACCGTGAAAATTAAGTTTCCAATAATTGTAAGCTAACTTAAGAGGGAAATCCTAAGTAACTCACGAAAAGTAGGCGTATTTTCAATAATTTTTCAGGCGTCTTTTTTTGAAAGGGTCCATGGCCGGACACCTAACGTCCTTAATTTTTGATCTGGAACAAAAAACAAAATTTGGTCAGTTTCTCTACATCAACAGCTATCGACAAACGTAGGATTTCGTAGGATGCCGATATATTGATTTTTTGCGAAATTGTGAATGATGGAAAAAAACAGTATCAATTTTCACAAAAAAAAAAAAAAAAATCACAAAATTGTTGATAAAAAAAGTTAGCAATATAAAAACATTTTTTAAGTGTGTCAATAGATAAAGGCATTTTGAATATACTGTCAATATTTCAAATAGATCGGTGTAGATTTGCTCGAGTTATGTGTCCGGCCGTCTCAAAGAAAGTGGTTTCTATGAAAACGTGTTTAAAGTTTTAAGTACAAAAAATTCGTATACAGTCAAATCCGGATATATTGAAAGAATTTTTGCAACACCTGTTTATTGTATTAAGATTGTTCGCATCTCATTGTTAAATGTTTTGTTTAAAAAATGGTTTGCTTAAATTCAAATTTTTTTTTTACTTTTTTGCTTCTTATTCTGCGAAGTGTCAGTTACTAAAACGTTTACTATTTCGAGCTGTTATTTATTTCGGGGTTTCGTTATATCCAGATTTGACTGTAATATTTTTGTAATATTCTGTAATCGCAAAATAGAAAATTTTGGCATTTTTGACCTCTATCTAAAAAACTATACCCAGCAATGCCCAGCGCCTAACTCTTTCCACTCTTTTACAACAACTTCAATATTTTCATGATTGTTGTAATGTGCCGAACTTAGTTTGCAATTTCAGACTCGCTTCCTAATGTTATGGTTTTTGTTCTTTCGAACCATAGGCCGCATTCTAGCCGAAAAAGTGCTCAAGAACTGTTCCACAACTTTCGGGCTGAATGGTATGCTCTCACAGAACATGTTCCTTGAGATGTCACAATTTATATAGCGAAAATATTTTATGCTACTTCGCTACTTGAGCACTTTTTCGGCTAGAATGCGGCCATAGATAGCTGTGTTGCGTTTGCATATTGTTGTTTTCGTTCTTTGGCACCATCGATCGCGGCTGTTTTGCACTGTTTTAGGGTGTTGTTACGGTGGTCGTCATTTGATCCCTGAACACTTTTTACTCTCTTTTTTCGTTTGATGAGCTGTATGACGAAAGTATGTTATGCTGGTGGTCATATGATGCCTAAGCACCAGTACACTTATTGCTACTTTAAGTATTTTTTCAGCCGATGAGTGTTGCTATTAAGCAGATTTCATTACTGCTTTCATACATTTCATACTAAAAGTGTACTATTTTCGTGCCTAAACACAAATGTTGGGAATAATTCCACAACGCAACACTGTTTTGATCCCATGATTTCATATATTTCTCGAATCATTTGGTGACCGTGGTGGTGAAAATTTACTCTCTTGCTCTCGCTCTCAAATTTTTAATTTACATTGAAACAACAACAATGCATGACCATGATGAGCCCATGACCGCCACCGTAACAGGTCACTTAGGCATTCGCATTGTATACATTGAGAAAAAGTTATTGAATATTTGCAGGTGGGTACTTTTTTATATTGCATCGGAATAAATTGTTTTTATAGGAGTTATTATATAACCTTGAAAAATGGCAAGAAAAGAATTTGCGGAAAACTGGGAGTTTGCTTATTTTTTCATAAATAATAAAAGATTGAAAAGATTTTAATCTTAATTATATAACAGTTTAGCTAATAATAAATGAGCAAGACAATAAACAACTAAGGATAAAGCAAATAAAAATTATTATAAAAAAATTGTATAATAATAAAAAAATAAAAAAAAATAAAAAAAAATAAAAAACAAAAAAATTAAAAGCTATAAAACAAAAAAAAAAAAGATATTTGAAAGCCTCCACGTTTAGCAAAAAACTGCAACATTTGGAATTACTTGCTTTATTATTTTTACAGTGTACATATAAGTTAGCTGTAGCGGACTCTGCCAGCACTCGTGTTATTGGTAATTCCTCATTGCATCCAGATTAAAAAATTTTTGATGTTGTTGTTGTTGCTTTTTTGATTATTCTTTTTTTAATCTTCAAATAATTTTTATGGGCATTGCTGCTTTAGACCTAAAGCATATTTTAAGCGAAAAAAATCTAGATTTTTCGAGATTTTACTTAAGATTTCCCCCCTCAAAAGCTCTATTCATTTTTTAAATTTTTTGAAAACCTTATCTACTATTTATATTTCAAGGTTTTTCATTTAATAAAATTTAAATACATAGTTAATTAGTTTTATGATCTGCTAAATTATTACATGAATTAAATTGCTTAGTTAAACTATGGCGGAGCACGGCCAAATAAGTTTAATTAATGTCAAATTAATTGAATAATCTTATAATTGATCGATTTCGGTCAAATTCATGTGTAATTAAACATTTGGTTGTGAAAATAGCCACCTTTCTGGCGAAGCAAAGTTTCATAGTTTCATTTCTATGGTGCATTTTGACAAACTGTCAAACACCAATGAATATTGAAATAAATAAAGAAGCAACTAGAACAGATGGTAACCTTGGTAGAGTTAATGGCGGTAATCTATAAATAGCCTACTGCTTTAAAATGTCATATGATTAGCAGCCATACAATTCAAAAGAATGAATTCCTTAATCTGTGATGTCATATACAAAATTAAACAGTGAGCTGATCACAGCTTAATCACTCAAAAGACTACTGAAGAGGAAAATGTAGCGATTTCCAAAACAGACTGTCTAGTCAGCTAAGTGATTACTCTATACAGAGTTGTTGTTGCTGCCTTCTAAAAAAAAATTACTTGATCTAAAGCTCGTAATTTAATTCATTTAAATTTATATATATAATAATTTAATAATAATTGAAATAAATTCTAAAATCATTTAAATTTAATTAAGTTTAAATGCTTTTATATAATATATCAATATATTTTAGGCATTAATTTATAAACAAAGCCTAACTAAATAGACCAAGTTCTGGTTTTTATTTTTATATACAAACATTTTTTATTTGTCTCATTTTAAACCAAAACCAAATATAGAAAGTGTTCTGAAATCTAACATAAATTATGTTTACATAAATCAACAATCCTAAAGCAAATGATGTATTAAATTTTTTCGTAGCACGTCAAAATTTTATTTAGTATATTGATTGAACTCATATGGCTTAAGGAAACCCTCAACCATACTTTGACTTAAGCCAATAAATTTATGGAAATTTTATTTCGATTGAAAGATATTTGAAATCTGTGTGCGTCAGCTTCTTAAACATGGTCGATTTATATGTAAGGTAGACTTAACCTCTTGTGAATTTTTTGATGTTGTACTGTGTTACTGATAAGCTTAGAGTCGCAATGTGTAATAGCTTTTATTGAAATTATTTTTTTTTTTTTCAAAGCAAACCTTGAGGTATTGTTTGTTTTCCTTAAAAACGCAATAAAGCTTATTTTTATGTTTGTTTTTTTTTTAATGTCTCTTTACTCTAAATAAATGTATTTTTATTTTAGTAAATGTAAATTTACTTTGTCGTTAAGGAGCTTTTAAAGAGCATTTAAATTTTTAACGATATTCGTTTAAGTAATGTTATGCATAGCTTCCAGCTTACATACAATGTTTCTCACTTTTGAATAATTTTCATAAATAAATTGTTTTGCTTTCCTAAATTTACACAAGCTTAATTTTTTTTGCTTGGTTTTCTTTAAAGCTTCTTTTTTTATTGTAATTTTTATGATGTGTTTCTTTTTTGCCTAAACCGAGTTTAAATGTCCAATTTTGGTGAGTTAACCTCAGATTAATTTGACTAGAGTTTAAGCTCGCACTGAAAAATTTATAATACTTTGCTTTTGGGTTAAAAACAATATCTTTGGTCACAAGGAATAAAAACTAAACTCAAAGTATCGTAAAAAAACGATATTTTAATTGTACGAACTACAAATCATTTTTTTGAAATATATGAACCGTTAGAAACAAAATACATGCAAACATAAGATGATGATTAATTCTGGGCAAAAAATGGATATCTGCATACTTTAAAAAATTGGCAATAAAGTAAATTCCATATCGCTTTTTTACGATATTTTGAGTTTAGTCATTATTCCTTGTGACCACAGATATATCTGTGGCGTTTTATAACAATAGCTTAAGTCGACTTAAGGCAGATCTGACTATAATCACACAGGACTATAATCACACAAAATCTGGAGCTTCTAGCATGACCGTGGCCCAAGTAATGGCCAAAAAACGAAACACCCTTTCATATAAATTTCTCGAAACATGATTTTTGACTTAAGATGTTATTATAAAATGCCACAGATATATGTATTTATATATATATATATATATATATATATATATATATATATAAGGGCGGGTCGATTTAAAAATCGCCCATTGCTCAGCGAAAATCGTATTCTAGGGATCAAAATAAGAAACTTTGCCCAAAGAACTATATCTCTAAAACGAATTCTAATGCCCCAAAATAAGAAACTTTGCCCTAGGAACTATGCCTCTAAAATGAATTCTAATGCCCCAATTTTTTACTTTTGTCCCGTAGGGTCAAATTTAGAAAAATCCCTCTTTGACCCATTTAGGGCCAATTTTTCAGTGCGAGTTTAAACTTTAGTTAAATTAAACTGAGGTTAACTCACTAAATTTGGACGTTTAAACTCGGATTAACTAGATATTTTAGCATTCGTTCAAGTTAAACTGATTTAAGTTATTATATAATGTGTTTCTTTTTTGCCTAAACCGAGTTTAAATGTCCAATTTTGATGAGTTAACCTCAGATTAATTTGACTAGAGATTAAGCTCGCACTCAAAAATTGAACCGTAGAGTCAAAGTCCAATCCAGAATCGAGTCCAAATGTATGACCGACCTCCACTAACTTCGGAGGGCCGATCCACCCATGCCAGTGGCACACCCCTTGGAGCCCCCTGGGGGTTTCACCACTGGCATGGGTGGATCGGCTCTCAAAAGTTAGTGGGGTCGGTCATACATTTGGACTCGATTGGGGATTTTTCAAAATTTGACCCTACGGAAAAGTTGGGGCATTAGAATTCGTTTTAGAGGTATAGTTTCTCGGCCAAAGTTTTTTATTTTGATCCCTAGAATACGATTTTCACTGAGCAATGGGCGATTTCTTGCCTCCACACAAATCGACCAGGCCTAATATATATTATAGAATTAATATTTAAAGCATACTTTTAGGCAGTGAAGCTGAAATGAATTTTAATTAAAAAATAACAAATTTTATTTGTTATCAATAAAAGTCCACAATCGCGTCGGAAGCGAATTTCATCTGGGGGGGGCAGTACAAATGGGGGGGCAGTACAAATGGTGGTGCAAAAAAAGTTCACCAAAATTTCTTCACATGAAACATGAAGAAGAGAGAAAGAAGAGGAAAATATATAATACAAAAATATTATCGTTGTAAAAAAACTGATATTTTGAATAACTTTTCCTGTTAAATTGTTTATCTAGCTAAAAAAGTGGGGGGGCAACTGCCCACCTTTCCCCCCGCTTCCGACGCCAATGAAAGTCCAGTAAAGCACAGTACTCGCAACGTCTTTAAAATAGCTTTTATTAGCATTTGCTTATACATACTTTGCGAGCTATCAGCGGCTTATAAAAACAAACAATCAGCCATACAAATATTTAAACTTTGCTACAGAGGCTGTCCATCCAGCACATTCTGTGTGCCAATTTTCAACTTTTAAAAATAATCTATAAATTTATAAAAAAAAAATAAAAAATAAAAATACACTTTGTTCTCTTTTTAATTTTCCTAATCATACAAAAACTTTATCACCACCAACAATAACAAAAAAAAAAAAAAAACAACGGCAAAAAGTATTTTTTTATTACTAAACTTTATGCGTTTTTTATTGGCTATATGAACTGTTCCATATTAGTTGTTGCTGTTGTTGTAGTTGTTGTTGTTGCTGCTGTTCCTATGCCGTCTGTTGCTAGAGTTTTTCTTTTCTCAGCTAAGCTTGTGTGCATGTGCATGTGTATTTGCACTTGTATATGTATGCCATGGCATCGCTCCAAAAGTTCATTCGCCTTGAATCGTCGTCGATTGTCGACTGAGCTGCTTTGAAAAAGCATCAGATACAACAACAACAACAACAACAACAACAACCACAGCTAATATAACAAGTACTTCTAGTAACGAACAATATGCAGCAACCACAAACACAACAAAAACAGCGATAATTGTGACTACTAATATGTATAACAACAACAAAAACAACATATCCGCGATAATTATGACTGTCAACTTGTAGAACAATAGCCAGAACAATCAGAAAGCAAGTAAAAACACAATAACAGCAACAACAACAACAAACAGTTGTTCTCAGCCATATGATCAAGTTCTAGAAAAAATTTTTTTTTTTAATAAAATATTTTGTATTTTCTTGCCTTATTTTTTCATTTAAAAAAGAAACACTTGCATAAATAAGTGCATATATCATTGTGTGCATGCGTGTGTGAATTTGTATATTTGTGTTTTTTTTTTATTTTTTAAAATCATATCACAACAATAAAGTTTTTACCCCGCAACTAGGCGTTCTTATCGCCAATACAGCTCTATTCTTCTCGAACAATTAAATCCTTTCGCATGAACGATAAGTGTTTAGAAAAAACCTTCTTATATGAGATATTTTCGAAATTCTATCAAATTTGAGCTGACTATATTATGTGCTTATAATAAATAGATTATCTTGAGTTAAAAAAAGTTTTAAACTTAAATTAAGCATGAGGCGAAAATCGTGTTTTTTTACATTTTTTATTTATTTTTGAACTTAGTGGACAGCTATGCTGTTATCAATGTTGGTTTTGACACTTTACACTGAAAAAAATGGTTTTTTCAAACTGCCAAAAATTGTCTATAGTAAACAAACGGCCTACTTGCTTATGGCAAAATAAATATTTGCTTATTATCTATTAAAGGGCTGCACAAATGTATTTGCTTCTTTGATTCAACCAAGTACTTTTAGCTAGGCACATCATTTGTAGCAGAATTAAGCAAAGAAATAGCGTAAAACCGTTGCTTGCTGCTCAAAGAAAAAGTAATGTTTTAACTCTCTCTCTCTCTCTCTCTCTCAGATCAAATGCATGCGCAACTTGCTCTCATCAATTACAGTAATTATCGGTCGCTATCTCGGCAAATGAAAAAAAACTGTATAGTTCTGCAAATACTGCAAATACTTGCGTATGCTGAAAGCAGAAGTCATTATCAGTTGCTAATGAAAGCATAAGTAAAGTAAAAATAAAATAAGAGTTAACTTAAAAAAATGGAAATTAATGAAGTAAGTAAGTATTGAATTATAATTATTATATTATAATTACATTATAATTGAATTATAATCCTGTAAAAAACAATATTAATAGAGGTAAATATTAATAACGATGCTTTAAAAGTAAAAATTGTGAGCGGCGATTTTAAACTCATTATTTTTTAATCTAAAATTATCTTTTTACATTTAAACATTAATAAATATATATTACCACACATAAAGTTAATATTTTTGAAAATTTTTTGTGCTTTCGTTATGCTTATCTGAATGGTTTTTTTGTTTTTAATAAAATATATATTTAAATTAAAACATGCAACTGCAAATCCATCTTCTAAATTTCTGAAATAATGTTTCAAGTTTTTCAAGTACTTGCCAACTTGTACTCCTCTTGCAAGTTATTTTTATGTACATAACTAATACGCGATAGACAATTTATTATTTGTTTTGCTTTCAACCGGTTTTCCACTTACGCACACTACCTACAATTTTCGCTCACGCCAACGCTATCCACAAATGAGAGTGAGAGAATGAAAGTAATTGCGATCCCCACAAATGTTTTGTACAGCGATTCAAATGTAATTGTGCAGCCCTTTATTATCTATAAGCCTTAACAATGGTCGATTTAATGCCAACTCTAAATTTATAGCATATTTATGGAAAACAAATGATGCGTGTATTTAACGAACACTTTGTTCAATAGCCGAGAGTCAATGCTCAACCAAAATAGACGAAACGAGTCGATAGCATTTTGACGAACGTCTGCACTCGTTACGGATGTTTACGGATTTAATCCAAAATGAAACGATTTGCTCAACTCGTCTGAAACAGGTGATCAGTAGGCAACCGAGTATTGTTTATTTATTTATATTGTGCATTTTGTAATTTTTAATAAAGATTTGTGAAAAATGAGTGAAATAATGGCGAAATTGAAACAAATTGATGAAAATAAAATAAAAACGCACTCTGCACAGCTGTTGTTGACGAGTTGCTACGCTAACAGTTCGGTTCTAACAGAATAATAAGTCTTGTCAAACTGTTTCGTTTAGTTTCGTTCAGTTACGTTTGCTAATTTTGGGTAACAACATTAATATGCATTTAACCGAGCACTTACGTTTTTACTCGTTACGGAGCAAAACGTCTATTTTGGTTGGGCCTTCAGCTGTTTTGGCTCCATGTAAAAAGAATATGAAATAATAACGAAGACAGCTGACTCAGTAACGAACGGTGACTTTAACTCAGTCTGAAATTGGCTTTATGTTAGAAAAAAAATCCGAAAGAGACGTCAAAATCTTACGAGAGCAAAATTGTCATCGTTATTTAAAGCCTACACTGCAGAGTGTAACGAGTGCGGCCATAGTTCAATCATTTTTTTTTTTCAAAATACAGAAAAAAAAAGTTTACCATGAAAGTTTGGATTTCCAAAGTTAACTTAAGCTAGTAAGAGAAACATCATTACATATGCATAATTTTAAGAATTTTCATAACTAATTCTTTATATAAGTATTAGGGCGGGTCAAATTCTGGCTCAGCGAAATTCGTAAAATACATGTAATTTCAAGACTTTTTCTCCACTACAGCATATACAAATTCTGAAAAAAAGCTGTGCGGACTTTCGTAAATAGATTCATACACATACATTCATATATTCATATTTTATAATTGAGAACAAAATCTATTTACGAAAGTCCGCACAGCTTTTTTCAGAATTTGTATATGCTGTAGTGGAGAAAAAGTCTTGAATTTACATGTATTTTACGAATTTCGCTGAGCCAGACCTCCAAAAAATTCGTCCATACAAATTGACCCGCCCTAATAAGTATGCACAAATTGTAAAAAAAAAATATATAATTGTATATGTCTGGAAATATATTTTTTGTTGTGTTTTACGTACCGTGATCGTGGTACCGGTACTTTTTTAAAGTGGTCTCTGACAAATATAATAACCAAAAGTTCAGCAACTTTAGAAGTGATTTATAACAAAAGCGAAATAATACCTCTGCATTTTTTTAATATGTTATTTAACCTTAATGTTATTGGTAAAAAAAAACAACACACATTCCTGACAGGGTACCCAACGTTTTATATGGAAATACAATGCAAGGGAATGTGAACATATAAATACATTAAGGTGGTCCTTATTTTCAAAAGTGTCCTTTTTTTAATCTTTCCCCCCTTAAAATCTACAAATAGATCAGAAATGACGAATTATGAAATTTCATATCCATCTGAATTAGAGGTCACTCATGTTGGTGATAAATACAAAAAAATAAGATATTTTTATTTTTTCAAAAAATCGCAAAAATTCAAATATAACAGTTCTTTAACAATATGTGGTGGAAATATTTTGTAAAACTATGACTAATATTGGCATATAAAAGATGTGATTAAGTTGAGTAACCTGGTCGTTATGAAAGTTTTTCCTAGAAGTGTAACGGGTTTAAAATTTCGAGATTGATTTTTTTTACCAGAAAAATTCCCCAAAAAACCAAAAATGCAAAATTTAAAAAAAAAAACATCAAATTGAGGTAAAAAACTAAATTTTTGTAATCATTGATAATGGCATTCCCGATTAAGCGATTAATTTTATGTTGCAATCGGTATGTCTAGTAATTTTTTTACGAAAACTAAATAGCTTAAAAAATAAATGTGAAAGATGCTATAGAAAGTTACAATTAAAATGTATTTTTGACTTGAGCGCGCTCGGTCCAAGAGATATTGAACTCAAAATTTTACATTTCTTATCCTCTTAATACGCTTCTTCATATTTTTTCTCTTGTGTACGAATAAAAAATGAAATTTGAAAAAACTTATCTAATATGCAATAGTATTAAATTAGTATTTAATACATTTTTGAAAACGAATTTTTTGGAAAACAAGGCAAAACACACTCTCAAAATTTTGTCAGTGTATTGCGAATTAGTGATACTAAAAACATAAAAAAAAGAAAATTTTTAAAATTTGCGTCTTCAGAGATCCAGGGTCCGATAGTTGACACATTTTTCGTAAATTCGTATTTGTAAAGCATAATATTTGCAAACCTGTAATTGTTTTTTGCAATTTTTTTACAATAAAAAAATTTTAAGAAAAAATAATCGGTTTTGAAAAACTCTAACTTCTAAGAACAGGGTGGTTAAAATCAAAAAAATTTAAAATTTTTACAAAAGTTTAATTAATTTTTTTTTCAAACCTTATGCTTAACTAAGTAAAGTTAATTTTTTTGTTGCTAAAACAACAGTCAATTCTCTTTGAAACTGTTCTTAAGCTAAGCCAATGTTGGAAGCCTATCTTGGAAGTAAAGATATAAGGCAAATCGTATACGGCTAAAACATGTTTTTTGGGACGACCCCGAAGCGTTTCGCGTGGCACCATGGGCTAACGGTAAAAGAAAAAAAAAATAAAAAAGTTTTTTGTTGTGTTCAATAACGGGGCATTCACATATAGTTTTGCCAATTTTTTTCGAGATGGTAAGGCGACTTTTTTTTTTGGTCTAAATCTGATGGAATGAGCCATATGTTAATATATTTTGAAGAGAACTCAAAAATACTTTTTGTAAGGTATATTTATAAATAATGCTGAGCTAAGCCATGCATGCATTTTTAAATAGTATGTTGTACCCGTCGCAGTGATAGGTTACAATACCATTTCATTTACCCTTGTTTCACAGGTTCTTTCCAATACGTATTCTAACACTCAAAAAATTTTGTGTGTAAAAATTACTAATAACTGCTTACATTCTACGAATTTTATTCGTAGTTTTCAGTCACGAATAGAATTCGTAGATTGGACGTAGTTTGGTACATATTACAAATATTTTATTCGTATTCGTACAAAAACAAAAACAAATGTATATTGTACGAATACATTTGTAACATTTACCAGAGCTGTAAAAGAATTCATTAAATTTGATTTTATTCACAAAAAAGTGAATCTGTGAACAACGAAATAAGAATGCGTATATACACGCTTGTACAAGCCTATTTATATAGATTCGGTAATTGTTCAACAAACCAGGCTGAAAAATATCGGTTGTAATTTTTTTAAACTTAAATTATACTTCGTACATTTTACGAATAATGCGTACGGTTTACCTACGAATGAATTTTTTCTATTAATATTAATTCGTAAATAGTACGAAGCCATTAGTAAATACTACGAATCTTCAAATTCACGTTTATTCAAGACGCCTTTATGCCTTTGCCACCACCACCCCCGCCCCCCTAGAACAAATCCTACGGACGCCCTTGCTCTTCACACTTTTATATTGTTCCGGTTTCTTGTATGCATTGTCTCATAATTTTGGGAAGAGAATTTCTTGATGATTGTGAACTACATCGAACATTGCGTGGTATTTCTTTAGAAAATATACAAGATGATTACAACAAATTCTTGTAAGACTGTTTATTGATGTTAATATTGATGTTAACCCATCGTCAATGAACATGGGTGTATTACACTCGAATATGTAACCGTATTAATTCAGTCTCGCATTTAAATTAAAAAGTGTAAAACAGGACTTTTTGATCCACTCTAATTAAATCAAAATATACAAAAAACATTTGTACTTATTTCTTATTGTTCAAAAAACTTAAGTTACCTGCAAAGGCAAAGTTTTTGTGGTTTTAAGATATTTTTATACTTCAGTCAATAAGCCAAAATAAAGTGTCATTTGAATATAAGGCAAATCCATATCAGTTTTATAATAAAAATATGAAAACAATTTGTTCAAATTGTGCATTGATTTTAGTAGTCACCACTGTTTGTCGATGTTTTGTATATTTATATTCTAGAACTTTCCTTGTTTTTCTCCCTCTTATATTATCTTTTTTTTATTTTATTTGCATTGCATATCTTTTAACAATATCATTCATAAGATTGCTATTTATATTTTTATAACTCAATTAATTATTCTTCTTATCAGCTGGCAAGACAACGAACTGGCATACATACAAACAGTTCGTATGCTTAGCGAGTTAATTAAAATATATAAGCAATTATATAAAGTTGCAATAATGCTGGAAAAATATTGTAATAGACTAAATATTTAGCCACCACTGCTGCAGTTGTAGTTTTCTTCAGAAAATATCACAGTTAATGCTTTCGAAACAAATTTGAACCGTTTTTAACGAAAATTAACGAAATTAAAAATATTTTGGACACCATTCAGTACATATGTATGTATCAAATCGATGTTGAATCAATATCATTTTTCAAAGAAATCAAATTAAATAAATTCAAATCATGTAGAAATCACACAAAATTCAATTAAAATTATATTGAATTTAACCTTCACCTGGCATGCTCATCCTGAGTAACATACCTGGACTCGTGGGGTACATACGAACGCCCAGTGATTAAAATCTTTGTACAAATTTAAATATTGATTATTTTGCTATTGATTATTAGAAAAAAATAAAGATCAGTGTTCATAAAAAATCCGGAAAACTAGAAAAAAGTTCCAAATAAATCAAAACGAGAAAGAACGTGGAGTATGTACGCACCCAACAAGGCCAGGTGAAGGTTAAATTGAAAGTAAATTACCAAAAAATCTTAGTAAAATCTAAGTCATATCGAAAGAAATCATATGCAAATACAAAGGAAATTATTTTAAGCTAATCTCAAGTATGTTAAAATATACTTGATGAATCTAATATCAACATTTTATCAAAATCATATATATATTACTATATAGAACAGGCCCGTAGACAAGGGGGTTTTAGGGGTTAACCCCCCCCCCCCCCCCCCTTTAAGGTCGAGGAAGTATAAAAATCTAATATATTACCATTAAGGCAACTACAACGCAACAGCGTAAAAAGTCCACTTCAATTTTGAACTGAATTGAGACCTATGCTTTCAGATAGATACATAAAGGCTTCGGCATAGATTGCGACTTTAGGTTCGGGCAGTGTTACGATGCTGCGGCTGTCATGAATGGTACACTACAAGAAGCACAAGCTTATGTAGCGGAAGAAAAGCTACAGGATGCTGTTATTAAAGCTTAAGGCAATATCGCCTTTCGCATTTCAACTTATACAAACAACATAAACTTTTGATTTTCAAATTGCTATTAATGTGGTCGCAGTTCAAACTAAATACATTTGTATTCAAAATTGTCCATTCACATTCTTTGTTGTTTTTTCCCAAAAATTAATGACTAGAACAGAAAATTTTAATAAGCGTATTAATCACTAGTTTAGTAACGTCAATTGAAATGAGTAGCAGTTATATTTCACTTTGGTTTTTTTTGTAGAGCTGTTATTTTCAAATATTTAAAATTACTATATAAATTAGTACTGACTTTTTTTTTAAACGAAAATCAGAAATGTTTTTAAAATTATTGAAATAATTTTATATGATAAATATAGTTTTTTAAATTTCGATTAGGAAATCTGCTTACTCTTTGCGTGTTGGACAATGTTCTTACAGAGGAATAATTTTAGAACTCAACATTCGTTTCAATAGAACTGTTCCCACACGTAGTCTGTGGTATTAGTGGTGGCAATGCTATTATACCCACATTAGTGGATTCCCTTCTTTGTTTGAGTTTGCTTTCACCTGATAATATTATGATGAAAGATAAACTTTTTTAAAAAAAACTTAGAAATTTACGTTTGAAAAATCTCACTCAAAATGTAACAACATCAAAGCCGTTCAAAATTTAGGTGAAAGCAAGGTATATTTTTTTTTCATATATTTATTTATACGAACTTGAACCAGGGATGGAACTACAGCCACAATTGTGCTCTTTTTCGTACTTTCGAGATCAGACGAGAGTTTAGGTACGTACGTTTTTATTTCGGACTATTTTAATTTCTCGGAGTTAAAAAAACCAAGTTGCGTGTAAATGTAATTAATGTTATTTTCGATTTTTGATGCACCTTGTTGCTTTCTTCGACCTTTCGCTATTCTTATCAGTGCTAATAAAGTTACTTGAACATAATTACACTACTCCAAAAAATTTGCAAAACTTTTACTATAACACACAGCGATAACATTTTTTAAAGTGAATTTTTTCGTCGAATCCAATTATCGTAATGGTTTTTTCCAATAGCCCAAATTTCTCATATAAATGCCAAAAATTCAAAAAATCTGCTGTTGAGAGCAAAAATTTACATAAACGCTTGTAAAAACTTTTATTTTCTTTCAATGAATTGTTGTTTATTGAAGGGGATAGTCAAACCAAAAATTTTAAGGTATAAAATGTGCCATCAGTGTCAGGTGTATAGTTGTTACGATCGAATTTAGTAAAAACAGTTTTTTTCGTTTTTTTTTTAACAAATTTAAAGTTTCAAGACTAATATCTGAAAATAATACTATGAGTGATAAAAAGTTAGCTCTTTAATATGATTTCATTAAAAAATTTAAAGCATATATATTAGACCGGATCGCTTTTATATTTGGGGAAAAAATGATCAGGCGTTTGGGGTCTCAAAAGTGAGAGGAACTCATAAAAACGATTTTTGCATACTTTTTTTTCAAATCGGAGACAATTTATAGGAGCGTTTTTGATTCTCCTGAAGTCCTTTTTGTTAAAAAAACATGTTTTTTGCTTGTAACTTTTTATTTTTTAAAGAACACATAAACAAATCTGCAAAAAATATAAATTTCTTACTTATACCAACATTTAGGCAAAAAGAAATTTTTTAACTTATGTTTTATTATAACTCTTATTGACTTCCAAACACAGAATTGTTTGCTATTTTTAATAACACATTTTGTTAAAACCTTTTTAAAAGACACCTTTTCCATTGGATTTACATAAAATTGATCTTGTTGGAAAGGAATTAAAATAAAAATAAAACAAGGAAGCCACTTTAAAGTCTCTTGAAAAGTACTTAAAATTAAAAAAAAGTATAATTTAATTCCATTCCAACAAGATCAATTTTAGGTAGATCCAATGAAAAATGTGTTTTTTACAGAGGTTTTAACAAAGTGTGTTTTTAAAAATGGCAAAAATTTATATGTTTGGAGGTCAATAAGAGTTATAATTAAACATAATTTAAAAAATTTATTTTTGGCTTAATGTTGGTATAAGTAAGGAATTTATATTTTTAGAAGATTTAGATATGTGTTTTTTGAAAAATAAAAAGTAACAAGCAAAAAAACGTTCCGATAAATTTTCTCCGATTTGAAAAAAAGTATGCAGAAATCTTTTTTTGAAACCCCGAACGGTGGAATCCAAATTTTGATTTTTGGAGGCAAAAAATAAGTAGATCACTATAAAGAAGATTTTATATAATCCAAAATAATCGTAATTATTTTAGACACACAACTGCATTCTTAGAGATAAATGGGGACGTTCAAACTGTTTAGAATTTTCTAACACAAAAATAAGTTTTTTTTATTAATAGTCTGGTATGAAAAAATAGATTTTTAGCCATAACTTTTGATTGGAAAGAGATATTGGGGTAATTTTTTCACAGAAATTATTTTTGAGACTTGACTTTTTTGTAAAAAATATAAAAACAACATTTTGGAAAAAATAAATTTCGCGAAAAAAATCAAAGGGAGTACCCTTGTTGTTTTTATGACAAAAACACTAAAATAATTTGTGCGCTTAGCTGGAAGAATTTTTGCAAATAAATGCTATGTCATATGAAAGGTAGTCAGATTTGCTGTTTTTAATTGATTTCATTTTTACAACAACAACAATTTTTGAGTCATTTTTTGAGTAAAAAGTCAATATTTTGGACTTTTTTTGGCATACTCATAAAACATATATACACTGATTTAACGGTACAGTTCAACCTATTTTTGTGAAGTGATTTTATTGAAAAATTTGAATGAAATATATTAATGGACAGCGAAGATATTTGCATCGAAAGACCAAACTTTGATTTTCATGTCGTTTTTTTCTTATCTTAGGTAACGATGTTTTGTGAAAAAGTCGTTATACTGAAAATTTCTCCAATTTTGAAGATATGTGAAGATATTTGATGTCAAAATAACAAAAAATTTTTAAAATTAAATATACAAAAATCTCCGATACTAAAAAGTTTTATAATAACAAAATTACCGTTAGTTGAAAAATTTCAGAGGGGGCGTGGCAAAAACTAAGAATGTAACATTTTAAGTTGGGATAAACTTAATATGTGTACCTAGTTTGAGCAAAATCCGTTGAGCCGTTTAGATTTGTATAAAGGCCAAACAAACAAACAAACAGAAAATGAGTTTTATTACTATAGATTACGAATTTGCAATACATTGATAAAATTTTGAATGTGCCTTTTGCCTTGTTTTTAAAATAATGCGATTTAAAAATGTTTTAGAAACTAATTTAATACAAAAAGCATACATAAAGGAAAGCACATACACATCTTATATGTAGATGAGTTTTTTACAATTTTATTTCTAATTCCACCCTGAAACGTTTCAAGTGGAACCATGGTCTAACGGAAAAAGAAAAAAATGAAAAAAGTTTTTTGTTGTCTCCAATAATGGGACATTCACATATATTTTTTTTGATTGGCGAGACGACAACACTTGGCAAAATTATGCCCTGGATCAGTTTTTGCATCATAGTAGCAACTAGTCAATTTTTAGCGAGTCATTATGTTTTTTTTTAAATGCGTAATTAAATTGTCCATGGACCATAATCTTACAAATACTATTCCAAATTCTTACCAATACATTGCATATTGGATTATTTATCAATAAAAAAACGAAAACTTTCAGCAAAAATGACAAACAATTTTTCAAACGCCACCATTTTATTATTTTTTAATCAATTTCAATAAAAGTGGTCTTTTATATAATAACACTTTTACTAAACAGGAAAATTTTTGATTTTTGGTTTCAGCTGACGCTCCTTTTTTTTTTTAAAAAAAGTACTATTTTTCTCTGCAATTAGGCACACTCTGAAAAATTACACTTTCATCCCTGGCTTGAACATATTGAAGACAGATGATAGACAACTGATTGTAAAAATATTGTGGAACAAGCAACGTTTCAGCGATTGCATATTTCTTCACGAGGCACACAAAAAATGTTCCAATTCCTTTTTGAAGAGGCTTTCAATAAATTGCACAATTTCTTGGAGTTTAATCCTATCAATTTAAATAAATTTAAATCACAAAAATTCACAACACAATTTCAATTGACAAGTTTTGTTATTCGCTTTGTTTTTTTTTTTCGTAAACAACGGAATTTGACAGCTAAGGTACCCACCACAAGAGAGAATTGTATCTACTAACACTATCTCATTATATATAAATTGGGTGAAAGGAAAAAATCGATGAAGGCAAGGGCCAAAAACTGTTAGTTAAATAAAATAAACTCAAATATATAAAAGATTTTTATTTGGAATTATATATATACGAAACAAAGAAACCAATATTTTGCTATTCAATGCCGTGTTAATGCCCCATTCAATTGCCTGCCACTACCTGCATGTATTCTGCTCTTTACATTCCCTGCCAACTGGCTTCCACTGAACGCCACTTGCATGCTCTCTTATACATTTTTGAGCCTCTATTAGTCTGCTGTTCTGTACAGCAGATAACAGTTATGAAGCGTTTTTTTTAAAAATTTACGATAATTTCACGAAAAAGTGATGTGACAGCCGAAAGGCCAAAAAAAAAAATTTACAAAACTTCTTGTTCATGTGCATTAAATTAAAGTGTTTGAACGTTTGTCTGTAAAAATGATGACTCAAAGACTTATAAAGCTTCTGTTATTGACCAACTTAAGCTTGGAATTCGAAAAATCTCCGAAAACCCTCATTATTAAGGAAAATCCAATAAAAGCGACCTCTAAACCTCTTCCAAAAAATCTTAAAAAAATCTCAAAAACACTTTATCCCATAAGCTTTCAAGCAAAGCTGTAGCAACTATCCCAGCAAACCAAAGTTTCCGAATTTGTCTGAATTCCGATTAGTTAGTAACTATTTCGAGCATTCTTAACGAATTCGTAACTATTTCGCAACAGTAATTTCAGAACATTTTCGAATAATTTGAAAGAGTTCCGAAATCAAATATTCAAATTTAAATTGTGAGGTGTTTTAAATATTTCAAGTTGAAAAAAATTGGTAGGCCATTTGCCATTTGTAAAATAGTTTAGTTTTAAACTACATTTTCTTTAAAACATGATATAGAGATGGTTCTTATTTTAATTTTTACAGATGCAAGTACAAACTACGTGTCAAATTCACATTTATGTATGTTCCATAATAGTGGTTGCAAAGGATCTGAAATTTTTGGCATGTCATTTGTACAAAACATATAGTCTGGGGTTCGAAATTGTTATTTAATTTTGTATTACATACGGTACAAAAATCATTAAGAGATCGTTGCGAATTTGATGCTTAATTTCGTTACGAATTCAGTGCTACAATTCGTTAAGAAATTGTTACGAGTTTGTTACGAATTCGTTATGAAAACGATAATTCAATTCTTTACGAATTCGTTACGAATTCGATACGTCAATTCTTTACGAATTTGTTACGAATACGATACTTTAATTTGTTACGAATTTGTTACGAATTCGTTACTAAAATTCCTTCCGAATTCGTTACGACAGTTCGTTACGAATTCGTGTCAACCCCTTTATACGATTTTCTTTACGAAATCGGAACGAATTCGAATGCCGAACTCGGAATGATTTCGAAAAATTCGTAACGAATTCGTTATGAATTCGGAAACTTTGGTTTGCTGGGTATGAAATTGAATTTTTTTTTTCATTTGGGACACCCTATTCTACATACATGTACAAAATTTTTTGTTGTTGTTTCCTATGTAAGAGGGCCGCTCAAGTCATTATTTTTCAGATCAAATTTAAGATCCCAGTCCGGCACTGTTAATAATACAAAATGCGATCACGGAATGAAGTAAAATCTAGTCAATTCAATTAGATACGAATAAATTTATATCAAAGTCTAGTGCAATGTTATAAAAAACTGTACTGAAATATTTGTTCTGATTTAAATTATGTTGTATATTAATATTTATTTTACTTATTTTCATAATGAATAGCATATAGCTTGTCGTTTTTTTGTTTCTTTACTCAATAAAGTGATGTTAGTTTTTTGCGCATGTATTCAGTATTTAATTAAAATTCAAGTTCAGTGGGCGAATAAACTGCACCCACCTCTAGCACAAGTCCATCTTTAGCCCATCCCTTCCCTCCAAACTCACTGAACACCTACGCCTCCTGCATATAAATAATTATTATTTTATACTTAATTCTCGTAAACTTCATTACGTATTCAAGGTTCAGCTGCCCATTTTTTTAATTTTTTTTTCATTATTCTTGTTGTGTTTTTGTTTTCGTTCAGCTGATTTTCAATAAGCTTAGCATTTTTATTTCGACTCAGTTTTTGCTTTTATACATAATTATTTTTTAGGTATTCTAGATTTTTTTTTTGTTCGTTTTAAGTACTCAAATTTATGTCTGCACAACCAGTTACTTTCTATACCGATTATACAATATTCTATCTAAGAAACATGACGTATCTTATAAGTCATATCTTTTAAAGTCTACGATATCATGGTTTTTTTTCAACTTAATCTAAGCTAGTTTATGATCTTCACAGTTGTTTTCTGTTTTTAACTAATTAACAACATTTAACGACTGCTTTCTTTTTTTTTTGTTTATTTTTTATTCATATATCATCGACTTAAATTTTTTATGCATTTATTTTTAGCGACCAGAAAAAATAAACCAAAATATAAGATAAAAAATAGAAATTCAGCCATTTTATTAACTATAAATTATATTTGTTGCAAGCTATATTAAGCTGTTGTTTTACGTTCGAAGTGTCAGATCAAGAAAGAAAAAAAAAACGAAGAATTTTATAATGAAGCTACTAGCAGAAGAGTAGAAAAGCAGAATTAAAAACAAAGCGATTCAAGTAGATTTTTTTATGGCTGACAGTTTTTTGGATGAGCGTCAAAAAAGCCAAACTGTCATAATTTCAACTTATGTTGTCACTATAGTTTGTCGCCATTGGCTGCATTCATAAAACACAAAATTTACTCAATATGTTGAGTAAGTGATCAGTAACAGTTTTCGCTACTTTGTGTGCCTGCTGAACGGTATTTTACATTTTATATCAGCGCACAGTGGGCAGGAAGCCTGTTTTAGCGCGAATTAATTATATGAGCCAGTATGAAAAGCTGAAGAGATAGTCTTTTATGTATTTTTGTTTGCTGAATCCGAATCTGACATTAGAATTATCTTACAACTTAACCCTTTCGCTACATTGTATCCATATTTTCAGCCTTTGTAGACTAGTGGAGAGTGCGCTAGACTATCAAACCAGAGGTCCCTGGTTCGAATCCGGGCTCAGGCATGGTTCTTTTAACTTTCTCTGTTATTTCCTAAATTTAAGAATTATGGAAAAACTAAAAATCCACAACTTAATTGAGGAAAATGTGAAATTAAAGGGCAGGAACTACTAAGGATTGGAAATGCTTGCCGAGGTTAAGGCATAACACTAGCTTCGGTTAAAAGCAATTTAAATTGTCTTTCACGGTTGTTTTGCCTAATCAATAATTCACGTATGGTTCCAATCAATTCCTCTAAATAATCTATCACTTTCCTTTCAGTCAAAGACCAAACCTTGTTTGTATAAGGCGCATGTCTTGCTTGGTTCTTTGATATTTAAAAAAAAAAACAAATAAAATATGGATACAAACTTTTTTATATCAGTAAAAGTTGCTAGAAATCAGAAATTTAAGCAAATATTACATTTTTTATGCTTTTTTTTAATTGTTTCAATGTCTGTAAAGTTTCATTTATTTTCATTTCGTTTAGTGTATATATTTTATGAACAGAACAGAACAAAAAAATGTTTGTTTAATTCTACTTCTTATATTTTTTTTTAATTTACTTACGCTTAAAGTGGACACAAAAAAAGGTGTGTTGCTGACCTGGGTAACAACGGCACTTGAAGTCACCTGAAACAAAAAAAAAATTATGTACATATATAATTGTTCTGTAGGCATGTCAAAATCGCGTCTTCTTTTGGGGAAAATCGAAGGGAAAAATAGGAAAAATTATTCAAAATGTGCAATTCTGCTACATAAAATAGTGAGCCATGGAGAGCCATAGAATAGTGAAGAATAGCGTATTCAAATTGCAGTCCAATGTGTTCAATAAAATTTTTTAAAACACCCCACAGTGAATCGTGTAGGATATGCTAGCTGGACATAATTATTTTATACTATATAATTTGTGTAAAATATTAGTGATCGTGGTAAACAAACTTCAAAGTCTTCAAAAATGTCCACCAAATTTTATCAAATTCCCATTTAGTGATGGAGAATGTGTATTCTAAGAAAAAATATAAATAAAATAGAAGCAAGCGTGTGCGAAGCCTCAAATAAGTTTTAAAATAATGGATAAACACGTATTTAACATATACTGAAAAATCAGCCCGGTGTCAAGTGGAGTCAAATAAGTTCCACCTTCTGGAAGTTTAAAAATAAAAACTTGTAACGCAGAAATAGTGCTTCTGACAGTTTTTAAAATTTCACAAATATATAACCATTTTCTCACTTTTTTTTTAATAAAA
Source organism: Dichetophora obliterata (assembly GCA_963920525.1). Taxonomy (NCBI): domain Eukaryota; kingdom Metazoa; phylum Arthropoda; class Insecta; order Diptera; family Sciomyzidae; genus Dichetophora; species Dichetophora obliterata. The sequence continues at coordinate 31,572,959 of OY986437.1, forward strand.
TTATATTTCATACCTTCCACTTGAAATTCCATTGCACACATTTAAAAATATTTATTGCATAAAGCTGCGTCTATAAAAATGCACCTTTTTGTACTGATGATCATAATAAAATATTTTAAACTAAAAACGTGTTTTCCACAGCTTATTACACAATACTTATAATCGAGAGCCAAAAAAATTCTTAATACAATCATTTTTAGATCATTACTCATCAACTTTTACAGTTATTTTCTCGAAGTGAGAAAATCAATTTTGTCCAGCTAGCATGCTCTACACGATTCACTGTGCACCTGGCGCCAATCAAAAAATGCTGTTTCGAGAAAAACACTTTGAAAAATTCAACAACACACAGAGCGCAATATTAGGCGCTCTCGACTATGTGCTATAGCTTCGTTAATATTTTCAATTTTGATTAGAAATTTTTACAGTATACTCTCAATATATTGTACTTTTAGGTTAGGTTAGGTTAAACCGGGTGCCTTCGTGAAGGCTCACATAGACCAATTCAGGTTCTTAGTGGTACCGGTAGCGAACAAAAGGTACCTTTGTGTTTGTTTTAAAAGTCTTTAAAGATTTGCGTTGAGTTCGCAAACCTTAGGAGGGATTCTAGAGACACCCTGGCTACATCTTTAAGCGACGGGAATGTCGATGAGCCTAGGTATTTTAGTCTCGATCTAAGTAGGGCGGGGCATGTGCATAGTAGGTACTCCAGGGTCTCCACTGTGCCCGGTTCCTTGCACTTCCTGCAGTTGTCATCCGTGGTGATGCCAAGCTTCCTCGCGTGGGCTGCCGTCATGCAGTGACCAGTGAGCATGCCCACTAGTGTCCTGCAATCTTTGCGCGGGCGTGCCAGGATGAACAGAGTTCGTTTTTCGCATTGTGCATTGCACATGATTTTCGAGATTTTGCACGGTGTCGTATCTCTCCATCTACGATTCGCTGGAAGATACTGCTGGTTCGGCAGTTTATATGGCTGCCTTGTATTAGGCTCTGCGCAATACACCGCCGCACCTACCCCCGTAGGCATTTTGGAGCCGTCGGTAAATATGTTGACCGCCTGCTGTGCTTGTTCTATACCTTTGCACCAGTCATTTGGTCCCAGAAGAGTTCGTACTTTGGAATTGACTATCGTGCGAGGTACCATGTAGTCCGTGCTACTAAGTAGATCCTTTCCGATTGTACAATGTCCAAAATTTTGAATATGCATGTTGCCTGCTGCCGTAAGGCGTTGTGCCGTATTTCCGGCTATTCGTTTTGCGTGTATGTCCAGGGGGTCTATACTTAGAATCGTTTCAAGCGCTTTAGTTGGAGTTGACTTCAGTGCCCCCGTGATGCATAGCGCTGCCTGCAGCTGAGTTTTCTCCAAGTGCCTGAGGAATGTTGATTTGTTCACAGCCGGCCACCACACAATAATCCCCTAGAGTAGAATAGGACGCACTACCGTTACATAGATCCAGTGCATCAGAAAGGGTGAGAGACCCCAAGTACTGCCTAGCATCTTTTTGGATGTGTATAGTGCAATGGTGGATTTCTTCATCCTTTCTTCCACGTTGGTTTTCCATGACAGCTTGCTGTCCAGGACGACTCCTAGATATTTTGTGTGAGTTTTCGGTATGAGACGTATATCGTTCAGTTTCGGTGGTATCCACTGTGGTATCTTGTACCTTTTCGTGAACAGAACCAGATCCGTTTTCTCTGCGTTAAAACTAAGACCGACTGAATTTGACCATCTAAGTACATCTTTGAGTGTGCTCTCCATTATGGAGCTTACTGTTGATATACATTTCCCTACTATAATTGTGCTTATGTCGTCTGCATAGGCAGTTATCCTCGGGGCTCTACCTGCGAACTTTTCGAGTAGTTCATTAACTACAAGATTCCATAGAAGTGGCGAGAGGACCCCTCCCTGGGGTGTCCCACTGCGATTGTACTTTTGAAATCCATTAAAAAAATTTTATAACTTAAGCACTAGACAAAAGGGTGTATCGAAAAATTTAGATCGTATTCTAGAGGCGTCAAAAGTAGCATGGGGTAGTCTAGATTTCCCCAATTTTAGAAAAAATAAGAATTGTCCTTCCTCTCCTGCAAGGACAAACTTGTTTTTAAGAAAAACGGTAAAAAATCACGATCTCAAAATGCTTTGATGTGTGTAAAAAAACTACATATCTCTTAAAGCAAAACTAAATATAGACCTTAACTAACAATATTTTGGCAAACACGATGACACTCTCAATTTTTACCCACAAGGTCCCGGTGTGAAGGATATTCGAACCTAAAGGTACACTCGAGGTAGCACAGAACTTTTGATTGCTCTCTGATTGTCTTAATTTCGACGATTTTGATTATAGTGTTGGCGTTTTTCTTAAATTAGGCGAATTAATAATTTGCATGTTTTTGCATATGCATTTTCTTGTTTTTGAAAAAAGTGTACTTGAATGGAATTTTTTGAACTTTTTCAAAATAATGAATATAATTTTTTATATCTCGGGCACCAAACGTGGTACCGAAGATAAATTCCTTAATTAAGATGCTTCAAATATTTCTGAACAATATTCTGTCCAAGAGTATCAATTTACAACACCAGGCTAAGACCACGAATTTTTTTCCGATTTCGATTTTTTAAAAAATTTTCCTATTTAGTATGAATTTTATTATTTGGTTAAAAAACCACAACTCAGCATTCACAAAAATGCAATACTAAAATTTAGAGTTTCTGAGCTTGCCATTCTATTGACTTAACAACTGCTGTTAAGTGTTTTAATGAAATAATAACCATAAAGGAGATATGTACAAAATTGTTACATTTCATGCTTTAAGTTTTAAATATCAATATAGAGAAACAAATCGTAGTCTTTCCTATTGTTTTAAAATATATATGTGTTTAGACAGGGTTTCGTTCAAAACTATTTGCATAACCCGAATTGACAAAATTATCTTCAGTACCACTTCTGGTGCCCGAGATATAAAACCTTACATTAATTTTTTTTGAAAAAAGTAAAAAGCTGCATTTAAGTATACATTTCTCAAAAACAAGAAAATGCATATGCGAAAAATATGAAAATTATAAATTTGCCAAATTTAAGGAAACCGTTAACACTGTAATCAACATCACCAAAATTTAGACAATCAGATAACAATTAAAAGTTATGTGCTTTCTCGAGTGAACCTTTAGATTTGAGTCAGAGAACTGCACAAGCCTATTTCAAGTTTATTTCAAGTACTTGCTTAAAATACAAGTTCAAGCTAGCTTGAGCTTGATAATTTTGAATCAAGTATAGCTTATAATTAAATATAAATAAGCCCACGACAGCTTGCGACTTGCAAGTATGCTAGCTTACAAGTGAACGGCACGAAATTTCAAGTAAAGGAAAGCTTGATGACTTCGGCAAAAAACTTGAAAAGCTTGAAATTGAAGGCAAGTATCCAATTAAAGCAAGTATCCAAAAAATTTAATGAGCTTGTGTAGGAAAAGCTTAAGCGTATTAGGACTTTTAAGGGTTCTGTGGACTCCGTGGTTGGCAGTTTTAGGGGGTAGATGATTTCGGATCTAATGTCAGAATTTAAAATTCAAGATGGCGGATAGAGTTGCCACCTAAATTTTTTGTATTTTTGCGAATTCTTTTCATTTTGAAATTCTGACAACGAATTTGATTTCGGATATAATGCCACAGTTTTAAAATTTAAGATGGTGGTTAGGGAGGTTAGGGTTAGATGAAGGTTGCCTCCTAAATTTTTATTACAGTATTGCCACCTAATAATATGTATTTTTAAGAGTTTTAACCATCATTTATCAGTATTAGGGGGTCGCTGATTTCGAATCTGAATTCAGAATTTTAAAATTCAAGATGGTGGATAGGGTTGCCACCTTAACTTTTTATTTTTACGATTTCGGAGCTGGCGCGAACTAAAGGGTAAAAATGGGTTGCTGAATCCGAATCCGTTGTCAGAATTTTAAAATTATAAAATTTTGAAATAATAGGGTTGCCAACTAATAATATGTGTTTTTAAGATTTTTAAATATCATTTCTCAGTGTTAGGAGGTCGCTGATTTCGTATCTGAAGTCAGAATTTTAAAGTTAAAGATAGGGTTGCCACCTTATTTTTTTTTTATTTTTACGAATGCGGTGCTGACGCGAACTAATGGGTAAAAATGGGTCGCTGAATCCGAATCCGTTGTCAGAATTTCAAAATTATAAAATTTTGAAATCATGGCGTTTCCACCTAATAAGATGTATTTTTAAAAGTTGTAATTCTGAAGTCAGAATTTTATAATTCAAGTTGGTGGATAGGGTTACCACCTTAATTTTTTTATTAAAGAATTTGAATTCAGTGACTCATTTTGACCTAGCGTTCGCGTTAGCACCGCATTCGTAAATATAAAAAAGTTAAGGTGGCAACCCTATCTTGAATTTTAAAATTCTGACTTCAGATTCGAAATCAGCGACCTCCTAACACTGTGAAATAATAGTTAAAACTCTAAAAATTAAATATTATTAGGTGGCTATTATAATAGGGCTATTCAAAATTTTTATATATTTTAAATTCTAACAACGGATTCATATTCAGCAACCCATTTTTACCTAGTGTTTGCGCCAGCTCCGAATACGTAAAAATAAAAAAAATAAGGTGGCAACCCTTATCTCCATCTTAAGTTTTAAAACTGTGGCATTATCGAAATCAAATCCGTTGTCAGAATATCAAAATTACTAGGTATATCTAGGTGGCAACTCTATCCGCCATCTTTAATCTTATATTTTGACATCAGATCCGAAATCATCTACCCCTAAAACTTCCAACCACGGAGTCCACAAAACCCTTAAAAGTCCTATTACGCTTAAGCTCTCTCTCTACGCAAGCTCATTGAAATTTATACTTGCTTTGAATTCAATTAATTGGATATTTGCGAGCTTACAAGATTTTGCCGATCGTTGCAAGCTTTTCAACTTTCTGCCCGAGAAAGTAAGTCTAAACAAGCCAAGCCAACGAACAAGCATGAATATGACTTGTATCTATTTGGTATTTTTGCAAGCTGGCTAAAGCTTGCTTTTTCAAGTTTGGATACATACTAGAATTCAAGTACTTGAAAAGGCTTGCACTTCAAGTAGGCTTGTGTAGGTTCTCTGATTCGAATATCTTTCATACAGAACACTGTGGGTAAAAACCAAAAGTTTCATCGTGTTTGCCAAAATATTATTAGTTTTAGTCTATATACAATTTTACAAATATTGAAGCATTTTGAGATCGTGATTTTTTACTGATTTTCCCAAAAAACAACTTTTCTCTTGCAGGAGAGGAAGAGATCCTTATTTTGTTCTAAATTTTTTTTTTGGGAGATCTTGACCACCCAATGCAACTTTTGAAAAATCTTAAAATGTGAAATTCGATAAAAAATTTTAATTCGATACGCCCTAAAGACAACATTTTTAGCAAAAGCACCTTTTTACTTTACAACAAAATTAAAGCATCTTTTTTACTTTCTAAGTCAAAAATTTCAATGACTGCTAACGTCTGCACGTATCTTATTTTTTAGATTGACACATATATAATAACAATTAAAAAAAAATATGTTGTAACTCCTGCCTTCACCCGCTTTTTTTTAAACAAGAATGAAACAGTTATTTTTTACTTTTCTTTTTTGATCTGTTTATAATGAAGCTTACATATTAAAATAAAATATAAAACTTACCCTCAGAGTTTTGTTCCGTGGTTAAAATATTGAAAATCAGTAAAAAAATTTACGAAAACCACTTAGAAACACACGGTATTGATTTTTAATTGTGATACACAAAAGAGCAGAGATCTCAAATTAACTGATTGTGCTTGCAAGGTTTAAAATTCAAATAAGAGTTTCAACAGATACCTCATTTCATGACAAGTATGATACCAACTTCAAAAACTTTTTTTGGGCAAAACAAGTTTTGTCGGTTTTATCATGAATTCGCGATAGCATCCACATCTAGACCACAGTGCGACGCACAGTGCATTTCTTTTAATTTTAGCATGCCATTTGGGTTTTTTTTTTTTAAATTTTATAAAAAAATATCTTTATTCGTCAGATTATAAAACATGTATTAAGAATGTGGTAGTAAAAACTTGATGTATTGCATGGTTTTTTGTATAAAATTTGTCAAAGTTGAAACTTTTTTAACAAAAATAAGCTCAATAAAACCCAAAAATATAAAGTCAAATTTAAACAATAGTAACTTCGACCACAAAGTATATTTCAAGGTTTTGTTTTTTGGACTTTTTTATGTCTTAATCGCCATTGAATTTCATATGAAATACTAGAAAAAATGTCAATAAGTAAAAATAGAAAAATCGTTGAAATATGACTGTAAGTTTTGGAATAAGTTTAAATTAAGTAACAGCACAAAATTAAGCCTAAATTAAGTAACAGCACAAAAAATTAGAATTATATGTCAACTGCATCGCCTACCTCCCATACAAACCATATTTTTTTAATAAAAAACCCCGCATAAAATTGCTTGTGCATGTTTTTAACGAGTAAATTTAGTTTATTTGACTTCACTTAACGTCATGCTAAAAATATTTCAAATCGGATAACTTTTAGATAAATCTCATATAAAACAATATTATGAAATTAACGAAATTTAACCCTATATAGCGCAATAACGCAAATTTAAATTTTTTACCTAAAAATATCTTAAATAGTCGGGAAAATAAATAAAAACTACTTTTTTTAATTAATACTTTATTTGTAAAAAATATTTGCAAAAGATATTTTTTTTCAGTTAAAAAGATTTACATATTGCATGGCATACAGCACTGCATTTAATACAATAATTCATGATTAATTTAGTTTAATAACTCACCAAAAAATGTAATTTTTTATTTTGTCATTATGAACACTTTATATTAAAAATTAAGACATTGGCTGCCAAATGCAAAACCTCACTGTTACAGTTAAAAATAAAAAATAACTGTTGATTGACTTACTCTCTAATTGGAAGTTAGAATTTTTTGGAATGTTCGTGAGTCATTTATAAGAACTTCGAATTAATTTGTTCTCTTTGAGTTATTTTTCCAGAACAATTTCTAAATGTTGCAGATATGCAACACGGCGCGATATAGGGTTAAATTTTTTTTTTTAAAAAATGCTTGCTTGTACAAAATTAGGCCAAAACTTGTTTTAAATTATGAATTCTATTTTATTTTTCCTTAAATTTAAGAGTACCTACAAATTGTCTTGGAAATCAGTGCATTTTAGTGCAACCTTTGATTTTTAAGACTTTTATCAAATTAAGTGGTTTGTCTTAATAGCAGCTCTCTGACAAGCAGATTTTTACAGAAACAGAAGGTAGAAGTACGATATTTTATGATAGTTATAACCTTCGACTTTAATAATGCTTGATTAGCTAATTATTTTCTACTTAATTTTACTGAAATTTTCATTCCTTGAAATATTTCACCAATTTTTCTCTTTTTATTTATTAACATTTTTTATTGTATTTTGTGTTAAATTCAATGGTGATTAAGACACAAATTGCAAAAAAACAAAACCTTGAAATATACTTTGTGCTCGACGTTATTATTGTTTAAACTTGACTTTATTTTTTGGGTTTTATTGAGCTTATTTTTGTTAAAAAAGTTTCAGCTTTGACGAATTTTATAAAAACAACCATACAACACATCAAGTTTTTGATACCACATTCATAATACATGTTTTAAAATTTGAGGAATAAAAATGTTTTTTTATAAAATTTAACAAAAAAAAAAACCCAAATGTCCTCCTGAAATTAAAAAAGGCGCACTGTGCAACGGTTGGGTGTTTTTAAACCTAACTCATAGCTCGACTAAGGTGAAAGATACAAAGTTCATATTTGATGTGGTAGTTCCTGTGATCAATATAAGAAAGCGCATGAAATTTTAAAAAAATCGTACGAAGCTTTTAGGTGCCGCCGTTAATGGGTTAATGCATATGTTCCAAATTATTTTTAAGCCCCTCTCTCTTAATCAGAGTAAACTAATAAATAAAAATCTGCACTAGAGTGCAAAAGTGCACTTCATCCTGTCTAGACTCACATATTTTTTTTTCAATTTGTTCAATTCTTATCTTATCTCTGTTTTGTTTTTTTTTTTTTTTGTATTATCGTTATTGTGAGTTATTCTATGTTTTTTGCTATTGTAAATAATAATAATAATAATAATTGATAGACATGTGAAAATATGTTAAGTACACAATATTTAAATGGCCGCACATGCAGAGTGGTTTTGTGAACGTCATTGTAAACAAAATAATTTGCTCACATATGCTGCTGTGACAGCTTGTTGAAATATTTACCGTCTGTCCATTTATCCATAGAAGCAGTGGTGGCGGTGGCAGATTTTGCGCTAGGTATTGATTGTAGGTAACTTAAACGTGTGTCCACAATACTTGCCAACAGCCACCACTGTCAAGAGCTTTAAGCTTTTTGCAATATTAATTTATTTCGTTTAGTCTGTCTGGCAGCAAAATACAAATTGCAATATTTTTACTATTTTTTTTATATATGTTTGCTCTATTATATTACGTCAAACAAGCCACTCCTTTTGTTGTGAAAAATCTCAATAGCAACGACAACATTGTTTATATCAATAACAAGCAATATCAACAACAACAACAACAACAAACTTAACAGCAATCAATAATTTGGAAAAAAGAAACAAAAAAACCAAAAAGATTGATTTAAATATGTGTGTTCATCTATCTTTAGCTATCTATCTATATTATTTCACACGCAGTTTATTGCCTTGTTTTGCTTTTGACTTTTTTTGTTAGTATTTTTTCTTGTTTTGCTGATTTGACTTCAATATTTTTGCAAGCAATTTGGTGAATGTCAACAATGTGCCAAATTGTTTTGACAACCTTGCATATTTTATAATATAGATGTTGTTTTTTTAAAAAAAATTTTCCATTCGTAATGTTTATTTATTTGTGGCATTTTTTTTTTTTTTTGGTTTCGATGGTTGCAGTGAAAATAAGTAAATGTTTTTTTAATAATTTTTTTTTCCTTATTTGGAAAATTTTTATTTTTTTTAATAATTTTCCTATTCTACACGTTTAAAAATCTTGGAATAAGTTTTAATTCAAGCAAAGTATTACAGAGATTTTATATGCAAAAAGTAGTAAATCTAATAATTCTCAATTGCTAACAAATTTTTAAAAAATTTATTTTGTTTTACATTTTAATACAGTTCAAATATTACAATGACCAGGACTTCTTTGTGAAATTTCTATTCCTAATACTTCCTTAAGCTAAAAAAAAAATAAAAAAATTATCTATGGATAGGTTTCTGAGATATCGACCAAAGATTTTTTTGCTTTTTTCGAAAAAGGTGACCTGTCGAAAATTAAATTCGCAATAACTTTTTTATACATATTGACCTTATCTGAAGAAGAGTTACGGAGCTATGAATTCTTATTTACAAAATGTATTTTTTTTCGTGAAATTCTGTGGTCGAAAACTCATTTAAGCACCTGAAAAGTATAGAATTTGGCAACTGACCACAACATTTCCAAAACCTGGACTTCTACCCACCAAACCTTGGACATGTAAGTGATGAACATGGTGAAAGATTTCATCAACAAATAAAAAATATTGAAAAAAGATGCCAAGGATATTGGGATGAAGCAATGATAGGAAACTACAACTGGTTTCTTATAAGAGAATTACAGAAGGAGACAACAAGGAAAATAGTAAAACTCTAAGCCATTTTTAAAAATAAAGATGATAAAATGCAGTTTTGCAATGTTTAGAGGTTTAAAACAAATTTTTTATTAATGGGTTGCAATAATTTTCATTAGAATCAGATAAAATGAAAAATTTGAAAAAAATAATTAAAAATTTGTGAACTTACTTTAATGTCCGTAACTTTTTTACTAGTCCATAGATATTGTTTATTTTAGACTTAAAAGTTTTGCAAAAATTTATGCTGTCCAAGAAAAATAAAAATGTTGTGATCAGTTGCTAAATTTTATTCTTTTCAGGTGCACCATAGAATTTAACAAAAACAAAAATAAATTTTATAAATAATAATTTATAGCTCCATAACTCTTATGGATTTAGATGAAGCCAATTTGTATAAAAAAGTTATTGCAAATTTAATTGTCTCTTATAAAATTGTAATTTTGGTAAAATCCGTTAATACCAACAGAATGTATTACGAATAATGATAGGTCATCTTTTTCGAAAAAAGCAAAAGAATTCTTTGGTCAATATCTCAGAAACCTATCCATAGATAATTTTTTTTTTATATATTATTTTAAATCTAGAAACCATACTGTATATCAATTTTATAAAGAAGTCCTGGTCACAGAGATTTTTCTGGATTTTTGTAAACTAGTGTTTTTACTCACTATCGTGAATATTGTCTTTAATTTTTAAGACATGCTGTATTATATTTCAATAAAATTTTGTATTAAATTTTAATATAGTTCAAAAATTACAATGATATTAAATACCTTTTGGAGTTAGATTGATACTATGATTAATATAATAATTAATTTTTAATACAAAATTAGTATTAAAAGTGAATACGAACTGCGAATTCGATTTCAATATATATTTTTATTTTATAAATAAATAAATAATTTTTAGTATTTGGTCAGTATTTTATTTTAATACAATATTAATGTGACCATATTTGTAAGCCAAAAAGTATTAAAATTTATTCCAAGATTTCTAACCGTGTAGTTAACTCTATCGCTATAAGCTCCAGAAACTACGCACTATTTTGTTTAATTCGTCCAGTTTGCTTTTTTTAAGTTTACAATGATTTGCATAAAAAATGAAATAAGTTTTTTAATGATGTAATTAATCAATATTTTGATGTAGAAGTTGCTCAAAAACGCAAATTTGTATAATTTCGATATAAACGTAGAACACTAAAAAAAAATTCCACGATTGAGCAAAAATGCTTTATTACAGCAAAATTCACATTAAAAACCTTCAAGATGATCCCTACATTTTATACCAGATGATGTTATTTTTTTCTAGGCCTAATTCAGTTACATCAGAGCCGTAGCTAAGGGGAAGTTTTCGGGTTTCAAACCCCCCAGACGCACAGTTCACTTATTTCGATTTTAGGATGACATTTGCATTATCTCAGAAACTATAAAAGCTAGTGTCATGCAATTTTGTACAAATTAGTTTTAGTCTAAACTAAGTAACAGCACAAAAAATTTTAAGAAATTTTAGAATTCTAGGTCAACTGCATCGCCTACCTCCCATACAAACCATATTCTAATAAAAATAATAAAAGTAATAAAATTATATTCTATAAAACAATATTACCAAATTAACGAAAAATTGGTGGCTAATACAAAATAAGGTCAGAACTTGTTTTAAATTATGAATTCTATTTTTTTTTTTTTTAAATTTAAGAGTACCTACAAATTGTTTGGGAAATCAGTGCATTTTAAGGCAAAATTTGATTTTTAAGTGATTTTTCGTCATAGCAGCTAGATGCAGCAGTTTTTTACAGAAACAGAAGGTAGAAGTACGATATTTTATGATAGTTATAACCTTCGACTTCAATAAAGCGTAATTAGCTAGATATTCTCTACTAAATTTTACTTAAATTTTCATTCCTTGAAAAATGTATAGTCACATTTCAGCGATTTTTCTACTTTTATTTATTAACATTTTTTATTGTATATTATATTAAATTCAAAAGCAACTAAGACATAAACAAGTCACAAAAAAAATCTTGAAATATACTTTGTGGTCGAAGTTATTATTGTTTAAACTTGACTTTATATTTTTGGGTGTTATTGAGCTTATTTTTGTTAAAAAAGTTTCAACTTTGACAAATTTTATAAAAAAAAGAACCGTATAATACATCAAGTTTTTTATACCACATTCATAATACATGTTTTATAATCTTATGAATAAAAATATTTTTTTATAGGATTTTGAAAAAAAAAACCCAACTGTCATTATTCTAAAATTAAAAAAGGCGCACTGTGAGACGTGTGAGACTGTGGACGTGTTGGTATAATTTGCAAAAAAAGATGACTTAATTTTTAATATTTTTTCAATTCATTTCCAGAAACTTTCAAAATTCAAACAACTTAATTTTTTTTTAATTCGTTATAAAATTTTTTCAGAAGATGTTTATTTTATTCTTAATACCAGTATCGCCTGTGGTAGAAATTCAACCAACTTTCTGAAATTTCTTTCGTTTTTTTTCACATTCTGAGGCGATGACTTTGCTTTAAGAAAATGTGTTGTACTAAGTTTCAAATTATTGCAATAATTTTGATATAAAAATAGCTGAACTTTATAAAAAAAATATGATCTCTATAAACATTACACAAAAAAACAACTTTCGTATACCGTTATTTTTCACAACTAGGGCTTTTCATACAAAAATACATTGAATTGAGAAAAGGTATATTTTTCAAGATATCGCCATAACTTTGGTGTCAAAATAAAGTAAATTTTCTAGAGTATAGTATTTGTAAGAAATTTCACCATAACAATATATATTAACACATGTTACATAAAAAAATGCTTATTGTAGGGTATCCGCAAGTGATAGCGAAAAAAGTTTTTGTGCTTTGTATTAATGTCTAAAATTTTCTCTTACGCCATGTTCTTCCATTTCTTATAGTTTAGGTTTTGCTTCAGAAATATTCTCGCAACGCACATATTTCAGGTCAAAGGGCACAAAAAGATTCGGTAAACTACTTCGCCCTACTCTAATTTATTTAGAAAACATTATCAAAATCGGTTCAGAAACACGAAAGAACTGTTTCTTCTATGCCTATTTCTATGTATAACGAAATGGCTTAAAACATAGATTTGTGTATATAACTTTGAAGTAGTTTTAAATATTTGAAAATTTTTACAGAAAAATTCACAGTTAATATCTTTTAGCCGCAGAACTTTGTAAAAAATTTAAAAACAACATTTTGAAAAGTACAATTTTCTTAAAAAAAATCATTCATCATAAAATCTCATGATTTTCGATGATAGAAACGGTTTTTTGAATTGTGTGTCAAAATGAAGCAATTTTTGCAAATAGATTATATGTCATATGAAAGAGTGTGGAAAAAGAAAATTTTAAAAGAAAAAAATTACAACAAAGAAAGTTTGGCCTATTTTTTGAGCAAAAACTGAATATTTTATAGGTTTATTTAAAACAAAACATTGAATTGGTGAGATAACGGTAAATCTTTTCTTATTTCTCCAAAATTCATCTTTCAGACAAAGAAAATTCAATGAAAATCGATTGAAAAAAATCTGAGATATTTGCTTGCAAAATCAAAACATGAAATTTAAGTCGTTTTCTTTCTCATTCTGAGGCGATGACCTTGCTTCAAGGAAATACGTTGTGCTGAGAAAATCTACATTCTTTAAGATATCTCAATAATTTTGATGTCATTATAACGGGAATTTTTTTTAACATACTATCCGTGAAAAATATTAGCAAAAAAGCTTTCGTATACCGTTATATTTCTTAATCAAAGACGTTTCATACAAAAATACGTTGTACTCAAAACATCTAGAGTTTTCGAGATATTGCAATAATTTTTAGGTAAAATTAATGCAAATTTTTCAAAGTTTACCATTTTTTGGAAATTTCACCATCACAATAAATATTCACACTTGTAACATAAAAAATGCCTTCTGTAGGGTATACCGGATCGATATTTAGATTTTAGCGTTTGGAGTCTCAAAAGTTAGAGGAACTCATTAAAATGATTTCTGCATAGTTTTTTCAAATTGGAGAAAATCCGACGAAGCAATTTTGATTCTCCTGAGGGCCTTTTAGGTAAAAAAGCTTTTTTTTTTTGCTTGTAACTTTTTACTTTTCATAGAACACATACCCCATCTGCTAAAATGTTAAAATTCTTACTCATACCAACATTTTGACATAAAAAAGTTTTTAAAATGATGTTTCATTATAACTCTTATTGACCACCAAAATTTGAATTTAAAGTCGATTACTAACGTTTTGTCAGTTTTCGCACACAGCTTTGATAAGCACTTAATACCTTTCCAACAGTAACAATTCCACGTAAATCTAATGAAAAATGTGTCTTTTACAGCGGTTTTAAAAAATGTGTTTTTTTTTTAAAATAGAAAAAAATTCAATTTTTGGTGTTCACTAAGAATTAAGGCTTGATTACCCAAGCGTAAGGTAACGTAACGCGACGTTGCCAACTGTCAAGCTAAAATCTGTTTAATGATAAATGTGTATCAGTCGTTACCGAAATCGTAACGTGGCGTGACGCAGCGTAGAAGTCTGTAGAAAATAGATTTCTACGCAACGTTACCATTTCTGACAGTTCGACAGCTGTGGGACAAGCGAAAAACTTTGTTTAACTTCACAAAATTGTAAATTTTAATACTATACAAGAAAGGATGCAGTCTTTTATTGAAAAGGAGAAGTTAATAAGCCTACCAGAATAAAATTAGTGCTCCAATACGGCGCCTGCACTACGTTGGACGACGATTTCGGTAATCGCTTATCCTCGAGGCAACGTCGCACTGCGCTACATCCCGCTGCACCACCTCACGTTACGCTTGGGTAATCAAGCCTTTATAATGAAACAAAATTTTAAATACTTTTTGATGTCAAAATGTTCATATGAGTAAGAAATTTAATATATGAGCAGATGTGGGCATGCGTTCTGTGAAAAATAAAAATTTACATGCAAAAGACAGGCTTTTTACCAAAAATTACCTTCAGGAGAATCAAAATTGATTGGGCGAATTTTCTCCAATTCGAAAAAGTATTCAGAAATCATTTTAATGAGTTTCTTTAATTTTTAAGACCCCGAATGGCTGACATTTTTTTTCCATACAATAACGATGCCTATTGTAGGGTATCCATAAGAGATAGCGGAAAATGTCTCAAGTACTTTTTGCATATCTTATCAATGTCTAAATTTCCTTTTCCATCAGGTTTTTCTGTCTCTTACAGTTTGGCATTTATTTAATAAATGCTCTTTTTATGCTTATATTTCAGGTCGAAGGTCACTAATCTAAAATGCAATCATACTGTGCAGCAAGACCTTTTATCTGATACCTCATTCACCATTCTACCTCTTCCTAGCCCTTAGATTGCTTACTAAAATTAATATAAGCTTTCATCGTTAATATTTCGGGTCAGAGGTCATCAATTAAAAATCAAACATGATTTGGCACATCTATAATGCAGTACCTTTCGAATGATATGCATTTCATTGCCCTTACTCTAAAATAAATATCAAAAAGTGTACGATAACATTTGATGTTTGCATATTAAAAGTGTATAAGATTTAAACTTTAATATGTAAAAATTTTAGAAATTCTGGACGTGAATGCAAGCACTCAAAACCTTTACAACGATATCTTGCAAGTGAGGATCGCATTAGAAATAATGAAGTTATTTCAATGTTAGTGAAAATAAATTTAAAAAAATTAAAAAAACACGGAAAAAGGCATTATCTAATGCTATTGCAAAACTTTAAAACTTTTCGATGCAGATTTTAAGTGCCTTTTCCGGCCTTTAATAACTGATAGTTTAATTTTTTTCAAACTTTTCTAACAGTCAATATATTTACAAAAAACATGCTTTTTTGAGGTTTTTGCAAAATGTTTTAGCTCACTAGCGGCTATCGTGATAGCCAAAATGTTTTGGGAATCTTTATAAAATAGACCAAATAAATGAAACTTTTTTCTGACATATATGCATTAAAAAATATTTGTGTGTAAATATTACTAATAACTGCGTCCATTTTACGAATTTTATTCGTTGTTTTAAGCCACGAATATGATTCGTAGAATCAAAATATATTAGGTTGTACGAATATTTTATTCGTTTTAAGAATACGTTTTAAGAATATTGTACGAATATATTTGTTACATTTATAAATGATCATAATATTTTATAACGAAAAAAATATTCTGTCTGAGCTGAGGTTTGAACATCGGCTCCTTAGCTTATGGGCCACGCACTCCACTAGCAGGCTACAGCCACTTTACAATGATACTGTTCCTTATATTCTTAAGTTGTTCGCCAAATCAGTAAAAATTTGTCTGAGCTGGGGTTTGAACCTCGACTCTTTAGCTTACGGGCCACGCACTCCACCAGTAGTCTACAGTCACCTTACAATTATACAGTTCCTTAGGTTCTGTAGATGATCGTACCAAAGTCAAACACTGTGCGATGTATGCTTCGACTTCAGTGGAAGATATGGATGTTTGCATAAAACAATAATGTGTATAAACCACAGTGCACGAACGACAATCGTTATAATTATGCATTATTTTGAGTTACTGCCTCGTGTACCATAACAGGTTGATTTAAACTTCGGCTAAGCAGTGATACAAAAGTAAGCTTATGAACGATGAAATCAGCGCGTACACTGCATTTTTACTCAAGTGTTTGTAGATTACTTCAGTACGAATAGAGTAAATAGTTTTTATAAGGGCTGTTAACATAATTCAGGTTGTAGCATAGCAGGCTATTGAATGTTTATCTCAGTTTCCACCCGATTTATATAAAAATATGCCATTTGATAAATATTTTCATATATAAAGAATTTTTATATCTGATTTTTGAATCATTAGTAGTAAAGAATGCGAAATTTTGCGAAAAGTTCATTATTTGATATATACATTAAGGTGCCTCACGAAAAAAGTTGTTCGGGTCGGTTCCTCAAAAAATTCTTTGGCTTATGTTATGATAATTCCCTCAATATTTCGACTCTAGCTATAGCCATCCATGAGCTGTAATGGTTTGAAATAACCACTAAAAATAGAGTGTTTTGTAAAAATATTGGCTGGTGCGGTAGTTACAACAAAACAAAACAAAACAAACGGCCATAAATAATAGTTATGGAAAACTTCTTCCAATCTGCATCAAAAAATTTAAAATTTTTCATTCGGACTAAAAATAAGGCTGTGTTTTTTTCAATTCTTTGATGTTTCACTAAAATTAAAAAATTTAATTATTTATAATGCGATCATAACGTTCAAGATATCGTCGGAAAGGTTTAAAGTGCTTGCATTGATGCCTGGCAAGAATTGCTTAAACTGATCGATGTTTAAACTAAAATATTAAAAACAAAATAAACGCCTACTGAAAAAATACTGCTTAAAGAAATAAAAATTAATTTATTTGAATTTTGAAAATTTTGTACGGAAATAAAATAAAGAAATATCAAAAATATGCATAGAAAACAGAACTACAGTAACATCTGGATGCAAAGAACCCCTGAAATAGGAAACAGCCCAAAATAGTGAACGCTTTAGAAACAGACATTTCAGAGAATCAGAAGCAAACAAATTAAAAAAAAAAGAAATTTTAAGATTTAGGCCAAAATATCCATTTTTTTATGAAAAAATTACGAACAGTCTGGATACAAAGTAGAGGCTTTGCAAAAAATAGTTCACTATATCCAGATTCGATTGTATTTTTAATCCAAATGCAAACATTTACAATTTCTTGCAATAATTTGTTACTTTTTATTTACTATCAAGAAGGTGCGTTGAATGGACTGGAATGGTATTAACCCATTTATGCTCACTGTACTCGCTTCTACATCTTTCTACATACCCTTTCGTCTGTTTCACCACGCTCAGAGTTTTTTTTAAATCGAGGTCTATAAACAAAGCTACCCCTTTTTCGAGAGGCAATGTTTTTGATTGAAGAGACTCTATTGTAAAAAAAAATGTGTTTAAAAATTTACATTTTTCATTGACCGTTCTAAACAACCAGGAAATGTCTTAGAAGCAGCAGAAAAAATGGCATGTCACCGAAATACTGCATGTCATCGAGACCTGCTTATAACGAATTTAGACCTCAAAGAGAGCTGCAGACTATTTTTCAAATAGCGCCCATATCGAAAATAGCTCAAACATAATATTTGCTTGAACAAAAGTTGTTGCTCTATCAAAGATCTGCATGCATACAAAATCTTATCAAAATCATCACTGAAAGCTATTTTATACAAAAATGGCGTCTGACATAATTTTTAAAAAGCTAAGTTTAATAAATATCTTTAAAAATTTACTAAACAAATATTATGGCTCACTAAAAATTTACTTTAGAATTTATTTAAAAATCAGCTCAATTGAATCATTAGTTTATGAGCTACAAGCTCTCAAAAGTCACGCAAAGTAACTGCAATGTTACTGCAATGTTACTGCAATGTTACTGCAAATACTTTGTGTTCAGAGAACAAAAGAAGCGCTGGTTTTTTATGCAGTAGTTACGCAGTAGTTACGTTTTGTTTCTTGTAAATGAACATACTTACCATTGCATCTCAGAAGTTGAAAATACCCTGTGCTGGTTATCAAACCAACAACTCGAACATGCATTATTCGGTCTTACGACACGCTCATACACAGTTGGCTTCAATGTTGCAAGTATGTTCGACACAGCAATCGCAGCGCTTGCGTAGTGCTGTCATTCTGTCACTGTATTTGTTGAGGGTAGATTGCAAGTAGGGAAAATGACATCGCTTGCAGACTCGCTGATTCGTAAATAGTACGAAAGCATTAGTAAATACTATGAATGTAATGAAAGAAATTACTAAGTTACTCGTACGAGAAATTTACGAATATTATTATTAATATGTACACAATCATTCGTACAATGCACTTATAAGAATTGATATATTTTTGTTTACGAATATCACGAGTATATATTCGTAGATACTACATCAGGTATTAGAAAAATTTTACGAATGAGTTCGTAAAGATATCACAATAAAAATTCTTTGTATATTCTACGAATATTTGTAGAATGTACGAATATTCTGTTTACTTACATCATTCGTAGTAATTTTACTAATAAATTTTTTGAGTGTAATAAAAGAATTGAAACCTTGAAAACGAAATGACACAATAAGTTGTTACATTAATTTTTTAATTTTGATTAAAAAAAATGTTCACTATAAGCCCCCCTGGTTAAATCCTGGCTACGGCCCTGATTTATGTGTTAAAAGAAACGTAAAATTAAGTAATTTTGATGATGTTTTAAACCTGTTATTCTTGGCTAGTTGCAAATTGAACCACAATTCTATGCTCTGTAAAGATTAAATGGAGAGAAATATAAATTGTTTAATTATACTGCTGCTAATAATGTTATAATAGTGCTTTGTTGTTATTCACAAGAGTGTTAAATATTTCAATTATTACAGCGTGGCACCCATTGTTATATAGTTTCCGCTCAAGAACAATGTTTAGGAACCTGTAAAATGCGGGTTTTTATTATTCTTTGCGTTTAAAAAAAAAATTTGAAAAATTTCATGTGGTGCGGAGTAACAAATTGTAACAAAAATAACAATAACAATAATAACACAAGCACTAACAGGAAACGCATGAAGGTAAAACTTGTAAAGTAAAAACAAGGTAAAAAAAACACTTTATACGAAAAAGAGTATACACTTAATTTACAAGCGTATTACTCTTCAGATACACACATGAAACTTGGGCTCAAAAAGTTTTATCATGAATCTACATAATTTCATTGAATTTAAAAAATTAACAATTTTCCTGCTCATTATTTAAAAAAAAAAAATTCATTACCTTTATTGTTGATTTTGTTATAGCTTGCGCTCTAGAGCTAACTACCTTTTTTTAGATTCTTCTTCTTCTTCTTGTAAAACGGACACTTATCTGCTGACTTAATCGCTACGGTCTTTGATTTCGCACGTAGAGCACAAACGTTGTTGTTGTTACAAATTTTGAACTTAAATTTGTTTTTGGAGTCTTGGCAACAAAAGAAACATAGTTAATAATGAATAACAACAACAACAACAACAGCAACTGACAACTATATATAATGTGCAAACTAACTGCTATGGAAAAAGCAAGAATAACAGCAAACACAAGTAACACATCAGTAGCAAAAACAACATCAACAAGAAAAGAATTATTTATTCAAACTCATTAAACAATAAAAAAAAACAAATCATAATAAACCAAAAAAGCGACAGCTACAACGTGTTCGCAACAAAAACTGTCGGTTCGCATTGGCAACGCTCAGTCATATTGGACCATCTAAATAATTAATTAATTAACGCGTGCGCAGCTTCACGCGCCATTTAATGGCACCGCATGTTGTTTTTTATATATATATAAAATTAATTTATATTGTTTGGTTTTTTTTTTTGTCTGTTAAAAATTTTTGTTTTTTGCTGAACATTCTTAATATGGTTTTTGTGCTGGGTTTTTGTTTTCAAGTAGCTGCTTATAAGAAAATTAATAATCAATTGGAAATGGGCGTGACTAGGTTACGACTGCGTCAACACTATCCAATTTTGTTGTAAGAAATATACAAATTATCTTATTATGAAAATAGTAATCGGCAACAACGATGCAGCTATGTAGTCTTAGTCGAAACACATTTGAATAAGTTTGCTGTAGGCACATTAAAAAACGAATTTGGTTCGTTTGGTAAATAAATAAGTTAGGAAGATATCTTTTGGAAAAAAACTATGTGTCAAAGTCACAACAAATGTGTTCAAATTTATATAAAAATTTGATAAAATTTAAAAAAGTTGCTTAAAAACATTAATAAGCAAGTAGATTTTTTACAGTGTATTCAAATTCCCCATCAACAAACTCCCGAGTGAAAAGTTTTTTCGATTTTGTTTGAAATATATCAACAATGCGCCAATCTTTTTTGTTTTTTTTTTTATTGTAAACGTCTAAGAAAAGTTCCCAAAAAATCAAATGCCTTTGAAGTTTTAAATATGCTAGTATCGCCTGTGATTTGATAGCAAATATTTGCAATAGCATAATTTTGCAATGTAGTGCAAATTAGATCGTGAACTGCCCTAATGTATAACAAGCATTGAACATATTCTTGTTGTTTACTTTATTGATTATGATATATTTCTTAAGTAAGCACTTCTATCGGTTATACAAAGTTGCATCGCTAGCCGAATAGCGTAAACAGTTGACTTATGAACTATAAGAGGTAGTGAGTTCGATTCCTGCTATGTTAATGTTAATGTTAATGTTGTGTGGTGGAGATGCGTACTGTGACCTAAATGAGATCTATTGTACCTCCTTCTCAAAGCTCCGCTGGATTTGCGGATTACAGAATTTCATCCAGCCCTATTTCTCTAATAAATCGATTCCTGCTATAGACGTAGACAAGACATTTTGTCGCTCATCAAGAGTTGAAATGCTATACATGTTTACATGTTTACATGCTTAGATGAGAACCCTTAATATTTTTTAGTGATACTAGCTGATGTAGCCGGTGTTACTTGATAATTTATCTATACTATTACATTAAATTTAAGTGCAACGAAAATAATTTTTCTTAATCATAAAAACCAGCATTTTAACCACAATTTTAAAAAAAAATAAATTATCAAGTAACACCGGCTACATCAGCTAGTATCACTAAAAAATATTAAGGGTTCTCATCTAAGCATGTAAACATGTAAACATGTATAGCATTTCAGCTCTTGATGAGCGTCAAAATGTCGACAAAATGGCGGCTGCGGCTGACGACAACATTATGACTTCTTTAAATTTTAAACCTTTTAAAAACCTTCATTAACATAGAAAAATAAATAAAACGTGTTTAAATTTACTTCAACTACTTTAAATATGTAATGATTAGCGCCAAAAGCAACCCTAATTCACACACGTAGATTTACATACTAGCTTACACCACAAAATAGGCTCGAAAATGATGTAAACTCATGCCCATACAAATTTTGACAGATAGCTTACGCGCATGTAAGTTCACAAGGTTTACAATGTTTACGGGTCAGTTACATGCTTAGATGAGAACCCTTATTGTGTTTTATTTTCATACAAAATAAGCAACACTTTTGAATGAGTTTTAGCTTTGAATTTTGTTGGCTGAACTAACGAGTATGTTTTAATCTTTACTTTTTTTTTTTAATATATAAACATATTATATCTTTCAATTTGTGCTTTAAGCGCAAACATGATAGAATAATATACATATTTGTAATATTTTTTATTTTGCGTATTTGAATTTGTTATACACTTTATCGTCTTTCAGGGCGGTAAAAGAACGATAACATAAAGCTTTGTATCAAGGCCCAAGGGCCAACTCTGTTTTGATTGTTTTGGTGCGTTTTTTTTTTTCTTGTTGAGCCCAAAAAGCTTAGCACTAATTTTAATAAATCTTAAAATCATATCATCTGCCCTCAACTTGTTTGTTATTCTGTTATATTTTTCTGGCAGAATGAGGTAAGCCACAATTTTACTACAATAACAACAACTGATACAGAGTTAAATTTAAAATGAAGGTCGTCACAATAAATTTGCGTAAAGCTGATGTTGTTGTGTCGAATTTTTTTCTTCTTACTTTAAAGTGGTTTCAAATAAAGGCGCCAACTGAAAAAAGCAATGTTTTTAATAACAACAACAGTAATGGAAATAATCGCTTTAAGTCTTGATTAAAAATTTGTAAAGTAATGTAGGGTAGGTTTTATACCTTTAAAGAGCTGCCACCAGTTTCAATTTCATTGAAAGTTGAGAAAATATGTGTTATTTTCAAGTTTTGTAACGATTGCATGCAAAGTTTTGCGTGTTTCCGGTGAGTTACATGATTTAGCCATTATTAAGGACGTTCGCAGGGTTTTTTTGTAGCAGGAAGAATGGTTCATATGAGTCGCTTACGTCTAAATTCCAACTTGAACGTGTATAGTACGAAAAAATAAAACAAAAATTCAAAATTAATACATGTATAAACAGCAATTAATGTTTTTTTAAAATTTTAAAACAATTCTAGCTTACGATAAATATATTTTACTTTAACAGATTTATTTTACTTTAACTTTTATTTAAGATCAAGTAGTCGAATTTTGACACAAAAATAATGCCATGTCGGGTTTTGAAAAGAATCTACTTCAATGAGGCAATGAGGGTTTTGAAATAAAATAATCATTTTATGAAACAAAAATATTCATATTCTCCTTATCAGATTTATACCAAATACTCAATGGTGGATGGTAATTATTAATAGTAGTCAAAGCATGAAGTGCCTTCTGAACAATGACATTGTTACTGTCTGTAGGTAAGACTGGGTCAAGCAGCTTTTCCAGACCATTATAAATAGTTCTTGGCGTGTCTTCGAATTAGATGCATAAAAATGTGTTTCATCGTCAGAAGAATGCCATTTTAAGTCAGGCAAATTAAAATCGCCCAACAATGAAATATCGTCATTAACTTCAAGTAAATTTAAAATAAAAATTATATGCAATCCGCAAGGCTTGCAAAGACCTCTACACTGCTCTTGGAAGGAACGTATGCATAACGTAAAAAACGTTCAAGATGGAAGCAGCGGAAGCCTGAAGAATGGAAGAAGAATCTAAGAAAAAAGGCGTGTTCTCGGGGTGAAAAGCATTTGGATGAAAAAGGAAAGATGAAAATGGCGAAGTTGATGAATCCTTTGATAAATCACTCTCACAAAGAACCAACGAATTACAAGTGCAGTTTATTTACAGAGGAAGATCGTTTGGAAATCTTCAATGATTATTGGAAAAAAAGAGATAACTTTAAAGCTAAACGCAACTTCCTCCTGAAATTTACCAAAGCCATTCCAGTGAAAAGAAGAAGATCCGAAAAAGAAGTAAATTTCCGAAAGAATTTGGCTTATGAATACGTTTTACCAAAAAACAATGAAAATTTAAAAGTATGCCGTGAATTCTTCTGTGCGACCCTTGCAATTTCGTACAAGCCCATTGCTTTGGCAAACAAAGATCGATCAAACACTGGTAAATTTTTGGGCGAAGATCAAAGAGGAAAACATGAACCTCACAACAAATTGAAGCCAGAGGTAATTGCTGCCATCAAGAATCATATTGAATCTTTCCCACCAATAGAGTCACACTATTGCCGAAAATCATCAAAAAGATTGTATTTAAGCAGTGGTTTAAGTATTTCGAAAATGTTTGATCTTTTCAAAGAAAAAGCAGCAGGAACAGATTCTGCAAAAGTCAGTTATGAAAAGTACAAACAAGTTTTCGGTCAGGATTACAACACATGGCATTTCACAAGCCCAAAAAAGATTTATGTGCTACGTGTACCCTTCCCCAATCAGCCATTGAACCATCAGAAGGACAAAAATCTGATTTCGAAGCACACATTAAACGAAAAGAATTAAGCCGTGCTGCAATGAGATCAGACATCGAAAGTTGTGCAATGGATAAAGAGTTGATAGTTTCCACCATGGATTTGCAATCAGTTTTGCAGATACCACAGGCTGAAGCAAGCCCATTCTATTACAAAATAAGACTATGTGTATACAACTTCACTGTTTATAATGAAGCAACTCGTGATGGAACTTGCTACATTTGGTCTGAAGTTGATGGCAAAAGAGGAAGTAGTGAAATCGGATCTTGTGTGAAAACATTCATTGAAGGAGAAATGCAAAAAGGGTACCAAAAAATTGTTTTGTGGATTGATAATTGTAGTGGGCAGAACTGCAATCGTTATGTTGCTGCAATGTTGCTTCAGTTAGTACAAGAATCTCCCATTGAAATCATCAAACAAAATTTTCTAAAAGTGGGCCACACTCAAATGGACGTCGACAGTATGCATTCTGCTATTGAACATTCGAACTAAAAACTGTTCTCTATTTTCCATGAATGATTGGTCAAACGTTATTCGTCAAGCTTGGCGTAAGCATCCATACCATGTGGTACGAATGTCACATAATGATTTCATTGCTTTAAAATTGGTCAGTGCCAGATCAATGAAAAAAGTAATTGTGTTCAATGACGGAGAAAATTTGAATTGGTTAAATATAAAATCATTGATGTTTTGCAAATCGATGCCTGGGCAAATTGGTGTTAAATACAACCATGATGAACAAGTATATAAAGTACGAAAACAATTTATTTACTTATAAATCAGTGAGTTTATTTACAAGCATAGTTTTTATTTTTAGTTTGTTAATGTTGAAGTGCGTAAAGTCAGAGGAAGGCCAGCTATTAGTTGGCTATTACTTTACGAACATCTTCTGCCTATAACAGTAGCCAAAAAACGGGACTTGCAAAGTTTATGTGCTCAAAAGCTTATTCCACAGGAATTCCACGCTTGGATTGAGTGAGAAACATGTCTTTTAGTATTTAGTGCAAAAACCAAAGTAAAAAAATGCTTTTTTTCAGCTCATTGCCAATTGGAAATGAAACAGTTGAATCGAATTCCGAATCAGAGGATAATTAATTTTTCAACCTTTTGTTCATTAGTATTGTATATTACTAGATTTGTTTTTCGTTAACATTCCTTGTTTTGAAATAAATGTAATTTGAAAAGTGTGTTTTTAGAGAATTACCAGGGTTCTATATCCATTCTTTTGTGTAACATTAATAAACCAATAATATGCCAAAAAGTGCTATATCCAATTTTTACAGTAATCCAATGATGGTGTAAAGTTTCATCTGACAAAGTATGTATAATTTTAGGCAAGTATTAACTACATATAATTTGAAAGTATCACTGCATTTAAAAATAATTTGAATTTTAGCTAGCCGTTTCAATAGTATTTTGCAATTTTCTCAAAATGAGCAAAAGTGGATATAGCACCTTCTGGCATAGTGGCGACGATATACATTAGAATTACAATGTACAACCTTAACGCATAAAAAAATAAACTGGCCATTTCAGCCCTTGGAAGTACTTTGATCTAGCTTCTATTGATCAGTTGTGTTGTGCGTGTTATTAAATGTTTGATCACAAATGACTGAGAACTGGACCTTTTTTTTTATATTTTTTTTAGACTGAACCAACGCTCAGGGGATGCCCCCTATAAATGCGTAAGCATTGTGCTGATTCGGAAGATGGGTGATAGTTAGTTGGAGGGTGGATAGATGGAGTAGTGTCGGTGAAGATTTGTTTTGAATTTGCACAGCTCAAAACTGCCAGGAAACACGCTCGCAGGGAGACTATTCCACAACTTAACCGCGCGACTAAAGAACGAATTATCGCGGTAATGCGAGGTTCTATTAGGCATCGATGCAATGGTAAAGGAGTGGGCTTGGACAGCTGCCCGAGTGGACCTGGGAAACACACGAGCTGGTGGCGTCAGGCCATGTATCTCCCTTGAACACTTCCCATGGACACTTTCCATGTTCCATGAACACTTTCCATGGAACACTTGAACCTACGTGTTTTATGCCGACTCCGAACGGCTTATGTTCTCAAGAAGCTTTACATGGCACTTTTTACGCTCTGAGGTTTGCCATTGTCTGCAGAGAGGTGACGACCGAACAGAAAAATAAATTCAATTGAAAAAACTTTCTATCTGAGCTGGACACCTGGAATCTGGACAAGCTGGAACCTTAACGCATATTAGTTCGATGTTAGCGGAGCAGGGAATATCAATAAAGGAACTAACACAGGAGTTCCTTACAGCTAATAGGACACCACCACCAACTGCAGAACTATTGTTAGCGTGTCTGTTCTTCCTATATATTTGAAAACTATTGTCAAACAGTTCTAAGTCAGTAATTCCTCCGTTGAACTAAGTTTCAGTTAACGCGATAGTTCCACTATAATTCCACTTTTTCCACAATTTAGCTGTGGATTTCTTATTTCAATAATGCTTAATTGAAGTAAGGAACAAAGAAAACTAAAACCATGTCCGAACCCGGATTAGAATCGGGGATCTCTGAGTTGATAGTGCGAAAAATGGGCTGGACAACAAAGACCGACAACTATCAAAGGCTTTTTGATATAATCAAATAATTCAAGATATACAGGGTTGCCAATATTCGAAGCGCCCATTTTATTTTTAAATAAATCAAAGAAACCACAATTTTTTGTCTGTTCGTCATGAATATCATTTAATTGGGTTCAAGTAGATTTGCTTACATTATTTCTTGAATATGATATCTCGTAAATGGTCGCCATTGGCCTCTACGACATATTGTGCCCGTTTTGCAGCATTTTCCATGGTTTTCTTCAACATTTCGATGGGAATGGCGGTTATTTCTTGACGGATGTTGGTTTTCAGCTCTTCTAGGGTCTTTGGCTTGTTGACGTAAACCTTTGATTTCAAATAACCCCACAAAAAGAAGTCTGGAGGCGTTAAATCTGGTGATCTTGGCGGCCAATCGAAATCACCATTTTTTGACATCAAACGGCCAGGGAACAATTGCTTCAAAAAATCGATTGTAGTGCGGCTTATGTGTGGTGGCGCGCCGTCTTGTTGAAACCAGTAGTGCCTGATACGCTTTTGACGAACGATTGGCATGAAAAAATTGTTTATCATATCGCGATAACGCTCCTGATTGACAGTAACTCTGTGGCCATTATCATCTTCGAAAAAGAACGGCCCAATGAGCATTTTAGCACAAACGCCGCACCAAACAGTGACTTTTGCATCGTGAAGAGGTACCTCTTGAATCTCTTGTGGATTTTCAGTGGCATAAATACGGCAATTTTGTTTGTTTACCGTTCCGTTCAACTGAAAATAAGCTTCATCGCTCATGATAATTTTATGCCAAAATTGCTCGTCTTCTTCAGCCATTTCGATGACTCTTTCGGCCCATTTCAATCGACGTGGCTTATCGGTAGGCAACAATTTGTTTACCAATTGAATTTTGTACGGAAACAAATTCAAATCAACACGTAAAATGCGTTGTAAAGTGGATCGGGGAATGCCGAGCTGCTGAGAACGGCGATTTTGGGATGTTGTTGGTGACTGCTCAATACTGGCTCGTACGGCTGCAATATTCTCATCCGATCGCCTTGGTCGCTTTTTATTTGGCCTCTTTGGATTACCAAGAGTATTACCAGTCGTAAATCTTTCATACAAACGATAAATTGTTTTCTTGGAAGGCGCACTTTTCACTTTATTTATTTTTTTGAAAGCACGTTGAGTTTTCACTATTGACTTGTTTTGTTGAATGTAAATTTCAGCAATTTTAGAGCGTTCGCGTGGCGTGTACTGTTCCATTGTAAACATTTGCTTGGAATGACGCTTCAAACGCGGTATGTCATTAGTCGATTTGGCGTCACTGCGGAATGTTACAGTGTTGCCAGATGGGCGCTTCGAATATTGGCAACCCTGTATATGGTCATAACTAATAGGGCGTTCAAGATGTTGCCGATCTCCAAGTGGTGGTACCACCATTCTTCAAATGTATTATATTTTTGACCAGTGGCAACCTTAACATTAACACAGCGTAAATGTTAGATCGATCTGTCAATTAATAGTGACGTTACAGTGTACTCAATTAAACTACTTTGGTATTGTTATAAAAACGGATAAAGAAGAATTTAGTGCCTTAATTAAGCATTACTTTTTGCGTAACAAAAGTGCGAAAGCAACAAAAAAAAATAGGACGGTAAATATTATAGTGAATCTGCTCTGTCGTATTAAACCGTAAAATATTAGATTGCAGAATTCAAAAGAGGTCAAATCAGAACAAAAGATGAACACGATCTGGGAACACCAAAATCCGTGACCACTCGTATTGGACAATCCGAAAGGGAAAGTGCGTGAGATAGCTGCAGCCGTAGGCATATCAAGTGCGTCGGTGGTTTCAGTTTTACATGAACCTTTTGGTATGAGAAAGCTGACTGCAAGATGTATGCCGCGTTCGTTAATAATCACTCAAAAACATGAATGTGTTCGCACTTCCGAACAGTGTTTGAACATGTTTAAACAAAACCCGACTGATTTTTTGCGTGCAATAGTAACCATGAATGAAACTTGTATCAACCACTATACACCAAAATCTGAAGAATCAACAAAATAGTGAGTAAGTCTCAGTGGAAGTGCACCAAAGCTAGCGAAGAATCTAAAAACGGCCGGAAAGTTGTTGGTGTCTGTTTTTTAGGATTCAAGTGACATTTTGCTCATCGAATATTTGAGAAAAGGAAAAATAATCAAAAGCGACTATTACTGTAAATTATTGAACCGATTGAAGAACAAAATCGCAAAAAAATGGCCCAATTTATCGAAAAAAAAAAATCATATTTTTACAAGACAATGCTTCAGCTCACAAATTGCACGAGTAACTCTTCAAACTGCTTCCTCATCCCCCATATTCCCGGATTTGGCCCGCAGCGACTATTTTCTGTTACCAAACTTAAAAAGGTGGCTCCAGGAAAGGAGATTTGTGACGAATGAAATGTATCGAGCTGAAAGGGGACTATGTCGAAGAACAACCAATAATTTTGTCAAAAATCCTGTGTTTTCTTTGTAAAGCTAGCAGAATCTTGAACGCCTAGCAGAGAGCTATTACAAAACTAATAAGGGATTATCTTCGACTGGGCCGAAGGTAAAATACCCCCACGGTCGAATTAGAGTACATATAAAGTCTTAAGCAAACTGTTAAATATATTTAAAGAGATTTTCCCGTTTTGGTTAAGTCACTTTGTATGGGAGGTAGGTGTGGTTTTTTCTGATTTTTACAAATTTAATACTCAAAATAAATATTAAATACTAGCAAATACCCGCTGCTTCGCATGCGATAAAAATATTAAATACCATGTTAAAATTTTAAATCTTAAAATGAAAGTATTTCATTGTATCAAAACAAATCTATAGTAATAAAACTCATTTTCTGTTTGTTTGTTTGTTTGGCCTTTATACAAATCTAAACGGCTCAACGGATTTCGCTCAAACTAGGTACACATATTAAGTTTATCCCAACTTAAAATGTTACATACTTAGTTTTTGCCACGCCCCCTCTGAAATTTTTCAACTAACGGTAATTTTGTTACTATAAAACTTTTTAGCATCGAAGATTTTTGTGTATTTAATTTTAAAAATTTTTTGTTATTTTGACATCAAAAAAACTGACATATCTTTAAAATTGGAGAAATTTTCAGTACAACGACTTTTTCATAAAACATCGTTGCCTAAGAATGAGAAAAAAACGACATGAAAATCAAAGTTTGGTCTTTCCATGCAAATATCTCCGCTGTCCATTTATATATTTCATTCAAATTTTTTTTGTTCAAAAGTTCAATAAAATTACTTCAAAAAAATAGGTTGAACTGTACCGTTAAGTCAGTGTATATATGTTTTATGATTATGTCAAAAAAGGGTCAAAAATATTGACTTTTTACTCAAAAAATGACTCAAAAATTGTTGTTGTTGTAAAAATGAAATCAATTAAAAATTGCACATCTGGCTACCTTTCATATGACATAGCATTTATTTGCAAAACTTCTTCCAGCTAAGCGCAAAATTATTTTACTGTTTTTGTCATCAAAACAACAAGGGTACCCCCTTTGATTTTTTTCGCGAAATTTATTTTTTCCAAAATGTTGTTTTTATATTTTTTACAAAAAAGTCAAGTCTCAAAAATAATTTATGTGAAAAAATTACCCCAATAGCTCTACATGTGTACCTAGATATTGGGTTCACATGTGTATATAAAATCTTACTTTTTGCCTCCCCCCTCCTGTTAAATTTGTTTTAGTGTGATTTGTCATTTTTCTCACTATTGCTTCACCCTTGTCACTCAGTTGTTTATCATTGTATTTTAAATGTTCTATATATATCACTGTATCATCGAAAAGATGACTGTGAATAAGAATGCTGTAAAAGCTAATTTTTTTCATGTTTAATGTGTTATTTGATCTATATTGTTGAAAGTCATATTTCCACGCCAATTAAATGTACCGACATATTAAAAACAGCAAAATTTTGACAATTTAATTCTCCAATCATGGTTGTAAGCTTGGCTGCATTGAACAAATTTTTCGGTTCAATTGCATACTAACCGAAAGTATGCTGAAAAGTATGCTGGAAAATATTATAAATTAGGAATATGTACTGCACTACCGACACGATTCCAATATATTAGAAAAGTCGGTAACTGTTATCCAATTTAGTTCTTTTCGCACACAGCGTAAACTTGCAGCAAATAACATAATAGCACTTCTTGCACTGTTCTTGCAAATTTTTCAGCTGGATTTATGTCGATCTGTTAACGTCGATAATATTGCTACAGGTTGCTGCATATTTTATAATAAAAATTAAAAATCGACTGCTTTCTTAACTTACACCTTTTTGCTAATTTACATTAAAAAACGACTGTACAATTTTTCGTATAAAATAGGAATTCAGAAGATTTAAGAAATTGCATCAACTATCAGACTCAATTTATATTAATTTTTTATTTAGAGACAATCCAATCGTTATTTTCCAACTGAAAAAACTACTAAAAAATTTTAGGAAGATTTTTATAAATTTGATTTTCATTAGCGAAGTGCAAGTAACATGCTTACCAGTAACCAGTAAATTCAGTTTAGAACTAAAAAACAGTTTTTGATTGTAAAAAACAGTGATAAAAATTATTTCTTCGTTAAAAAAGCTTAGTAAATTTTTTAACTAATATTTTTATAGTGGTCTCAAACTTAAATTCAACACGTTTTTACAAAATTCCAAAATTTACAAAAACATTTTATCGAGAAGTGTATATTAAAATGTTTATATAAATGACTCTCGAGTAACACCGGGTATATCAGCTAGTTTAAAATATAAAAATTATTTTGTTCGTTTTGTTTAATCGTGAAAAAATGGTATATATTTGAAGAAATTACTTTATTTAACTTGAATAACTTATTTAAACGGTAATTGTTACGATGACATAAATTTACCTGGCTTTCTTTTTTTTTACTTTTCACTTTTTTACTTTTGAAAAAGTTCTGCATAACAGCGTTATAAAAAAATTTGGGTAAAAAAAATTAAAAATTTTTAATCAAAAATGTAAATTTTTACATATATTCTGAAAATAAATATATTCTTCTTAAATTGTTGTAGTTAATCGGCCTTCTTCAGTTATTAATTGTTGTTATTGGGCTTCGGCCAAACAACAATTCTTCTTAAATTTAAAAAAAAAACCGTTATAATGACCTCAAACTTTTGGCGATATCTCAAAACCTATAGACTTTCTCAATGCATAACAATGCATTTTTGTATGGACAGTCGTTGATTAATAAAATTAACGGTAATTTTCTTTTCTTTTCGGAAATATTTTGCACGGATTATAGGGATGTTTTAAAAAACCTGTTATTATGGCATTAAAATTCTTGCGATATCTCAAAACAATAGATTTTCAAAGTATAACTCATAAGCCTCAGAATGAGTTGGCAAGCAAACATTTCCGCCATTTTCACATCGATATTCATCCAATTTTCTTTGTTTGAAAGTTAAATTAAGTAAATTGGGAAAATGAGAAAAGGTTTACCGTTACTTCACCAATGCAATGATTTATATTGTTTTCAAAAATGTCTAACTTGTACTAAACAATAGGCCAAGAGTTGCTTTTGTTGTACAAATTTTTTTTAATTTTAACTTTTTTCTTAATTTTCATTCTCCTTATTCTTTCATAAAACATAATTTACCTGCAAAAATTGTTCTATTTGGATACAAACAGTTGCTATCATTAAAAATCATGACCCACCTACCCCCTGCCCCCCCTATGATTTTTTGATGAAAACTAATTTGCTTAAAATGTTGTTATATTTTTTGCAATGTGCTACAGCTTAAAAACTAATTTATGTGAAAAACATTTTCAAATATAGCCTAAAAAATAATTCTGTGAAAATTATTTCATATACTTCAAACTATTCCAAAGTTATATACATAAATCTATGTTTTAATCTTTGTCCTTATCTATATATTCATAGTTAACGTTATAGTTTTATTAGAATTTGTCCTGACCCAATTCAATGAATTTTTTATGATCGTTTTGTGAATTTGTAAAAGTGTAAATTGACCTTCGAACAAAACACATGCTATTCTGTTTGAAACATCAATGCATGACGATCAGAATTTTCTGATATATACAGCATTCTTATTGATGTATAGTATTGCCTGGCAGACGTTGTCCTGCCGCAGACCATCTTAATGCTATATACGAATTTTCATGCTGTTCGGAAAAAAAAATTTATATATTCGCCATTTTTAGTACAGTTGCCGAAAGTAGCCGTATGAACTAAATTAACAAATTTTAGTCTAATACAACCAAAACCGTTCGAAGTATAACATTTTTTATTAATTCTGGGCGGTAATGGGGGTGTGGCAAAATTTTTTCACTTAAACCATCTCATACTCGAAACAATAGAATGCCAGAATTTCAGCTCAATTGAGCTTAAACCTAGTGCGCTTTGCTTTACTCCAAGCTTATCCCCCGAAAAGTGGACTTAACTAAAGTGGGTCATGCCCATTTTTAGTAAAGTTAGCGAAAGTAACCATACAACGTAGATTACCAAATTCTAGTCTTATACCACCAAAATCGTCTGAAATATAGCATTTTTTGCAAAAAGTGGGCATGGAAAGTAGACGTGGCAAATCTAACATAGCATATTACGATAAAGTTGGAATAACAAATAGTTTGATACCTATATCGAGTTAATCTGTTCAGTGGTTCTTGCGTGATTGTCAAACATCCGTGCAGTGTCACAACGCTTTTATATATTCGTATAGATAGACTAACACAATCTCAAGTTTGGAAAAGCTGGCTGGCAAGGCTGCAAAACATAATTAATGCTGATAACTAAATTCTGCCAACTCCCCTCAAAACATTAAAAAAGAAAGGGAAAAGCTTTGTTTGCTGTTATATTGCGCTGCTGGTGTAATGAAGGCATCAAATAAAATGATTTTGCAATAATTAAAGAATACATTTTTCAAAAAACTTGGTAAGCTATAACAACTTTTATTATCATAGAAATCGAATAAAAAAAGAATTATCAAAATCGGTTCAGCGGTTACCGAGCTTATTCTGGATGAAATTTCGTGAGTCTCTTTTTATATAATAATATAGATTTAAGACACTGTGCGAAACTTGAA
This sequence comes from Dichetophora obliterata, assembly GCA_963920525.1. Lineage (NCBI taxonomy): Eukaryota > Metazoa > Arthropoda > Insecta > Diptera > Sciomyzidae > Dichetophora > Dichetophora obliterata. Next base: position 31,606,715 of record OY986437.1, read on the forward strand.
GCCATTAAATTGATTTTTGTGGAATTTAAAGAGATCTTACCGTTTTGGTCAAGTCACTTTGTATGGGAGGTAGGCGTGGTTTTCATCCAATTTTGCTCAAACTCGAATTTGACCTCCATTTTTGTATAAAAAGCTTATATTTTGAATTTCGTTATGATAGCTCAAAAATTACGGCTGCTATCGTGGACACAAACGGACAGACGGACAGACGATGGAGGTGATGCTGATCAGGAATATATATGCTTTTCTATACCGGCCACGCCTCCTTATCGGTGTTACAAACGGAGTGACAAAATTAATATACCCCCATTACGTTTTTTAAACGTGGGGGTATAATTAAACAAAGCAAACAAGCCTTAAAAAGTTTATATGATTTTTTTTATCTTGAAGCTATACTTTACTCAGCTAGTCTTTTCAACCGTGGAAATTGAAAATAATTTACTTTTTAGTTCATTCCAAGCAAAATACGATTTTTTAAACATTTTTACAATGGTATACCTTCAAGTATCGAACTGAAATAGATATCATATGTTACATTTTGAAAGCTTAAAGGACATACAAGAGGATATACAGTGACACATATTCGTATAAACGCACTCTTAATTTTAAATTTGCTACCTTCTCTCTCTTTTATTAATGCATTACTCAAAACAAATTCCAACTCATATTGTTTACTAAACTAACGGAAATTTGTACTGAGTGCAAAAACCTGTTTTCGTTGTTGTTGTTTTATATAAATCATTTCAGTTTAAATATTTTACTTAAAACAAGTACATATTCGTTTAAACGCATCAACTTAATTTTCAATAGGAATGGGTATTTATTTAATTTTCAATAATTAATTGGTCCACCATTTTTATTTATAACTTCAAATATACGATTCGGCATCGACTTCACTAAATTTTCCAGCAACTGACGATCTAAATCTTCCCAAGCTTCCTTAATGGCCAACTTGAGCTCTAGCACGGTTTTGTAAAGGTGTCCTTGGGCTTTTTGTCCATAGATTTTGCGTGATATGCATCCCCAAAGATTCTCCACCGGATTCAAATCGGGACTGCATGCAGGCCATTTCATAAGTGGGATGTTGTGCTCTTCAAACCACTTTAATGCCTCTTTAGAAACGTGAATGGCAGCATTATCCTGTTGAAAAATACTGTCTTCATCCATTTTATCATCCAAAAATGAAATGAGAGCATCATCCAACAATTCCGTGTATTTTTTAGAATTCATTTTGGGCGGCACAAAGCAGATATTTGCTTTACCTCTAGATGAAAATGCCGCCCACACCATAACGCTGCCACCACCAAAGTTTCTTTTTGACATACGTACGTCATTGTTTCGCAAATCATGCCAATAACAGCTGTAAGAGTCTGGGCCATCTAAGTTAAATTTTTTTTCGTCGGAAAACACAACATTGTCCCACTCAGTTGACCATTGCATGTGTTTTTGGGCGAAGTCTAAGCGCGCCTTTTTGTGATGCGGTTTCAACACAGGCTTGCTCACCGGTTTTTTCCATTTAACGTTATCTGAGTTACGTAAAATGTGTGCAATGTGCCTCGTTGTCACTGGAAGATCTAATTTTTCTTTTATTTGAGTTGAGTTCAAAAAACTTGTGGAGGCTTCCTTCCTAATTTGATTAACTTGGCGAATACTCAGTTTTCGATTGCCTTCGTGGATTTTTTTACTCCATAATTAACACCGTTTTTTAAAAAAGAGCGGACGACTGCTTCTGATCTTCCTAGTCTCCGCCCAATTTCCCGATTTGAATAACCCTCTTTATGGTACAGGTTGATTTGGACTTTTTCTGTGTCATTGAGGTATTTTCCCTTTGGCATTTTGATAAAATCTTAAAAAAAATATCATTAAGAAAATATTTTTACATTTAAATTAAACAAAACTTACCAATTGTTAATTAAATACAAGCAAATACTTATTTCTTTAAACCACTAATATATTTTCGACCTCCTTATTCAGGTGCGTTTAAAAGAATGTGTACTTGTTTTAGTAAAATATTTAAACTGAACTGATTTATATAAAACAACAACAACGAAAACAGCTTTTTGCACTCAGTACAAATTTCCGTTAGTTTAGTGAACAAGATTAGTTTGAATTTGTTTTGAATAATGCATTAATAAAAGAGAGAGAAGGTAGCAAATTTTAAATTAAGAGTGCGTTTATACGAATATGTGTCACTGTATGAATACAAAAGCGATGTTTTAGGTGATTTTTCGTATTTTTCTTCTTACACAAAGATATCACAAAGTTCTCTAATGTTTTTTCTACATTTTCGAAATTATTTTTATAATTTATCTGAAATTCAATTTAAATTGCAATACATGCCATATTTTTCTTCAATATCTTGCTAAAATTCAAAAATTGTTTAAAAGTCTTAAAGTAGTGCTAACAGGAAATGTCTCTCTCTTTTCCTCTTCAACTTCTGCAACAGCTAGAATTAGTGGCGTGTGCGTTAATAGATTAAGATTTGAATAAACTTGCCATAAACTTAAAATAGTTTTTTAGAGCAAAAAAACTTTGCTTTTTAAATTTTTAATATTTTGTCAGTTATGCAATTTGAATAATTTTATACAATTTATACTGATTTTTTGTTGTCATAAAGCGTCAAATACCAATACCCATTAAAATTTGCATAATAATTATAATAATACATTTTTCTTCAAGCGTCTTTGTAGTTGTCAACTTTAACGAGTTCAACTAGTTTTTCTACTTTTCGTGACCTGAGAAAACTAAAAATAACAACAACTATTAACCATACCAATTAACTGCTGAATTGTGTTAAAAACTTTACAATTTAATAAATTTACAGTCCATAAAATTAAAAAGTTACCAGTCAATAAAATCAAAGTACAACAATTAATTTTAACCTTATGCATATAGAGCAAAAAAATACATCAATTATCGATAATACATAAATTAAATAATAACGAAGTTATGCTATATTGAAGTAAATTTACAGGACTTTGCATTGTATTATAGAACAAGATGCTTTTAAGAGTAAATCCTTAAGTTTTTATAACATTCTTTAATTTTCTTAAAGCAATCCTTTTGTAACTAATATTTAAACAAAATTTTGTTTTTTTTTCTAAATTTTCTGATGTATAAAAATATTTTTATAATCAATGTTTTTTATAATTTCTTAACTTTCTATTCTAAAATACAAAATAATTTAATATAAGTTTTAAAAATAAAATAAAGTCATAAGTCTTTTTTAAAGGTCTGAAAATAAAAGCATCTTATTTTTACAAAAATTCTTAAATCATAAAAAAAAGCAGTCAAACTAAATTTAAATTTTGTTTTATATCTTCTTTTTTAATCAAAAAAAATACATCTTTAATAATCATCGATAATATATAAATGAGTAATTACGAAGTTTTGCTATATTGATGCAAATTTACAGGACTTTAGGTAAACCAATCCTTTTGTAACTGATATTTAAACAAAATTTTGTTTTTTTTTTCTACATTTTCTAGTGTAAATAATTTCTAAATTTTTTCGATAATACAATGTAATTTTATATAAGTTTTAAAAATTAAATAAATTCATAGGTTTTTGTTAAAGGTCTGAAAATGAAAGCATGTTATTTTTATAAAAATTCTTAAATCTTAAAAAAAGTAGTCAAACTAAATTTTAATTTTGTTTTATATCTTTTTTTTTAATCAAAACTTTTTAGAAGTTGTTAGCATAATAATAAATCATTTATGAGCATTTAATTAACTTGTTATTAGCAACAATAAAGTTGTTGAGTTTTGTTTTTTTTGTGCGCACAAAAATGCAGCAAAAAAGTATTTTTGTTAATTTGCAAAAAAAAAAGCACTCATATAAACAAGCTAAACATACATTCATCGAATCTAGTCAACTGGCTGTCAAGTAAATTAAACGCCTCGTTAAAAAAAAACCGCTTGCCATATTGTTGTAGGTTTCTTTCTTGTCAAATGTTGTTTTATTTTTTTTTGCCGTCATTTCTTTGCATATCTTTTGTGAGTTTTATTTGTTTTGCTTTGATTTGTTTTCTGGTGATGTATGTTATTTGTTTTGTTTGGTTTTTTATTTTTTTAATTTTGTTTTGTGGCTTTTTACTGCTGCTCACCACTGGCGCCAGCTTAGTGCTAATGAGTTACTGACATAAGCAGTTAGCTTAAATTAAAGCTTTATCTTACTAAGCTGACATTGTAATATATTCAAAATAAAAAACAGCTGTTGACATATTGCTCTCTAAGTGCTCTTGTAGTGGTAACCAATTTTAAACACAAAATTTGCTTGCTTAGCAACTCAGCGACGGCCAATTAATTATGACTATTTTTTTTTTAAATATATGAACTGTTATACTGGCTTGATTTTGAAATTGTTAATGCTCTTATTTATTTTGTATTAAAATTAATGACAGCAAAATCAATTATAGCACTGATGAAAGAGTATACATATATTGTATAATATAATATCGATATACATATAATAGCTCAATTTGCTTGTAATTAATTGTCACTCATACGTCGTGTTGTACAAACTGCATGTGCTGCAATTGGTATAGTAACGTTTGTTTTCCCATGATGTTGTTGATGTTGTTGTTTTATTTTATGTATAGACTATAGTGTACATCTGTATTTATTATTTTTAGTTATTGATTCTTATTATTTTTATTTACATTTTTATCAAAACTACGTTTTTTAGAACTATAGGCCAATTTGACAACAAAACTTTTGCTTTTGAAATTGTTTCTAATTAAATTGAAATTAGTTTAATAGCAATATGCAAAAACTAGAGATTAAGTTTAATTAAAAATATGAATATCGTCTACTGACAAGGCTTAAAATTAACTTGAAAAAAATATTAAAAAAGGCATTTTTTTGAGTAAAATTTTGATTAGATACCCTGGGGTAGCAATGCCAAAATCTTTTAATTAAAGAAATAAATAATAAATATGAAGCTTAAAAAATATTTTTTTGTAAAACAAAAAAAAACTCTTTTATAGCAAAATTAAAAAAAAAAATTACAAAAAGTATTAATATTTAAACAATGCAATAATAAATTAATAAAATAAATAAAATACAATTTCTGGTCCTTAACTCATTTATGGCAATTTCTGCATGAGCTACGAACGTACGTTGTTTTTATTATTGGTTATAAAAAATTAGTAAATTGACTTTGACGTTCAACTCTTAACCTGAAGTTTGGCTCTCGTCATTAATAGGCTTAAGTTTTATTTGTTCAGATTTGCTTTGCTTGTAGCTTAAAACTGATAGTTAAATTATAAGTTTGTAAAAAACTTGAAGTTTTTTGCTTCATTGTTAAGCACTTTCTAAAAGTTTAGATTTTTTTTATAAGCAGTTTGTTTAAAGCCTTAAGCCTTAATTGAATACATTTTAGTTGCATTAAAAATTTTAAATATTTTGCTGTTTTAAGAACTTAAAATTTTTGAAAAATGTTCAAGTTTTTTTGTTTATATTTGCTTTCAAGTCTTAAGCTTCTTAGTTAAATTATAGTCTCAAGTCTTAAGTTTAAGTATGCAGCTTTTTTTGCAAGCATTGATCTTTTTCATCAAGCTTTTTGGCTAAAGCATTAAGTACTAGCTGAATAAATTCAAGTTGCTTTAAAAAAATGTTAGAGTTGTTTTTAAAGCTTTAAGTTTTTAAGAGTTGATATAGTTTTATTATTTCAGTTTTGCTTTGCTAAAAGCTTTGAGTTTCTTAAGCAATTTTTAAGTTTGATAAAATGTCAAATGTTTTTCGCTAAGCTAATAAACTTATTTTAAATCTTTGAGCTTTTTCCTAAAGCTCTGTGTAAAGCTTAATTAAATGAATTTATGTTTCATTAAGCTTTAAGAATATTAAGTTTTCTTGAGAGCTTTAAAGTTTTTAAGAGCTTTAAGTTTTAATAATGGACTTTCAGTAAAATTTCTGCAAAACTCAGCAAAGACTGCAAAGTTTATAATAAATATAAGCTGCATTACAAAATCAAAAGCTTTTTAGAGCTTTTAGCTTTCAGTAATATATTATTAAAAATTCCACAAAAAATCATTTTTTACAAAATTGGAAATATTATAGTTTCTTGTACACTTAAGAAAGCTTTAAATAAAGCTTTTAAAAAACAGTATTTTTCACAGTTTGAATTTAGCTATAACTAATTTAGAATTTTGTATTCTAAATAAAAGCTTTTCATATAAAAAGCTTAAGATTATTAAGAGATTTAAGTTTAAAAAAGCTTTAATTTTTGTATAAACTTTCAATAAAACTGTAACAAAAATCAAAACTTATCAAAGCTTAAAGCTTTTTATAAGCATTTTATCGCTTGAAACTTAAGAAAGCTTATGAAAACCCTAACACAACATATCGAATTTGGGTTAAATTTTGATAAAATAATATTCTCAAACAAATAGTTTAACGCTTTTTTCAACTTCAAAGCTTTCTATCGCTTAAAATTTGAAGACATTTCATGATATTTTAAAAAAATCTTATTAAGCTTCATGGTTTTGATGCTAGCTTTCAATACAATTTTGATTTCGAAAAATTTTCAAACGAAAGCTTTTTATAAACTTTTTTCAATTTGGGAAAATTATATTATTTTGGACAGAAATCCTTAAATTAAGCTATTAATAAAAAAATAAATCAACCTTTTTCAGAGTTTCTGTTTCACTATAATTAATTTAAAATTAAGTTTTTATTCCAAACAAAAGCTTTATAGTTTATTAAAAGCTATAGCTCTTTAAGAGCTTTTAGGTTTACAAGCTTTAAGTTTTTTAATAAGGCTTCAGTAAAACTGTAACAACACTTACCCAAGCTTTTAATTTTTTAAAAACTTTTGAAGTTTTTTAACGACTGAAACTACAGAATTTTTAAGAAACTTTAAAAAAAACCACCCAATATTGATACAAAAGAAACTGTAACAGAACGTCCACTGGGAACATCAATATAGTAGGACGTCTGCTGGGAACATCAATATAGCAGACTGTCCACTGGGAAATTAAATTAAATATTACCGCAGTTCTCATTTCTTTCTGTTCCTTTTATTCAATGTTCATTGTTCTTCTTTAACTTTTCTTTGCCTTTGTGTGTCAAAACTAGCAAATTCATTGTCTTTCACTTGTCACGGAGAACAGATAAGAGCGCAAACTGTGGTAAGATCACTTTGTTCTTCAAGTTTATTGTAAAGTTATCAATTGAGATATATGTAGAAATAAATAAGCTAAATGCTACGCATCCATTGGTTTATTCAAATTTCGAGCTTCATCCGTGACTAATTGACTCAAAGAATCAACAAATCAAAAAAAAAAAATTAATCCTATTAACAATATTCAAATATTTATTTGATCAAACTTAACCCATTTTCGGCCTCTGACCACCACAACTTTTTGACCACCAACTTTGAAATTATTTTCCGAATTATGAAAACTTTTTTAAACTCTTTCCTTACCTTGCGCATACATAACTTAAAATAAAAAACACAAATAATTTAATAAAAATTATTAAGACCAAAATTAGAATAATTAAATCATAAATAATGTATCTAATAAAAATAAAAATTAAGAAAAAATATTTGACCGAATTTCCTATTTTTAAAACAGTTTTCATGAGTTTTCAAACTTTTTATTTAAACATTAAAAAATGTTCTCAAAATTTTCTTAGTTTTTGTATATTGATCTTCCAAGAAAACAAACCACGCAAACTACTTTTTTCAGAAAAAATCCAAAAACAGGTCAATTATGCAGATTTCAAAAAACTTTTAGAACATTATTAAGTTGAAAAAATGTCATATCAGGTAAGTTCTAGATGTCAAAAAAACCTTATTGCATTTTCCGAAACTTTCCGGGAAAAAAAACTGTTTCGAAAATCCAGAAATGGGTAATTTATTAAATTAAACGTTTCCAGCTTAACTTAAACTGGTAGAAACCGAAAATGGGCTAAGAACAGTTTTTTTAAAAAAATTGTTTTATAAGAATAGTAGCGATAGTTTTTGTGTGTTTGTGATATCGCACCTTAACTACAAGAAGGAGCATAAATGATAAAATTTTGCTGTTTTCGTGTAAAACTGTTCATAGTGATCACAAAAGTTAAAATTAAAACTTTTGTGGCTACAGCTTAACACCGGCCGAACAAGGACTAATTTTTAATATTTTTCTCGGCCATACAAGGTTCGTTTGCAGGACTTTTTGCCCAAACAGCGGTCGTACAAGGGTCATACAGAGGTCGTTTTGATAATCTCGTCCTTACTTCGGCCGGACAGTGATTGTTACAATTAAAATAAGCAGCTTTTTTCTAACTTACTACACACACAAAAAAAAATCTTTTGCACCTCGCATAAGTGGCGATACTATCAACATCAGCATCGCCAAGTGAAACATGCTTTTGTTGTTGTTTTGTGCACATACATTTGCTGTTGCATAAGAGCTGAGAAAAATTTGGCTTTTTGATGACCGTGCCAATCAACTTGATTTAGGCCTTGTACGGCCGTTGTTCGAGCCAACTTTTGACCGCTGGACTTTTTTGATTATTTCTTCCTTATGTTCAACCCTTGAATGGCCGTTCGGACCATGTTCGGCCGTTGTTCGCTCGCTAATATTTTTACTGGGCATCTACACACATCAGCTGTCTAAATTTTTTACACATATTCTTATGCTTTAATAAAAGAAATGGTTTTGTCTCTTGGTTTTGTATGGAGTCCCTGAAATAAAAAAATTTTATTTTGCTCCTCCTTAAAATTTAAAAATTTTTAATTGTGCCCCTTTTGTAGTAAGGAAGCGATATTTCTAGCTCATGGAAGCTTTTTAAAAAGTACATTTTTGTTCGTCATATGTCATGATATTTTAATTTAAGTAACGCCTAGTTTCTAGACCGGCCCACTTAGACCATTATATTGGTCTGTTGTGATACCACAGAAGAAAATAAGGGTTTTATCAAGTGAAACTTCGGTGCAAGATGTTTTTAGTGTAGCAGAAAGTTGTAGAAATATGTGATATTGAACCCGTGGCAAGTGTTATGCATTTAGCTCAGTCAAATCAAGTCACTAAGCGATTCTTTCCACAAACTTTCCTACCATCACTAATTACAATTACCCATTGTAAGTTGATGTGTTTTCAAGTTGTTTTGATTAAAGCTAAGGAAAGAAAGGTTGTGTGCGTTACCATTACACTAACGAGGCCATGTTTTTATGTCCATCATGGTTGTGGCATAACATATATGTATATATATGTTATTTTTAACTATATGTATGCCCACATTTATGCAAAGTTCTTCACTCCTTTGCATTATTAACAAACATGTAACTAGTTAAAATGTAAATAAAAAAAAATTATCTACACTTCAAAAACTGCACGCTCAGGTACTTGTCTTGACTTGACAAATAGGAAAATATGTCTGCTTAGCAATGTGCTTAAGCCACAAGCCTGTCAAAAGCTCTTTGACATTGACAAAAGCGTGAGTTAACTGTTGACTTCCGCGACTTTTTAGTCATTTACCTACTGCGTTATGCTGTTATTTTAAAGTCGTTGCTAATTGTCACTTACTTCGAAGAGAGCCGAAGCTCTCTAAGTGACAGAATAGCCAAACATGCTATTAAAAAAGGCCAAAAATAAATAAGCATAAATTATGAACAGCAGTAAAAATGTAGTTAAACTTAACAAAACTTTTAAGAAAAGTAACCTAAAATAAAATGAGCAAAACATAAAAAATAAACATTAAAATATGAACAATTAACATAGCTGGCTCTCAACACGCTTCAAGCACGCCTTTATTTGGAGGTTTATGTTTTTTTGTTTTACGTTTTACGTTTTTACAATGGTTGAGTGGCCAACATAAAAATAAAGTTTAGCGTTAAAACGCGCGACCAGACCATAGCATATGCGCCATTGCAGCTATGTATATTGTTTAGGAAAACAAAAAAAAAACAACTTCCATAACAATAAGCAGCACATCAACTTTGTCTCGTATGTGACGAACGTGACATGCGGTGCAGCAAATTTGAACAAAGTGATTTTTAAAAGTTGTAATTTTTTTTTCTAATTATGGCTTTGGTCACTTTTGTGCGCTGCTGCTTATTTGTTTACCGCCGTCATATTGTAAGTGTGCTTTTATGTGTAATGCTTTTTGTATATGTTTTCTTACATTGTTTTTTTATGTTGTTGTTGTTAATCGTTTATGCGCCAATTTTGTAAATTTTTGTTCAATTTTTGTTTAACAAATCATTTAAGGCAGCTGTTTGGTTTTTGGTTGCTTTGTTTTTTTTTATCTTAAAAGCTTTTAGAGTATTTCATGCACGTTTTTCAATTCTTTTTTTATTTCTTATATCTTTTGCTTTTATTGCTTTTGACCTTAAACTGACAGCAGCCTAATTGTCATAATTGTTGTTGTATTGCATACAAATATTGACTAGTTTCTTAAGGCAAGTATTGTATGCTTGAGTGCTTCTTCGATTGTGTGTGTGTGACTGTATCATCATTATTATTATTATTATTGCCATCACTGTGCTCTTCTGTTCTGAACAAAAAACAAATTAAAATTTATCATACGCCTCGTTGTGCCAAGTTTTATTAAAATTTTTATTAGTGTCTTTTTATTTTCTTTATTGTTTTGTTTTTTAAAGAAATTAAAAACTTGCATTGCCTAAAATGAACTTAAATGAGTTTTTGTGCTTGATTTTGTTAGCTCAAAATCAATTTGCTAATTAAAACATTTTATTTTCAACAACGACTACTACTCCTGCTACAACAACAACAACAGAAAAAGCCGCTTAAATTGCTTGAATTATTATAGACTATTATTTAATTAGCATTGCTCATACGCCTACGTAAATGGCTTTAAATCAAGAAGCAACAGCAGTCACAGCTGCTGCTTCTAAAGCATTGAAGCGACTTTATTTAATTATTTTATTTATTATCGAGTTGTTTTGAAGGCAACTTAAATTCACACCACTGTATCAAGCATCATTTATGTATCTTTCTGACCACACATCAATTTGCCAATGACTTTATGAATTTTTAAAAATTCTAGTGTCTTTCTCAAGTTCAATCTCTGAAAGTTAAGAACCACACATGGCCTGACTTACCTCCATTGCGCAACGAGTCTGAAACTATTTGGTGCGATGAAAAAAAAATATGCCTCAAAGATGTGATCCTTTTATTGCAAACATTCTTAGAACGATTTTTTATTTTGCTTATATCTAGCGTTGAGAGGATCGTATATCAAAATGTTTTTCATTTTGTTACAAAAAAAATTTGGTCAATATTCCTGACAAAAATTTAGTTGCCTTATTTTTAGGCATCATTGAGCGTTCAAACTCTGGTTGTGAGGAAATCCAAGTAGAGCAATTTTTTTGTGGACAGTCTTATTCTATAAGCTTCTTTCATATTAACCCCCATCGGTTCTTTGCATACGACCGTATACAATTTTCGAATTAAACATTAAATTAAATGAAAACCAACCGATAAAATGTGCTCGATTTTTTTAGTACCTCTATTTTGCCTAAAAAATCCTAATTTTCCATCAACAGATGTTGCGAATGCATAGTTTTGCGACAGTAGAAATAGTTACGAATCGGTTCCTGAGCATATTATCGTATACAGCAGCGATGCCCACGAAAATTATTTGCAGAGTGCAAAAACAACAACAACAACAAAAAGCAAAAACATCAAAAATTTTTAAATCTGGATGCAATGACGAATTACCAATAACTGGAGTGCTGGCAGAGTCCACGAACTTATGTATATGTACACTGTGAAAATGATGAATCAAGTTATATCAAATGATTCAGTTTTTAGCTAGTCAGAAAACATTCTGATTTACCTTGCTTTAACCTCGTGGAGGTTTTCAGATATACTTTTTTATTTTTTATTTATAGTTTTTAATTTTTTGTTCTTTATTTTTTTACTTTCCTTTTATTGTTTTTTTTTTGTGAATTTTCTATTATTATACATTTTTTTAATTTTTTAATCTTATAATTTTTATTTGTTCTAACCCTAATTTGTTATATTTTTTATTATCTTACTGTTTCATTATTAACTAAACTATTATATTATTAAGATTTTAATCTTTTATTATTTATGAAAAAATAGGCAAACTCCCAATTTTTCCCCAAATTCTTTTCTTGTTATTTTTCAAGTGTATAATAACCCCTATAAAAATAATTTATTCTGATGCAATGTAAAAAACCTGTAAATATTCAATAATTTTTTCTCAATGTGTATTCTCACAACAAAAAATATAAAGAATACGACGCATGCTGTTAAAGTCTATATTGCCAATGCCAAAAACAGTGCAAAACAGCGTCGATCGATGGTGCCAAAGAACAAAAACTACAACATGCAAACGCATAACAGCTATCGATGGTTCGAAAGAACAAAAACAATAAGGGTATTCACGGGTTGTTGCGAATTGCAAGAGTGTGAAAATTCAAGATATTTTGTGCACTAACGCGAGTTATGTAAAATAAAAATGCAGATCGTGACTTTCACGTTTTATTTGTTTGACATGAATCTTAAGACTAAATTAATAAGTAAATTCAAAACTAAAGGAGAGCTTAATATACTAGATCGCTTATAACTAAATGAGAGCTTAAATTCGATTGGAGAAGGAATTAGTTGTGAATATAATATAACTTCCCCCTCATTAAAATAAAGGATATTCAAATTAAAAATACAAAAATTAAATAAAAAGTTATAATATTTAACAATTCAGTCGTAAATAAGGATATTAAAATTAATATATTGAGTCACATTTTTACTTTATTTTTCTTTATATTTTAACAAGTATATAAATAATAAGTACTTGCTTGTATTAAATATCTAAGCAAAATGTTTGTTTTTTTTTATGTATATTTACTTTAAATTAATACCTTCAACATCAAGTTTATTAGCATACTTATATTGTCTTTTAATATTACTAAGATGGACTTTGTTAAGTTCACTTTTTATAAATTTAGATTGTTCTTTATGTCGAACATTTTTATAATTTTTAATATACCCTTCTCTTCTTAGTTCTTTATAATTTTCTCTATTTAAATTTCTTTTATTTACATACCTTATCTTTTCATTAGTTATATTTTTGTGTATATTTATTTTATTGCAATTGCCAGATTCTACATTTATTGGTTTTTCTTTTATAATTGAATGATATGAGTTGTTATAGTATTCAATAGATTTATTTATTTTTTCTTTAATGCTCAATAATTTATTGTCTATATTTAACATCCTAATTTTTTCAGTCAATGTATTATGCAACCTCTCTATATCAGCGCTTCCTGTATGATTATTAGACTTGGTTAAGTGTAAAGTTATATTTTCCGATTTTAGGTATTCTTTAATATTAACGCTTTTAAATTCATTGTCTGCAATTAAAATTTCAAAATATCCCTTTTGGGATTTGTACTGCCTCAATTTTTCAATTATCGTTTGATTGTTTCTATCCTCAAGGTAAAAAGCTGTAGCAAATTTTGAAAATCGGTCTATAAAAGTTAAAAAATTAGATTTTGAATTTGTATATACGTCCATATTTATAATTTTGTTTTTATCGCTTGGAGTTTCTGTCAGAACAAATTTGGGTTTTATTGGATTTCGATCATATTTAACTTTATTGCAAATATCGCAATTGTTAATGTATTTTTGAATTAAAATTTTCAAATTTGGGTAATAAATACATCTTTTAAGTCCTTCGTAATTTTCATTGATTCCGGTGTGTCCTGTTTCATTTCTATGGTACATGTGAATTTGTTTAAAAGTTTCATCTTCAGAACTCATCTCTTTAGCATGGTACGAACATTTATAAAATTTAACGTTTGCCTCATTTTCGTAAATTTCAATTAATTTTTTTTGTAAAATATTGTATTTATGGTCATCAAAATCTGTATAGATTCCCACTCTTCCACCTTTAATGTGTTTTCGTAAAATATCTTCTAAATTATTATCAAGATCTTCTGGACTTATATAAATTTTCTTTTTGTTATTAAATATTTCAAATTCAGTTGTCTTTGTATTTGTGAAGAAAATCTGAACCGGAAATCTATTGACCACTGTGTCTAAAATGCCAATATGATTATGGAAATCTTCTTCTTGAGAATGTTTCGTCATGGCATCATCGTCTGCATTATTATATAAAGAATTTGAACTATCATGACTACCTTCGTTTATTTCATGAGTATCAGAGTTAATTCTACTTAAAAAATCTGCTACGTGATTATCTGTTCCTCTAATATAATTGATATTCATGTTATAGTCGCTTAACTTAATTAACCACCGATAAAGCCTTGGATTTGCATCTTTTCCATGCGTTTTTGTATATAACCACTTAAGTGGTTGATGATCAGACGTAATGTTAAACTTAACGCCGTACAAGTATGGACGAAAGTATCCAACAGCCCAAACAATGGCCAAAAGCTCTTTTTCTGTGACAGAATAATTACGCTCATGGTCGCTCAGAGTTCGGCTAGCAAAGCAAACAGGATGTTTGTCCTGTTGCAATACTGCCCCGATAGCAAAAGAGCTGGCGTCAGTTGCTAACTCAAAAAGCTTGTTGAAGTCTGGGTATTTTAGAACAGGAACTTCTGTAATTATCCGCTTCAGCTTTTCAAATGAATTGATGATTAATATTAATATTAATGTTAATATTAATTTTTGCGTCTTTCTTAAGAAACTTAACCATTGGGTAAGCTACGTTTGCGAAATCCCTAATAAATTTTCTGTAATATCCGCACATGCTTAGGAAAGATTTAATTTGCTTTACGGTTTTTGGTATCTTTAGATCCAATATTTGTCTAATTTTATCAGGATTTGGATGAACGCCTTCAGGTGTCAAAACGTGGCCTAAATATAATGTTTCTTTCGAAAAAAACTTGCATTTGTTAATTTGTATTTTTAATTGAGCTTCTCTTAGTTTAGACATAATTATTTTTATACTTGCAATATGCTCGTCAAAACTTGTTGAAAATATAAGTATGTCATCTAAATATACAACACACAATTTGTTTATAAAATCCTTCAATACCCTATTAATTAACCTTTGGAACGTTGCAGGAGCGTTTTTTAAGCCAAAAGGCATCCGAACGTACTCATAATGACCATATGGAGTGGAAAAGGCAGTTTTCAACCGGTCTTCTTGTTTAACAAGAATTTGGTGAAACCCCTTTGCCAAATCCAGAGTCGAAAAATATTGTGCCCGTCCAAGTTTGTCTAATAAGTTATCAATATTTGGTATAGGATATTTATCGTCCGTTGTAATTTCGTTCAGTCGCCGATAGTCCACTACAATTCTCCACTTTTTTTCTCCGGCAAGGTCTGTCTTTTTTGGTACGACCCACAGAGGACTGTTGTAAGGGGAATTGCTCTCTTTTATAATGCCTTGCTTCAGCATATCTGCTATTTGTGAACTAACTTCATTCTCATGGATTATAGGATATCTATAAATTTTACTATAAATTGGCTTATCTGTTATTGTTTTTATTTCATGTTGTATTATATTTGTATTTGTAAGATGTTGACCCTCAGTATATATTAAATCTTGAAATTCTTTTAAAATGTTGCTTAACGCATTTTTTTCTTCTAAGTTTAAATTATAAAAAAGGTGATCGGTAGTTTTTTTATCTAAATTAACAATATCAAGTTGATTTATTTCTTCTAAGTCATAAGGGTATTTTTTCAAAAACTCTATTATACAATTATTTATAGTAATGTTTTCCTCTTTCATGTCTACAATTGCTTTTAGTGGTTTTAAAATATTTTGTCCGATTATTGCGTCAAAATTTTTTTTCTCAAATTTAATCAATTTCCAGGACATAGTTGCATTTCTTTTAAATTCGTTTGGTAGATCTGTTATTATTTCAAAATTAATGTTAGTTTCACTATTAAGAGATTTAAATTTCAAGGGGGTTTTAAGTGGAATTCTTCTGTAATGGGGTAAAACATTTTCATTTAAAAGTGAAGTTGTTGAGCCAGTATCTATTAAACATACAATTTTGTCATTTTTTATACTTAATTCTATCAACGGAAGTGTTCCCTTGAGGCTGTTACATGAAAATTTGTCACTTCATTTCTTTTATCCTCGTCTACTTGAACATGATCTGTATCCATAAATTCTACTTCATTTCTTCTACAATTTGTGCTATTATTGCGTCTATTTTCAGTAAAATTTTGAGGCCTAAATTGATTAATTTGTCGTGAATTATTATAATTATTTTGTCCTGACCAGGTACCGCCATTTCTGTTTGAATATTGTGGAAAATTTTGGTTAGCAGATTTTGTATATTGTTGTTGTCCTCTAAAATTTTGTTTATATTTGTCATTTTGAAAATATTGTTCATGAGTATTATTTTTGTTATTGTAATTTGAATGTGATTGTTTATTTTGCTTTATAGAATTAAAATCATTATTTGAATAATAATTATTATCATATCTCTTATTATTACGAATCAAACCTTCACTCTCCAATAAATTAAAACCTTCTCTTAAACTAGTTATATTTCTGTTAATTATTACTGCAGCTAAGTTTGCATTTATGTTATTTAAAAATGTACGTAAAATAATATTTTCGGTATATGAAGGGCTAAACTCTAATGGCTTGCTAACATCATATTCATATTTTTCGTTTAACTTAGATAATATGTTTAAAAGTAACATAAAATAATCGGTAATGTTATTATTACGAGCTCCAAACGCCTCTTGGTAAAGTTGATGATACGTCTCTTTTATGCCAAAATTTTGTATGAGAATATTTTTAATTGCACTCCAATCTGCATCTGCAGGCAATGTTCTTATGGTATGTAGAGCTTTACCTTGTATTTTATTAACTATTACTCTGCGGAGAATATATTCACATACCATTGGGTTTGGGTGTATCATTGCGAAAATAGTATCCACTTCTCTTAAAAACGACGAGAGAGCGTATACTCCATCTCCCCTGAATTCATGTACTCTGTGAGCGTCTTTGATGATATCGTTCACTGAGAGCTGAAACGTTGGTTGTGGAGTCTCCTCTGCTTGCGCCATAGTTCGTTAATTGGGGAAATTAATGTTCAGCTAAATGTATTAAACTTGCTTGACCAGTTTTTAACTGTCATTCAGCACTGCATATATGCAAGTGAGCACTTTCCAATATGGAGGAAGTATATATATACTTATTTTTTAAAAAAAAACTAAAATCTTAAACGACGAAGTGTAACGTAATTTTATGAAGGTCACTTAAGTTTCAAACTTTTTCCAGTTTAAAGCACTTTTTCTTTATTTTTATTTGTAAACTTTCAAATAAATGTATATATATATATGCAAGTAAAGTTTTTAATGCTGTTTTCATGAATATGCAAATTTTACTTTTAATTGCTTAAAATATTCACTTTTATAAAAGAAACCTTTTTTTTTTTAATTAATTTTTCTTTCTTTTACTTTTATAAAAAAAATGTGTTTTTTATTCAATTTATTGACCGAATTTTCTTTATAACGGTTCTTGTTTATAAGACTGCGCCAGTTATGTAAAATAAAAATGCAGATCGTGACTTTCACGTTTTATTTGTTTGACATGAATCTTAAGACTAAATTAATAAGTAAATTCAAAACTAAAGGAGAGCTTAATATACTAGATCGCTTATAACTAAATGAGAGCTTAAATTCGATTGGAGAAGGAATTAGTTGTGAATATAATATAACTCGCGTGAACATCAATATAGCAACTTAATTATGCAATACAAAATATAATTCGAATGAACAGTAAATATATTACCACCTTATTTAAAAATTGCAAAAAGTTGTTAGAATCAAGGTACAAACTTAACCTTTTTAAAGTTTTACGCAGGTGGCAACTATGTTTGAGAACAACCAAAACATGAAACAGCTGTTTAGCATCACTGCTTGTGCGTTCTTGCAATAGGTTTGGTCAGTGCATGATTCAAGAAGAGTTGCAAAATTGCTTCTAATGTGTTTCTAAAGTTTGAAATTTTGCATTTTAGCATCGTCGCAACTGCGTTTCGCATCAACCCGTGAATACCCCTAATTACATTAAGAATCGAGGCTGAAATTGCAAACTGAATTCGCCAAACT
The DNA here is from genome assembly GCA_963920525.1 of Dichetophora obliterata. Lineage (NCBI taxonomy): Eukaryota > Metazoa > Arthropoda > Insecta > Diptera > Sciomyzidae > Dichetophora > Dichetophora obliterata. Next base: position 31,624,737 of record OY986437.1, read on the forward strand.
ACAACAATCATAAAAAAATATTGAAGTTGTTGTAAAAGAGTGGAAAGAGTGGAAAGAGTTAGGCGCTGGGCATCGCTGGTATACAGTGTTTATGTTTGCATATCACATGCAGTGTATATGTGTACACAGGGCCTTTCAGAGCCCATGAGGGGCCCAGGGCATGAATTTTTTGGGGCCTCCCAACCTCTTTAAAAAATATTATTAAATTCATACACGTATACATACATGTATACACGTATAAATGTATTAAATGTATAAATATTATTAAATGTATTATTAAATGTGATATTATTGAATGTTAATAAGAACAAATAGTTCAATATTAGATAAAACATTATTTGAGAACTGTCTTTTTAGCTTTTTGTTATGAAAACGCATCTTTTATGAGTAAAAGAATGAGTTTTCTTGCTATATCCGGATATATGTTCAGCATGGAACAGACGTTTAAACGATTTTGTCAAATGGTCGGCCCAGAATCAGACTTAACACAGTCAGCGCTCTACTCTAGGCTTGAAATAATATACCACTCTTACCGTGTTACCATACACGTAAAATGTGTCGTGGCCATGACTTAATTTTAATATAAATATATTAGTTTTAGTAGCAAAATATTTTGAAAAAAGGTATTTTAGCCTTCAAAGTAGGGAAAGTAGTAAGTTTGTCAAAGTAGTTGTAAGTAGCGCTTTATAAACATTTTTGAGAAGAGGCCCTTTACCACAGCAAGGACGTATGAAAAGTCGCTAAACTCAAGGAATATCATACAAAATCGAAAAACATATAGTTCTCATTTTAAATTACTTTAATAAATCTCAAAAAATATTTTTAATTTTCCTCCGATTATGTTATGATTTTTTTGTGTGTTCGATATGCCAGAAAGGCCACTTTAAGGATTTTTGAAAGAAGTCAAGTTTCTAGAATTTTTCAATGCCACTTAAAGTTACAGGGGGTGTGTCACTGGCATGGGTGGATCGGCCCTCCAAAGTTAGTGGGGGTCGATCATACATTTGGACTCGATTGGGGCATTCTAAATGGGTCAAAGAGGGATTTTTCAAAATTTGACCCTACGGGACAAAAGTCAAAATTTGGGGCATTAGAATTAGTTTTAGAGGTATAGTTCCTCGGGCAAAGTTTCTTATTTTGATACCTAGAATACGATTTTCACTAAGCAATGGGCGATTTTTAAATCGACTCGCCCAACTGCACATATTACACGTAACTCTACACATACAACTCCTACAACCACAAATTCAACTTAAAAAAGTTACATTTAATATTAATTAAGTTTTGAATTCAGTTGCTCACTTAATCATTTCACTGGAGCGGGAGTAATGTAGTGACATTTATTTTAACTTTAGTTTTCATAACTTTTTAATTTTGATTCAAATTTTTCAATTTTCAATTGGTAAATTTGTCGTTCAAAAAATTAATTATTCATTCAGAAAATTTTCTTAAAATAAAAAAGTCAATTAAAGTTTTTGTAATTAGTTTGAACAATTAAATAAATATAATTTATAATATGTATGACAACCAAAGCAGCTATACGAACTAAATTATAAAATTTTAGTTCAATAGAACCGAATTCGCCTGAAATATAGCGTTTTTATTAACTAGTGAGCGAAATGGGGGGTGTGGCAAGTTTTTTTGTGTATTATTTGAGATATTAGCCTTGACAGCAAATATTGTAAATTTGATGCCCTTAGGTCAATTATTGCCTATTTTTTCAAAAGGTGATAGATAACACATGGAAAAATTACTCAATCTGGCAAGAAAACAATCTACTCAAACAAGTCAGGGGGTCAGCTTGAGTAGATTGGTAGATGGGTACTTGCTTAAAATGCAACTTTACAAAAACAATATATACGGCATATGCCAATCTACCCAACTACCCAAGTCAGTGTGAATACCCCTAATGTAAAGCTTAAATAGCTTAATTTCTTTCATCTCAAAATGTAACCCAACTTTTAAACAACAAAAAACTACTCAAAATCTTTAACATCGTCGCTGCGTCTCAAAAATAAGTCAAGTGATTTTCTATGCAATTATTTTTTTATCATACAAGGAGCTTAGTTATTGTCTGTCACCACGCAAAATGATATTTCGCTATCAGGATTAGTATAAAAACGATTTGAATATGAAATGAGAAAAATTTTACAAAAGCTTAGTACACCCAAAAAAAAAACGGACTAAATAAGGCCATATTCGGGGTCATTTTAGCTCTTTTCGTGAATGGTATTTTGCCAAAGCAGTAAAAACTATATTTAACTCAGTTTGTGCGTTTTAATTACCCCGAAATTTAAGTTTGTTGAAAGATAGTTTTTAAGCATCCAGAAAACTGTAGTCAAAATCAAACAACTGGTGAATTTTAGTCTTATGAATGTGTTTTAAGAGATGAGTTAGGTGTGTTTTCCTATACTATTGCAAAAGTGGACGTGGAATTTTATTTAATATGCTTTATCCCGATTGTATTGATGCTAGAATACTTCAATTTTGTACAATAATAGGTACAATATTTTTATAGTGATTTGTGCTAAGTGGGCAGGGTTGCCTAAAAGTCCTGATATATACATTAAAAATTTGCTAATCAGTGTATAATTCAGTTTAGTTAATAAATTAGAGTGCATATGTGACTTTAGTATGATCCCAAAAACTAACAAATTCGTCTAAAAGAAGAATTATGTGTCTTCTATACTTTTATTAAAATACTTTTAATACTTTTATTAAAACAACAGTTGTAAAGGAAAATTTATGAAACTATTTAATTTCCCAAAACTTTCAAATACACAAAAAATACACAATTAATTAAAAAAAATTACAGCAAAACTTATAAGAAGAGAGATTTTTGTGAAAGAGAGAGAGATATCTCAAAATAAATACAGTACAAAATTTGCTAAAAAATATAATGTTTATTTAATATTTACACTGTCATTGGTTGGCGCTTCAATTGTTAATACTGATTTAAATGGGTTGTGATAACTAAAATATGAGATATATGTCCGTGATTTGTTATTTTCGACGTGAAGAAATTGCATCTATTGTAAAGATCTTCAATGAAGATCTTTTGTGGGGGTAACAAAAAAAATGCCTCTTGTAGTTCATATTAAAAATCTATGACCTCAAGGGGTGCCAAATGTATTATTTGGTTCAACAAATTTTTTTTCTCTCGCCGTTTTTTTAGGACACATCGAAACATAAACACCTTATCTGGCTCCCTTCTGGGGATTCCCATACAAAAAAAAAACCTAAAGTTGAATAACAAAATGTTTATTATAGTTCATTTAAATAAAAAATCAATGAATCCTAAATGGGTGAGCAGGTCCTATTAAGTTTTCTCCCTCAACAATTCTTTTTAACACTACACTCTGTCTCTATCTACACTCTATCTGACACTCTTCTGTGGGTCCTCATACAAAAAACAAAAAAAAAAAAAAAAGGTAATTACTCGTGTACGCAAAAAACGTGACGAGACTCAAACATTTTTTCGTGACGAGACTCGAAAATTTTTAAATATTTGAGTACTTTCTCTTCATTCAAAGTAAAGCAAACAAATGGAAATATTTGCTCGAGCAGAATTTGTTTCCTGCTAAACATAACTCCGTTTCAGCTTTAAAATACAAAGACGTTCTTCATAGATGGTTGCAATAAGTTTTATTGGAGTTTAAAGGACAAATGTTCGGAGAAGATGCAGAGTTAATTTGAAACTGCTTTTAATTTACTCCAAGCTTTGAAAATGAGTTAAACCAAGCAAAAAAGTTTTATATTAACAAAAAAAAAAATATTGACAAATCTTTTGTCTCACGAAAAAACTTGGGTTAGCTCCGCACATTTTTTCGATGTAGATAAGACAGTTAGAAGAGAATTTCTGCAGAATAGTGTCATTCTTTAATTTGCACTATGTTAAAGAAGAAATTTTGTGTATGAATCTGTTGTTTTAAGCTCAAAATTTTACAAAATAAAAAACAATATAATATTAAAAATCTCTTTACTTTTTGCCCCTCTTTTTTCATTAAAGCACACACATAACTTATTTTCATAAACGTTGCTATGATATGTGAACAATTTTACTGCAATAAAAGGAAAACTCTTCAACTTTAACATATTTTCATAGAAAATTGCCACTTTAGCCCATCCAATAAGCATTCAGAATACTAAATGCGCCATAAAACACCCTATTAGACCAACAATAAAAATGTTTGCCCGCCACTGCCTATGAATAACAAAATTAAGCCATAATAAACTTCATAAAAAGAGCTTTCGTGCAGTGTTTGTATGTTGCTAAATCTATATTTTGGTTAGTACATAAAAACTACATAAACATAAAATAATGTAGTTAGTAGAGGAAAAAAAAAACATGAAATGTTGACGTATTCCTAATGTTTACCAAAACATGACTGTGGCGTAGCACTTAAATTTTATGTTACCCTTTAGGAATTAACACTATACATAAATTTACCACACACACACATTTCGACACTCACTTACATAGATCTCTACGTATTAAAAGAAACTTTATGAGTCTCAATGAGCTTCGCAATGAATGCAGAACCATTTGAATATGCCAACAAAAACTTATTATCAACAACATTTTTTTTTATTGTAAGTACAACAAAGTATGCCATGGCACATTAGCAGGGTTGCCAGCCACCCTCAATGAGCACAGACAGAGCTGATGGAGCTTTAGACAGCAACTTAAACGTAAAAGTTTTACAAAAAATTGCATAAATGTATGGAGTTCGTCACATGTACATGTTTTTTGTAACGATTTTTTGAGCTTTGCTCTAATGTTATGACTAAGGTAATGGCTTTTGATAGTGCTTTTTTTTGGAGACATTTTTTGAAAACCTTGTCTTTGATGACTTGCTGAATACTTTCATACTTTTTATTTTTATTTTTTTTTATTTTTTTGTCTTTTAATGGTAAAAGCTTATCGTTTCTTATTTTTAAATAAAAGAAAACCATTTATATTTTATTGAATCTAAAATAACAAAATCATTTGATTAAAATAGAAAACGCAGTAACCGAAGTAATGATTATGTAGAGAAGTTTTCTTTTATCTTGATAAGCAGGATAAAATTTTACCCTAGCAAAAATTTCTTCCAGTTCATTTCTTTCAACAACAAAAACCAGTGAAACTTTGCGCTAATCAATGACTTGCTCAAATGTTGTTTTTATCTTATGTTACAACATTTATTTTTATGGAATTTTTTTGTTGCTTTCCTAATTTTTTTGCGTTTTAAACATTTTTTTTATAATGCTTCCACTAAATTTAATGATATGGTTATTTTTCCAACATACTAGCAATAAAAATAATGATTATGATAATGAGGTTCTTAAAGAAACAGTAAACAAGAAGCAATGGATTCAGATAAGAAATAAATCATGCTTGCAAGAACTAAGGAAAAAAATAAAGAAGTTGTAAAAGTTTGGGGAAAAAATAGAAAATTGAAGAAAAAAAAATAGAAATGCAGCTATTAAAGAGTTGTAAAAAAAATCACATAAATAAGACATTCAGTATTGAACAACAATAATTACTTTAAAAAAAACAAAAGGGAATTGTTTTCAAAACCAAAAACAATTTAAAGCTTTTAGAGAGATGTGGTAAAACTTATCAAAGTAATTATATTTGATTTGGAAGCTTTCCGAGCCACTTATTATTCTTTGGAAAAGCTTTTTTGAACCTTTTTTTAAAGTTCTTTTAAAGCTTTTTAAAAGCTGTTTTGAATCTATTTGGAAGATTTTTTTAATATTTTAGAAGTTTCTTCTATTAAGTTTTTTGGAAACGTTTCAACTTTTAATTCTTTTGAAAAGCTTAAACAAAGCTTTTAACAGCACCTAGCCTAACTTTATACAAACTGTTTTATAACCTTTTAACACGATTCACTAAAGATTCCCCAAAGCTTTATAAAAGCTTTGCACAAATAATCGTTCCTTGTTTTTAATAAACAAAAAAATCGCATTAGTTATGCAGAAAAGTTTTTACTACTTACTATGAATATGTTATTTTTGTGAGGTATCTCTTCTATTCTCTGCGTGAGAGTAGATTTTGGCATGACATCGCCTATAATCACCTATAAGCAGAACATCTTAAAAGTTTTTTAGCAAATTTAAATAAAGCTTAACTTTTAAATTATTAGTTTTGACTTTTTTGGAGGTTATCACTTATACTATATTTACATTTTTATATTACAGTCTTACACTTTATATCATTTCGTCATCATGCTTAGAACTTTGTCAAAGTTCTTGTTTTTTAATTTAAATTTTATGTTCACATTTCATGTGTTTCTAATCAAGTGGCAGCACTTTGTCTGTACATTAAAGCGCATTCAATAAAATAAAATTGTACAAAACAAAAAGGAACAACAACAGCGGGTGTTGGATGAAAGTTTGCTGACATCGTTGTTGTTTTTTTTTAACCCCTCTGTCTAGTCCTCTAGCCTGTTGCACACAATCAGCTTCGCCTCATTGCTGTGTACGTTGTTTTATAACAAGCAGTTAAGAGCTTTATAGCAAAACAACAACATCAACCACAACTTACTATATCGACCTAATACAACAACAAAGACAAAAAGTTGTTGTTACTAAAAGTGACAATTATGACAGTTTGTTATAATTTATCTCGTTGAGGGCATCTTTACGCTTCATCAATAGGAGCATCAAGAAAACAACAACAACAACAGCAATAGCAGCAACAAAGTTGCAGCCACATTGGCAGCTACTGAAGCAGCAAAAATTATCTAGCAACAGAAAAACAACAGCAACAACAATAACAACAGCATCAGCTTACATTATATCAGCTTCGTGTGAAGGAACTTTTAATTAAAATTGTTGTCACTATCAGCTGTAGCAGCAGCAGCAGCAGCAGCAGCAATTTAATTGGCAACTACAATGAAGACTTGCCGCTACAACAACATAACAAAAAATAATTATAAACTTCATTATCACCATGACTGCAATTGAACATTATCAACAGCTTGAAATTGCACTAGACTGGACATGTTTTTTGTTGTTGTTGTTGTGCTTGTCGTTGTTCATATTGCGCTTTTAGTGCACTCAGTTAAAAAAAGGAATGTATAACTAAAGCTTAACAGAGCGTAAGATTTCATATCCTAGAATAAAGTAACGTTAAAAAAGCGTCTGTGAAAAAATTATTATTTTTTTAAATAAAATAGCCACGACTTTTATAAACTTTTATAAACTTATATTTCATATACTTAAATTTTCAATTTCATTTTAATACTATAAAGTCTAAAAATCTTCTATATAAAGTTTAAAGCTGTGTGATCAATGAAAGAGTTCGTATATTTCGAAAAAAAAATATCATACTAAATACATATTCTATATTGTATTATTAATGTATATAAATAAATAATTATTGTTACTCATACGTCACGATGAGTCTATTTTTACAATTCTTCATATAATTTCGCAAAACTTTGAAATTAATTTCACTCACACTCTTGAAAAAAAAAACACCTAAAATTTATTAATAAAATTCCCCATCTTTTTTGCACAAGTTTATCTAAACAAAGCAATTAGAGAAATAATAAATGTTTGTTGGGTCAATGAACGCTTAATCTGCTCCAATTTTTTTCGCTCATTTATTTTTTTATAATACAACGCAATTTTGCAAAAACAAACAAACAATCAAACAAACACAAAAAAAAAATGCTGTGAAAAACTGAAAACAAAGTGATTAAGAAATCAAAAGTAAATTATAAAAATGTGACTACTGTCAAAGGCGTGAATTGTATAATGCAATAAAAAAAAACAAACGCGCTAGTTTTTCGGACATATTTTTGGTTTAGAGAAACCCAAGTCGGTTTGGTGACATGTCTTAAGCTGCAAACTCAAGTGTTTAGAACATTAATCTACTAAATTAGCTTAAGCACTATGCTAAAAAAAGGCCAACTGGCCTTTTGCTTTCAGATGCTCAAATGAATTTTCATCTCAACGAAAATTGTTTGATGTCAAAAATTAGATTCTAGGCATTTGCAAATATTAATTGAATTACTAACAATAAAATCAAAAATTACAATTCAAAATAAGAAAGTAATTAATGGACGAAAAACAGGAGTAAAATCATCATATCGCAACTAATTCAGTACTGACTAATTTCACGCCAAAATGACTATTTTTTTACGTCACCGTTATGGGCAAAATATATATACTTTTGAGAAGTATCCAGGAGGTGCATCAAATCACATTTTTTTAAAAAAATTTGTATTATTGTTGTTGTGGTAACACTAAGAGAGTACATAATTTCACGCATTTTCTGCTTTATGATGATTTTTAAAAATGTATACCTCAGAACCCGAACAAGATATCTGCATACTTTTTTTTTATTGTGTAGAGTAAAGATAATGGGTGGTGTGAATAAAAACTGAGTGCGAGTGTTCACTCAAGATTTTTGAGGGAACACTCAATTTGGGGCGAATAACATCTACTTTCGTTAAGATTAACGAAAATACTCCACTCCTTCTTTTTGATATTTGAGAGGGCTCTCAACTTTGGTGCGAATAAAGCTCAAATTTGAAATCTCTGTTTAAGTGAGTACTCAAGAAAAGTTTAAGGCGGTGACTTCTTGCCTCCACGTGCTATTTCTTGTAAGAAATTTCTATTGTCTTACAAATATTAATTCAGAAATGTTTAATGAAGGTGTGGATTAGAAATTTCTTGGAAATAATGTAGAAAAAAAAAAGGAAATGTTGTATTGTAAGTGATGGCGAATTTGTTAGTTTATTGGTGAAGCATATCTTTTTATTTAAGAAATCCAACCGCCTCAAATGAAGCAGAATAAGGAAAAAGCTTAAACTTCAAAAAGAAGGAAAAATAGATGAGTTATATTAAGCGTATAACAGATAAAACAGAAAATTTAAATATATATAATAAATAATAAATTTAATACCTTATATAATTTATTTTAAGTAGTAAATATAACATTGCACCTATTGCTTTTAAAAAATTATATTCAGCTTGACACTACTCTTTTGCTTCTCTCTTAAAGTGATTTTAAATTTAATCCATTCCCTTCTGTAAATTTAATCCTTTTGTAAATAAATATAAGTTATCGCCTGCCATCTTCGCATATTATATTTTTTTTTTCTTTTAAAAGTTTCTCTTTTTTCCACCCTATTTAGTTTTTTTAAAATTAAATGATTTACTGTCCTGTTTGTTTATTTCATGCAGCAATTTAATAACTTAAATAAACATTTCTCATCTCATTAAGATTGAGTGACTGCCAGCAATTTGAGGGAATTTTTATTCATACCCAATTGAGTGTTCACTCTGGATGAAACAATCTCAGAATCCTCTCAGAGTCTTCACTCAGTTTTTATTCACACCACCCAATGATTTGCAAAACAAATTTTTTTACAACACCTCAACAAACAAAAAAATTTCGGAGCCTAATAAACGGTAAACCAAAAAATTCCTCTGTTTTCAGAAACTTATACCTTTCAGAATAAGTAAAAAAATTAGTTAAAGTATTTCTTTCTAGCTATTTTCTTTATTTCAAGTAGACAAAAATAATATTTACATAATTTGAAATTGAAAAAGTATGTATTAATTTTCTATGATTTAAATATAAATTCTAAATGTTTGATAGTTTAAATCATTCTTGATTTTAAATACCTTCAAATTCTAGTTGTTTGATAGTGTAAAATCGTTTATTGAGCCTTAGGTCAGGTTAGAACAATTAATTGCTCTAACGAATTTTTTCCAAAGAAACAACAACAACATTTTCAATATGAAAGGAAAATATCACTAGCTAATTTTATTGCAATTTCGGCCTTGCTACAGGCTTCATTAGAAATCTTTGTGATGTCACCACCAGGAATCCAACCCGGGTGTGGGTCGCCGTGCCAGCGCATTTTAGCGCACTGCACCACAGAGGCGATGATATTTCAGTGTCAATTTCTCAGTTTTTCTCCCTTTCATACTTTTTTGTTGCTGTTCGTTTTGCTTACCTTAGCTTATGTTTATGTTATAATGGAGTCCAATTATTTAGAATTTGTATTTAAATCATAGAAAACTAACATAATAATAAATAATAATGTCATATAGAAAACTTTCAATGTATTAATTTTTGATTCAAATTCTTTAACTGTCACTTTATTTTTCTAAATTTCAATATATTCTGAAATAATATTTAATATTTATAATTTAATATTTAATATTTAATATTTAATATTTAATATTTAATATTTAATATTTAATATTTAATATTTAATATTTAATATTTAATATTTAATATTTAATATTTAATATTTAATATTTAATATTTAATATTTAATATTTAATATTTAATATTTAATATTTAATATTTAATATTTAATATTTAATATTTAATATTTAATATTTAATATTTAATATTTAATATTTAATATTTAATATTTAATATTTAATATTTAATATTTAATATTTAATATTTAATATTTAATATTTAATATTTAATATTTAATATTTAATATTTAATATTTAATATTTAATATTTAATATTTAATATTTAATATTTAATATTTAATATTTAATATTTAATATTTAATATTTAATATTTAATATTTAATATTTAATATTTAATATTTAATATTTAATATTTAATATTTAATATTTAATATTTAATATTTAATATTTAATATTTAATATTTAATATTTAATATTTAATATTTAATATTTAATATTTAATATTTAATATTTAATATTTAATATTTAATATTTAATATTTAATATTTAATATTTAATATTTAATATTTAATATTTAATATTTAATATTTAATATTTAATATTTAATATTTAATATTTAATATTTAATATTTAATATTTAATATTTAATATTTAATATTTAATATTTAATATTTAATATTTAATATTTAATATTTAATATTTAATATTTAATATTTAATATTTAATATTTAATATTTAATATTTAATATTTAATATTTAATATTTAATATTTAATATTTAATATTTAATATTTAATATTTAATATTTAATATTTAATATTTAATATTTAATATTTAATATTTAATATTTAATATTTAATATTTAATATTTAATATTTAATATTTAATATTTAATATTTAATATTTAATATTTAATATTTAATATTTAATATTTAATATTTAATATTTAATATTTAATATTTAATATTTAATATTTAATATTTAATATTTAATATTTAATATTTAATATTTAATATTTAATATTTAATATTTAATATTTAATATTTAATATTTAATATTTAATATTTAATATTTAATATTTAATATTTAATATTTAATATTTAATATTTAATATTTAATATTTAATATTTAATATTTAATATTTAATATTTAATATTTAATATTTAATATTTAATATTTAATATTTAATATTTAATATTTAATATTTAATATTTAATATTTAATATTTAATATTTAATATTTAATATTTAATATTTAATATTTAATATTTAATATTTAATATTTAATATTTAATATTTAATATTTAATATTTGTTATTTTTCATTTGGTTTTTGGAATTTACCAAAATTTGGTATTTGGTATTTAATATTTGGTATTTGTTATTTTGTATTAGTATTTGGTTTTGGCATTTGGTATTTTATATTTGGTATTGGCATTTGGTGTTTAATATTTGGTATTTGTTATTTGGTATTTAATATTTGGTATTATTTATTTTGTATCTAGTATTTGGTATTTGGTATTGGTGTTTGTATTAGTATTTGTATTGGTATTGGTATTGATATTGTTTTGATATTGTTTTGATATTGATATTAATATTGGTATTGGAGTTGCTACTGTGCAAAAAGTAATTGTTATGGTAAAGGAAAGCATATGGTGATAAATATTTTAAAAGCATTAGTATAAGATTAGTAATCATATAGCTATAAAGTAAATTTAAGATCTTTTGTCAATTATTTTTTCAATTGAATTTTCATGAATTACAATTTATTTTTTCTAAATTTCAAATATAATTTTCGAATTTTTGGCCTAGCTGTTTTTACTTTACATTGCAGTTTTCGCTTAAATTTTTCGTAGATATGCTGCTATTTGGTTCAATAATGGAAGGGAAGGGGTTGGCTGCAAAAGCGATGTTATTAATTTTATTATATAGATGCAAGTAAAATGAAGCTAGTAGATTTGCACACATCACTTTTAGGAATTTCACCAGCATTAAATAAGAGTTCGGAATTGAGCTCATTGAAATATATAATTTTTATGTTCGTACTTTATACTCTTATCTTTAAAATTCATCTACAATTTTTGCCATTTTTTCTCTATCTTTTGCAGTGTTCCCTTAGAGAATACAATATGGATGATATGGAGCTTGATCAGGTCACACAAGTGATTGGCTATCATCCACGTTTTCTGGATCACTTTCTAAGGACACAAAATTTTATAATGAATGGTGATGGACCATTGCCCTACGACTACAGATACTATTTGGCGATTATTGTAAGTATTATTTATAGTCGATAATCTATTATAATAAAAAATACGGTACATATGATTTCTTACTATCTTTTTATACAACACATAAAATAAAGATATGCCTAGACTTTAAAGAGTTTGCAAACGTTTTCTAACAAAATTTATGTTATTTTAGTCATTATGTTTTTGTTGTTAAAAAGTCTTTTATAGAACTGAAAAATATATACGTGGATGTTTCGTATAAAGCTGTAATTTGAAAATATGTTTAATTACATGCTTAAATTGCTCTATGAGAATATGCAACTCAACCCTTTTGGTAACTCTGCTGCCCTTATTATTTTTTTTTTAAATAGATCAAAGAACCAAGGCATGCGCCTTATACAAACAAGGTTTTTTTTTGACCTGAAAGGTATTTAGAGGAATTGATTGGAACCATAGGTAAATTATTGATTAAGCGAAACAACCGTGAAAGACGATTTGAATTGCTTTTAACTATTGTTATACCTCAGTCTCGGCAAGCATTTCCAGCCCTTAGTTGTTTTCTTGTCCTTAAATTTCACATTTTCCACAATTTGTTTGTGGATTTTTAGTTTTCCATAATTCTTAAATGTAGGAAAGAACAAAGAAAGTAAAAGGAACCATACTCGAGCCCGGATTTGAACCATGGACCTCTGGTTTGATAGTCTAGCGCACTTTCTACTAGACTAAAAAGGCCGACCATTTTTATGCGTTATTTAAGATGCTATTTGGCACTTTGACTCGTAGTTTCGCAAATTTAATCACGAATTTAGATAACAATGGCAAAAACAACAACAACAGCATCAGCATTATAGCAACAATTGAGTTGATTTTATTTTCTATTTTGCATTTTCTGCCCATTTTCACTTTATTAGTATGGAAAACTTTAACTGCTGCGTTGCGCTTAATCTTGAAAGCAGCTACTCAAATTTTATTGTTTTTAAATTTTTTTTTTTTAATATTCTATGTTATTTTTTTCTTCATACATATATCTTGCATTGTTGTAGTATCACATTGCTTATGGTCTTTGTTGTTTTTGTAAATTATACATTTTTGGCGCATTTTATTGAAAATCTGCATTTAATGTGCGCTAACATTAGCATTGCAAATTGTCGTTGTTGTTATTTGTTTTTATTGCTGCCACTGAAGCACATCTCCAGACTGCATCCTAAAGTAGTAACATTAACCAGAACAACAATAGCAATAAAAAACATTACAGTTACAATTGCAAATATAACAACTACTCTGCATTCAGCACAATAAATAAATGAATACAAATCTAAAGTAATTAATTGAAACAGCAGCAGTAAAAGCAACAACAACAACAACAACATCAGCAACAACAATAGCACAGAAGCAGTAGTAGGAAGAGCTGCTTCACCGCAACTAACAATCACATAAAAACAATAAAAAACAAAATTAAAATTCAAATTACGAATTAAATTTGCAACGCATGTAAATGCATTAAGTTATATGCAGCTAAGAAATAAGAAATTCAATTCGCATTCTTGATAGATGTGTATAATTTCAAGTGCTGTTTGATGCTAGATGATGTCTAGGAAATTCTAATGACTTATAATTAATAGCCTTACGAATGTGTTTTGCTCTGCGTTCACTTTACCTTTCACATTCACATTGAGTCTTATGAAAAATGAAAATGTAAATCAGAAAGAAAAAATATGAAAACAAACCTAGGCAGCAAAATTTTTCACAACACCTTGCTTTCTAATGGATTATAAAATGCGTTACATGAATGCTAACGTAAAAGCATGGATTAACATTTTTTAATTAGTTTGAGATAAGGCTTAAAGTCGTAGTTGGCGATTCATCATGAGCATATACTAGAGAGTCATCAGAATATAATAAACTTTTGGATTCATTAAAAATGAGTGGAAAATCATATACTAAAATGTTGTATAAATGAGGTGCCAAAATTGAACCTTGTGGTACGCCGCTTTGAACTGAACCGAAATTGTAGCATGTTTGATTAATTTCAACAAAAAATTTTCTACTGCTAAGGAAGCTTTTAAAAATTTTAATAAAAAAGGGATCAAAACCAATATTAATACGTTTATAAAGTAATCCATTGTGATAAGCTTTATCGTATGCTTTTTCAATATCTAGGGAAACGGCGACCGTACATTTTTGAATTTGAAGGTTATTGATGACATAATTTTGGAATTTAAGTAAAGTATGAGAAGTAAAACGGCCAGGCTTAAAACCAAATTGGCAACGTGGAACATAATTGGTATTCAAACTAATATCCATTTTTGATCGAATGACTCGTTCATATAGTTTTTCTAAGTTGGACAATAAAGAAATCGGTCTAAAGTTACTGAGAATACAACTTCCAGTTTTCTTTTTTTAATTGGAATAATTTTAGCAATTTTCCAATTATTTGGAAAGTAACCATTATTGGTGCAGTTATTAAATATTAAAGGTCTGCACGGGTATGTTTGAAACGATCTTCAACACATTCTCAAATTTTCAAACTCGCTTCCAACTCTCATTAGGGCTGTTCACATTTCAAACCGCTCATCAAATCGTTTGTCAAATCCAATAGAACAACGTGGGAATTCCATGAAAATTTCACGTTGTTCTATTGTATTCCCCTAATCGTAAAAGCGAAACGAATAAAAAAACACACAAACTCTGGTTGTTGTCAGTGTGACCAGAAGATTTTTGAAAAAATATGCTTTTTGTTAAAAAAAATATGCTAAATATTCCAGTTTCAATTTTTATATTCCACAAAAATATTCCACTTTCAATTTCAAAGATATATAAATAAGTCTAAATATGCATATAAAAAGAAACACAGAAGCAAGTTTAAAAACATTTATTTATTTCATTACTATCGCACTTAAATTTATTTTCTTCTCCTATAAAAAATTATAAACATTATTATGGTTTTTTGAATTTTAAGTAACGATATACAATATACAAAACTAAAATTCAGGCACATCTTCGAGGTCGATTCTTAAATTGTTGCTTGTATTACAATATTATCATAGAAATTCGCATTTCTAAATTTTTTTATTAAGCTATCTGGTATTTGATAGGTTTTACAACACTTTTTTTAACATGCAGCCATGTTTTTACATTCAACAAATTATTTAAGAGTTTTTCTTGCATTCTATTTCGAATTTTCGTTTAAATAAGAAAGATTCTCATAACTAAAAATTTTCTCAACCTCAGCATTGCTAAATGGTAAGCTAAGCGAGAAAAACACAAATTTTGATAAATCTTCAGATTCCGAACTTTGCTCAATAACTTTTTATCGGCTTTATTGTTTTGAATCCACATTTTAAAATAGTTAAAAGAAATAGCTTTTGTTAGCAATAATAGTGGTATTCACGATGTGGTGCATTTGTGATAAATTTTTGCAAAATTTACAATACTTACAACTTATTGTGATCGAACCTTCAGTAAAGTACATATTATATTTTTAAAATCAGCTGATTTTTGTATGTACTTCTGTTTGGAAATATTAATTTAAATCATCATTTAACTAAAGGAAATCATACAAAAATTTAAATGAAAGAATAAATTGTATTAATTTTTATTAAATAAACTCACAGCGTAGCCTTAAGCTTGCTCCATGCTGCGTATAAATGCTTGTGCAATCAGCTGATCCAATACACAACGAAATTTACACAGAATACAATAGTGTTCCATCGTTGTATATTTTCCACAACGTTGTATTTTAAAAACTGTGCATTTTGTTTTTGTTATATTACAAAATTTACTACACATATCAAATTTATCAAAAATACACAATACAAGGGAAAATACAAAACATCGTGAATACCCCTAATGTTTTCTGAAGTAAATTACTTACTGCTGTAACATAATCCATAAAAAAATCTAACCAAACAAACATATAAGCAAATTTACTTCAATTTTTAAGCTGCGTGAAGTTATTAAACGAATTGCAATAAAATTGACAACGAATTTATACAGTTAACCACAAAATGAATTCCTTATATTGTGTTTTACAAGGTGGTTCAGAGATTAAAAAATATAAAGTGTTGATAGCCAAAAAATAACCATTTAGTAACCAAATAGACATTTTTTATTGCAATTTTTGTGAATTTTGAAAAATATAATCATACGAAAAATATTCCACTTTTTATGCTGCATATTTTTATAAAAAAAAATATGCTTCCCGAAGTTTAAATATGCCAAAGTGGAATATAATATTCCACTCTGGTCACACTGGTTGTTGTCGTTAGAATGTTAATAATGAGAGAATGGAGACAAGAGAGTATGGAGACATGAGAGAAATGAAACATGAGAGATAGAATGGAATGAATGGAGTGAATGGAATGTCTTGTTTGTAACATGATAGAGAAGATTTTCTTGCACTGGTTTCAGTCTGTGTGCGTCATTTGTAAGAGGAAGAGGGTGAAAAAATGGATTTTGATGATCTAAGTGTATGTTTAAAACTGAGTGTATTATCATGAATGATAGAATACAAAGATTGCGCCGAAGACAAGAAAATGTGTACAACAAAATTGTCGTTCTGCGCATGTACGTCATAATATCAATACTGTTTTGGAGAGCGTTCACTTTGCATACGATTTCTACACAGAAATGAAAATTGCATACATTTTAGTTTGTATAATTAAAATAAAAGAATTAAGAAGCAATTTATTGGAACGAGAAGAAGGTAAATTTATTAAGTACTCCTTTGCAAACTTTATTTTTACTAATATTTTATTACAGCCAGTAAGCAGCTAAGTAAAAAAAAATTTGTTTGAGAAACCAACTTCAGTTAGCATTATTTTTCGACTTGGATTTTATGAAAATGTTCATTACGAGTTTAATTGATGTACTTTAAACATTCCCAGATATTTTATTTCCATTAATTTAGCTGTGAATTGAAAGGACAAATAAATGATAGTTCCAAGTTTTTAAAAAATGAAACAAATTTTGTTAAGTTAAGATATTTTTGTATTTTTGTTTTCGTTTTTGTGCTTTTTCTACAATTTCTTGGTTTAATTTTTGTATTTATTGCAAACATCAGGTTTTTGAAAAATATTTGTTTGCTATTGTTACCACAATTAGCAACTGCACACTTAATTTTTTAAATTTTAAGTTAAAAACTCGCAAATGTACTTCGATATAAACACAATTAAATAAAACACAACCGATCGCAGTACGTTTCTCAAAGAAATAAAATATTGTGACGTAGTCAACTGAACAGATGGTTGTCAAACTCGATTAGCAGAAGTAACGGACCTGCGCAAAGCGTAATCTCTTATTCTATCATTCTTGGTGTATTATAATATACATACATACATTCACAAACGAAATTCAAGGCGTTCCATAATTGGAATGTCTCCATAATAATTGAGAATTATGAAAGTAAATTTAGATTAATTGTATTATATTCTATTCGTTTATTGAGGCTGTTCGTTTAGTTTCGTTTCGTTGCCTTCATAACGAATGGAATGAATATTCGTTTCTTTCCTTGAATATACTCTCAATTAGAGATCTCTTCTCGAATCATTCTCAATTGGCAGAAAAGCAAAACATTCATGCAGATCTTTATTAAATATAATAGCTAAGAATTTAAATGCTGAAATGGGAAATTTCTTAATAATGATATTCTTCTTAATAATAATAATTTTCTAAATAATGAAAGACCTGCAGATTTCTTGGAATTTAGACTTTTGAAAAGGATAGCCAATTCATCAGGGGATGTGAAATAAACACCGTCTGAATTTTGTAATGAAGAAAAATTTTCAGAAAATGTATGTATGTATTTATTTGAATAGGGTTATGAGGACAAAGTGTTATTTATTGAAGATTCGATGTTAACATTGTCAGACCTTATTGGGATATTTTCTTTATATATTTCAGTGAATGTTCTCGGAAGGCTTCTACTTTATAATTATCTTCGCAAAGCTAAAACGTGCCGTTCCTCTGATAACATTTTATAGTCGTTGGATGAGAGGTTGTGGCACCTTTTAGAAGACTCAAATTTGCGATATCGAATAGTTTCGGAATTCGGTATTTGACCACAATTTGCACGTGCCGTTTCCCATATAACACTTTATGGGCGTTGCACTTCCCATACAAACCAAATTTGCGATATCGAATAGCTTCCCAATGGTAAATAGACACATGACGTAATCAATTATTTTTTAAATACAATATAGCTGCGAGGCCTCCAACGCCTGTATATAATTCTGAATTACATTTGTTCGGACATGGCCGCTAAAACACTGATGACATCTACCTTACACAGTAAGCGACGATGGGAGTAGGTATGCATAAGAAAAGAGGGAACAAAAAGTGACGCACAAAATTGCAGAGAACAAAAAAAAATTTTGCGAAAATCCTCTCTACTCGAAAAACACAACGAAAAAAAAAGAACACAACGAAAAGAAGCAAACAAAAGCGAATGATGCAACAAATTATTTTCACAGCTATTTGTGCAATTTTATGAACGAATTTATTACCTTTTATAGAGCACTTCAGAATGAATGTTTAGCAACACTTGATTATTTTATATACAAAACTTGGTTCTGGTTTAAATATAAAGAGTAATAATTTTCACAAACACACTTCACTGCAAGACTTCCTGTTAGAAAATAAGAAGTTGCTTCACAGACGAATAAAGTCAAGCTGTTGTTCGAACAACAACGAAAAGTAAATAGTGTGAGCACAAACAAGATTTTGTTTCCGTTTACAGTTCTGCATTACAATGTCATTACCGAAACATTTTTACAAGCAGCTTTGGAAGTATAGATCGCACAGCTTTGGAATTCAGTATTCGACCTCAATTTACATATGCACTTTTACAGGTAACATGTTATGTGCGTTAGACAAGGGGCGTGTCACTGTTTAGAAGCCCAAATTTCCGGTATAGCTTTCGAAATATATTTCACACACAAATGAAACTCGGTACGAATTTACATTTTTTAACTTAATCAACTTATTTATTGCACTTTCGCGAGAACAAAAACAAAACAATAAATACATAAATACATAATGAAAGAAAATACATAAATGCGTCGTCGTTAATGCATATGTGTTAGTGAAATTGATAAGCATTTATTTTCAATTAAGCATAAAAACTCTTTAAAATTTTTAATGATATTTCCATAATTATTTTTTTAGTGGCAGCTGGGTTTCAGCTAGTTTATAAATATTAGAAGAGCTTAGTTTTTTCAAGTGAAAACAATTTCGATTACTTTCAAAGACATGACTGCTTTAAAATAAATTATTATTAAATTTAAAAATAAATATTAATGATAAGAACTTGCCTGGATTATTTTCTCGATTACATGTAAGCGATGATTTTGTTAGGTAGTCTCTTAACATTGAATCTCCATGTTAGATGGATCAATAAAAAACAAAACGAAAGGTCTTTTTTTGTAGGCATAAAAAACACGTTATGAAATTTTGTATCCAAAATATTAATCGTAAATCATTTCTAGTCTCCGTTCTTAGAAAATATAATTTTTTATAGAGTGCTGTTACAAACAGTATGAAAAAATAGAAAAAGTGGTGATCGGGTCCAACTCTTTGTTTTCAAGGTCGCTTAAGGGGAGGTTCTAGTAGAAACGTAATGTAATCTCAGGTTTTTTTTTGAGCGAACGTAAATCTTTTTTGAAAAAATCTTTGTGGCATTTATTAGTGTATATTTCAAGAGCATTATGCAATTTTTTCGACGAAAAATAATTCAAAATGGCGGCTGAAGGTCTCGATGATCAAAACCGTGCGCGGCGATAGCCGATGTGCGCTGTACAATCCACAGCCCCGCCATCTGAAAGGAAAAAGCCAACAAATTATTAGCGTTTAGGGGGGGTTATTTGGGGGCCTTGTAGCATTCCGATTTTAATAACACCCTTTTTAAAAAAATGGCGGCCCTTTGAAAATCCCTGTTTTTCCTCCCTTTTCTTTTGTTTTAACGTTAAAAAAATAATGATAGTAAATTTTTTGGAAAAAACGCTTCCTGAAGGCCCCCTAAATTGAATAAGCTTTAATTTAAGCCATCAAACTTCGAAATCGGTCAAGTCGTTGAAGCGGAATCGTGCACAGCGCGGAAAATAAAAGTGTTTCGAGAAAAACATTTATGCCTGTTTTTCGGCCGATGCACTCTCTCATCTAATACGCTATGATTCGAAAAATAAACTAGATAGGGATATATTCTTTTTACAATACAATACAAAGCAAAAAAACAAAAATTTTTTGTCGATTTCTACTAGAACCTTCCCTTAAACGGACGTTACTATTACTATTTACGTTTTTTTAATTAAAGCTTAAAAAACCGCCATTTTGTTCACACAAGTTCAAGTGTAGACTAATAATACAATAAGGAGATCATTCCATTCAGATACTTAGGATAAATTCAAACATTCTGGTATACGGTTATTATATCCTCTACCATATTTAGGACTTCTGTCTTAGTGTTTTAATTTTTTCTCATTTTGCAACACAGTGTAATTTTTAAAATTGTTTTTACTATTTTACACAAACAACCGCTCTCATTTACAAACAAGCAAATACAGTTAAATACCAAAATGTACAAAAATATCACTTACAACAATTCAATCTTAAACGTTCTAATATATATATATATATACATATTTACAAAAACAAAGCCAACAGTAACAACAAAGCTTGTTGTCCTCTATGAATGTTATCTCTATGATAATACTTAATAATTATTTATATAGGGAAGAGACCCGTAAGTTGGGCCTAAATTCCATTAAAAATTCAGAAGAGATTAATTTAATTACAGGAAAGATCATTTTAAATTAAAAAAAAGAGCAATTCAAGTTCAAAAAAGAATCTGAAATTGAGATAAAATGTATATATAAATTTAGAAATGATCAATTGAAATGTACAAAATTCAATAAAGATCCATAGAAATTGCAAATCTCTATGTTAAATCCAGAAAACATTCAATTAACATTTCGATACGATTAACTAAAATTCAGAAAAAAATCATGTGAAATGAAAAAAAAATGTGTAGAAATAAATTAGTATTAAAACATTTAGATTTAACTTATAACTTAATATTTATTGATCTTTACCATTGACAATGAGAGCATATTTATTTATTTATTTTTTTGGCCAAGCAAGGCAATATACTTATACCGACAGGTTGTTTTTTTTCTTTCCTTCCTCACCTCTTTCCTTGTTTTGGTGTAGATATGCTAATCGAAGTGGGCGTAACCGCCCACCTGAATGACATGAATTTAAGAACACGTCAAAAATAAAAAGAGAGAAGAAAAGAAAAGAAAAAACAATAGGGACTTACATACTAACATATTTTATACATAATAGTAGAAAAGATGACTATTATCACTACTTTGTTAACATATAATTAAAAGGGAACAATGAGGCATGGATGGTGAATGGTGGTCGTGATAAGGATAGTACTTAGGGTGGAAAGAGGTGTTGGGATAGGGAACGCTTGAATATGTATTTAGATAAAGGTGGTAGGTAGTGCTCGCTTATAGTATTACATATCATACAACATCTATTACTAGTATTTTTTTTTTTTTTTAAAAAAACTTAGGAATAGTTAACAATAAGGCAATACCTCTGTAGTTTTAGATCGCTCTCTTATCGCCATTTTAAAGACCTCGAATTGATCTTTTTCGTGCTGACATTTTTTACCAATACATTCAAAAACAATTTTGATATTTTTGGCCACTAAAACTTTCATTGAGATTTTTCACAGTCAGCACCTCTAATTTTTTTTTTTGCATTTTCAAAACATTGATGTATTAAGGCATTAATTTTAAATGTCTTTTCTAAATTTTAGGTAAGAGAACCAATGCTGATCTTTCAAATAATCTGATCAAATGATCTCAAACTTTTTTGTAGGACTTACGGTTTTGAAGATATACACCCCTATGCGAGCGAGCGTGGGTTCAAGAATAAGGGCAATAGTAGTTTTACTTCATGTTTGAATAAAAGTTTTTGATTTTCTTTTTAATTTTTCACTGTGTATAACTGAAAAAAAAATGAAATTATATAAATAACTAGCTGAACCCGGTGTGCTTCGGTACCCCTCTCACGCTGTTGCACTTGGTCGTTATCATCCGCTTGTCCCATGAAATAAATTTGTAAAAACTTAGGATCTTCATCTGGAATTGGCAATATTGAACCCATTCGGTGATAAATTTGGCCTTGAACTCTAAATGTTGGCATGAAGTTGTCTCGAACCACTTTAGTCGCACCAAACGATGTCATTTGAAAACATGAATTGTATTTTTGTATGTTGCTTAAGAAATGTTGGGAATCCGCTGTTGTTCCTATGAAGTGGAATATTATTATTTTGAATAATAATCATATTATTTTTTCCTCTTCTTCCTTTTTTGATGCCTTAGGGGCAAATTATTTATTTGTTCTTACCTGAAACTAACGATAGTAGTGGTTCTGGTGGTGGTAGCAGTTCGGGTAAAGCAGTTTTACCATTTGCGCAGCACATTCCAGGTGCTTCATTTTTATATTTCTAGGCATTGTAGTATTGGCAAACTTTATTACTTGGTGCAATGGCAACTAACTCATCTTCACTGCAATCAATTTCTGATGTGTAGTGGAATGCAATCAGCTGATATGATTCAGGGCTTCGACGATGCTGTGCTCTTCGACTACGATCTTGTAGACGGTGTGCCTCACGTTGCTCTGGTGTCTCGACAGCTCTTGATAAAGAGGATAGCGATCGGTCACTTCGCATGCGCGTTTGACGTTGAGTAGAAGTCTCGGAAGCCCTTGATGTCAAGGCTCGAGAGCGGTCGCTTCGTAACCGTGTTTCACGCTGAATAGATGTCTCCGAAGCCCTTGATGTTGAGGTTCGAGATCGCTGAATTTCTAAGCGTGTTTCGCGCTGAACAGCAGTCTCCGTAGCCCTTGATGTTGAGGTTCGAGATCGCTGAATCTCTAAGCGTGTTTCGCGCTGAACAGCAGTCTCGGAAGCCCTTGATGTTGAGTCAAGAATTTATTATTTCGTAAGAATATCCTATTGTGAAAATTTAATGACGATCGGTCCAGTAGTTAAAACTATAAAACGATTTTTAATTTTCCCAAAAAGGGGCGTGGTCCACCCACTTTTCTCCTGGTACGTATTCCTAACTATGCCAATACCATATGTACCAAATATCATCGACGTAGGTCAAAAAATACCCAAAATATGGCGATTTAAATTTTTGGGTTATATGGGAGGTGACACGCCCCTTTGTCCAATGAAAACTTTAAAAAGCCTATTATTATTTCCAAAGTCACAGTAACATGCTGTGAAAATTTCAGGAAGATCGGTCCAAGGGTTTGGCCTCCTATAAAGCACAAACAAACAGACAGACAGACATTCATTTTTATATATATAGATTGAAAGCAGATTAATTATGATTAAAGTAAAATGGGGCGAAAAAGGGGGATTTGGTAATAAAAAAATCTATGGCTACCTTACCTGTAGATAAAAAGTATATAAAACTTTAGGTAAATACATATTACAAAAAAAGTATTTTGTATAGCAAAAATTGTTAGTGGTATAAGTATCTGAATTAAAAAAGGGGACGGTGAAGTGGGCGTGTTTCATAGTAATATGGCGACGTTAACAGTATTAAGAGCAATATACTACCAAATAAAAAATAATCTGTTGGAAGGAACAAATTTGTACAGAGAACAAAAAGTTTAAAACTTAAATTTGGCATGAAAAGGGGAGTGAAAGGGGGCGTGGCGTAAGGAATGTTTATTTCTACCTCGCCTGGAGTATAATGTGTATACAATTTGAAGTAAATCTCTTAAAAACTATATGGGAGCAATTACATAATTTTAAAAAAGTGGGCGTAAAAGTGGGCGTGGACGAAAAAAGTACCCTATTAATCATGCCAGAGTCCCAGTTAAATGCTGTGAAAATTTCAGGAAGATCGGTCCGGAGGTTTGGTCTCCTGTAAGGTACAAACAAACAAATAAACAAACACACATTCCATTTTATATATATAGAAGATTGAAAGCAGATTAATTATAATTAAAGTAATATGGGGCGAAAAAGGGGGATTTGGTAATAAAAAAATCTATGGCCTGTTGATAAAAAGTATATAAAACTTTAGGTAAATACATATTACAAAAAAGTATTTTGTATAGCAAACATTGTTAGTGGTATAAGTAAGTATCTGAATTAAAAAAAAAGAGGGCGGTGAAGTGAGCGTGGTTCATAGTAATATGGCAACGTTAACAGTATTAAGAGCAATATACTACCAAATAAAAAATAATCCGTTGGAAGGAACAAATTTGTACAGAGAACAAAAAGTTTAAAACTTAAATTTGGCATGAAAAGGGGAGTTAAAGGGGGCGTGGCGTAAGGAATGTTTATTTCTACCTCGCCTGGAGTATAATGTGTATACAATTTGAAGTAAATCTCTTAAAAACTATATGGGAGCAATTACATAATTTTAAAAAGTGGGCGTAAAAGTGGGCGTGGACGAAAAAAGTACCCTATTAATCATGCCAGAGCTGTGAAAATTTCAGGAAGATCGGTCCGAAGGTTTGGTCTCCTATAAGGTACAAAAAATATACAAATAATTAATTTTTTAAAGTAGCAAATTTTTACAAATATGTGTGTTTTAAAAAGCATAATTTTCTTCGTTTTTAAACTTATGCGGCGCCTATTTAAACGTATTTTTGGAGGTGGGCCAACTTACGGACAAATTTAAAATTCATGAATGTAAATCGTTTTGAAAACCGACTGGATGTTTTTTAATTTGCAAAATCAAAAAACAATTATAACATTAAAGTTCACTGATGATATCATCTTTCCAATGCCGTATTTACTTTTTCAAAATGTTTATTTTTCTCGTTGTATGAAAACTTTGTCCAACCTATGAACC
Source organism: Dichetophora obliterata (assembly GCA_963920525.1). Lineage (NCBI taxonomy): Eukaryota > Metazoa > Arthropoda > Insecta > Diptera > Sciomyzidae > Dichetophora > Dichetophora obliterata. The sequence goes on from OY986437.1 coordinate 31,650,034, forward strand.
TCTACCTTACTATGTAAAGATTAATCTCAAATTTTAATAAGAGATAGCTATAATCAAGTTGTTGTTTATTGTTGTAAATAGTGTTAATGCACTTTATTATTATTATTTTGTGCTATACAGAGTATCTATGCATTAATTTTAGTACTTTTTAATTGTGTAAAATATCTCATCGACTGAATTTAGTTTTAATAGCCAACAACAACAACACAATATTTATCATAAATACAACACATACTACAATCTACCCGCATTTCCTACCTACAAGCGACGAAATCTAAAATTTGCCTTGAGTGGTTGAACTTGTTCTGTTAGATTTTGTTCAACAGCATCACATTTCATCGATATTATACTGTTGGTATATTTTACAAACAAAATAACCTCTACTTATTGCTAGAAATAATGCAATTCAACGCATCGCATCGCATCGCATCGCGTATCTCAGCATTTGTTTTGAACAAGCTAACAGAAGGGGAATTAATTTAACGTTGATCTTAATAACGAACAATCGCATTTTATCATTTCATTTTCATTATATTCTGTCTATCTTTACTAGAGAATTTTTGTGTAAGAGTGTGTGTGTGTGTGTGTGTGTGTGTGTGTGTGTGTGTGTGTAATCTATACAATTACTATACATCACTTGCAAAGTTTGCCACTATATGCTCTTGACTATTAGACGAAAATCGTTATAGTAAAAGATTTATAGCTGCGCCTGCCAACATTATTTTTTTTTATATAAATTTTATTCTGACAGCATGCTGTAGGCGTTGATTCTGATGCTACCAGATAGATTTGAGCAGTCTTTTGCGCTCTATTTGAGTTGCGCTTGTGTTGTTTTACAGCCAACCCTTTTCCTCTGCTCCTAATTTTCGTGGCTTTACTTTGATGTTAGCTTGGCAAAAACAACCATATTTATGTGTCAAAAACAAAAAACAAAAACTTAACTTTGCCTTACATTGTTTGCTTTATTTTAGAATTTATTAAAATATTTAATAAATTATGCCGCCTTCTTTAGCTAATGGCTGTTTTTAATTGCTTGCTCGTTTCATTTAATTAATTAACTACTTTGATGGTGGATGTGTTTCGGTGTTGTTGTTGTTGTTGTTGCTTAATGTTTCTGTTGACTTGTTGCACAAATTGTTGGCAGTAGTTTTAATCGTTATTGAAGTGAGCTTTATTTTGTATATAAAGCGATTCAAACGGTAAAGGCTGCACCTTTAGTTTTGCGCATCGCTAGCTTTGTTCGTTATGGGTCAGAGTTAGCGAGCGTGGCGCTTTTAACGTATAGTTTTTAAATAATAGATCTTAACGTCACCTTAACCCTAGGATGTGCCACTGGGCTTTTTGGGGCCCATTTTGACTCTGAGAAGTCGCCAAATTTTTTCTTAGCTTTCCTGTTTAGCATTACTTTCGTAGCACGAATAGGCACGTAGCTATCTATTTCGTGGCGATCTATTTATATACTAAGGCCGCAAGTAATCCTACTGGGCCTCACGAGGCCCGTCCGTTAAATTTATGGGAAATGTATGTAATGCTTCTACACAAAATATGTTCAAACACAATCGATCACGTCCCAGTAAAAAAGTGGATCATCCTATGAGCGATCTGGGAGTGCTCCACTCCCTGAAGAGCAGTGGAGTGCTCCTTATTTGATCCAAGCTAGGTGTATTTTGTGTTCTCTTTTAACATTGCGTGTCCTAGGAAGGGTAGCGCTCCCTTTAACATCCCAGAGGAGCTCAAAAAGAGCGATCAATAAATGATCCAAATGGATCAGCAATGGAACATTTTTTTTTGGGGGGATTTAGGCTAACTCCGAAAGCTAGGCTTCCCTAGTATTGAGTCCAAGTAGACTCCTCAAGACCCTAAGGTGGCGATGCAATTATTTGAAAAATCGTGAGATTTATAACGCCATCGCGTCAGTCGCATCAGCGGATGGACAAAACGCAATTACTGTAGGCTGATCGCACTTCACGACCACGGCGTTGAAACGACGCATATCGAATGAAAGGAACATTTAAAATACTTTTTGTTTCACAGAAACTATTTAAAGAGTTTCCTTAAAAGCACATGCATCACTGTATTTTCTTTTTTTCATTAATTGCTCGCCTATTGATCTTATAAAACAGTAAAGGAGCACAAGTGCTCACTTTTTGATCCAATAAAACAGCAAAAGAGCACTCCCTTGTGGCTCCTCATGGGAGCAATCGCATATTTTTTTACTGGGGTTCGACGACTTTATTACGCTATATGTGTATGTGTAAAGCTCTTGTTCGCATATGGGCACATCCCAGATGAAAAACAAAGCAGGCCTGCCGATGAAAGGAATGTGGCAGGTTATAATTTTAATGCTAAGAGGTCAATTTTTTAAAATTTTAAAAATTTCCTCTTTACTTTTAAGTGATGTGCACTATTATTATTATTATTTATAAACAAAAAGCAACAGTACAGTAAGGCTGGGGGCCAAATTGCGTTGTTTTGCCACCGGCCATGGCACCGCTGTAATGCTCTTTTTTCGCAAATGCGGCTAAAAAATAAACAAATTATATGTAATTTTAAAAATTTTTTTTTTTTTTTTATTATTGCGGGCTAAAGGTCCAAAATTTTTGTACATTAAAACTCCAAGTTTTAATTATAAAATTTATTGTCAATATTTCGACTGCCGTCGGCAATCATCATCAGGACAACTGAAAACATTTTAAATTTATATTAACAATACATTAACTTATTTTACATTTCACTCACATATTACAAATTAAAACATTTAGAAATTAACAAATTTTTCCATTAAACACAAACTTTACAAATTTTACAAAAACTTCGATACAATTTGACAACAATTATATTAACATCCACTTGTTTCGAGTAACTTAGCTTATTAATAATTTTTATTTGTTATAAATTTTCTATATATGTGTGCGCAGTTGTCGGTGTCTGTTTTGAAATTTATTCTCTTCTCTTTTGGTAGGCTGATAATGTGAAGCATTTCTAGTGTGTACCGTTTACGGTAGTTGTTCTCTTGTTCTAAAATTTTAACACTGTCAAAGTCAGGTGTATGTCTATGTTTCGCACAGTGGGCTGCAAGTGCTGTTTTTTGTTCCAACGGTCTACGTATTTTATGGTCTGATCTGTGTGCAGAAATTCTTGTCCGTAATTTGTTTTTTGTAGTCCCAACATATGCCTGGTTACATACGTTGGACCCGTCACCGTTACATGCAATTTTATAAATAACATTAGATTTATCGAGTTTGTCAATTTTTGTTTTAGTGTTGCTGTATAGTTGTTTTACTGTATTATTCGTTTTTAATGCTATCTGTATTTTTTCTTTGTTGTACGTGTTTGAATTCTTGAATCTCTCAGAAAGACCGGGAATGTACGTCATTGATTTGAATATTTTGTCGCTTGTTTTTTCTTGTTCTTCTTTATTTTGTATGTTGTTATATTTTCGAATTAAGTCCTCTGTGGTCTTTTTTGGAAATTCATTTTTGCGTAGTATTGTCCTTATTCTGTATATATTTTCTCTATGGAACTCTTTGTCACTGATGTCAAGAACCGTCTTAATAAAATTTGTTGCAGTATTTATTATTACACGTTTTGGGTGTTTAGAGTAAAAGTTAATTAATCGTCCTGAGGCCATATGTTTCTGAAACCAGTCAGTTGTCAATTTGTTGTCTTTCCTTATTATAAGTCTTTCTGAGAGATTCAAGAATTCAAACACGTACAACAAAGAAAAAATACAGATAGCATTAAAAACGAATAATACAGTAAAACAACTATACAGCAACACTAAAACAAAAATTGACAAACTCGATAAATCTAATGTTATTTATAAAATTGCATGTAACGGTGACGGGTCCAACGTATGTAACCAGGCATATGTTGGGCATATAATAAAATGTAACCTGCAATGTAACATACAATCGTTTAACTAAATTTTCGTCTACTCCAGTGATTTCTGAATTTTTTCTTGTAATTAGTAAAAAATCTGCGAGCAGTGTTACGATCATGACTTTTACCAGAGCCTTGCAATACCACATCTATTAACAACCCTAACACAATTTTAATTTCGTCCTCAGCAAAATAGTATAGTGGTGTTGATTCAAATGCTTTAATCATTTTGGCACATTGAAAAAATGTTTACTAGAAACATAATATGAGATGATATTATTGTATGTATTTAAAAACTTTTTTGTAGCAAACAATTTTATTTATACAAGAAACATTATGTTTGCCATAAATATGTTATGTTCACTGTAAACAAGCTAATTTGCTGCAATGAATATATTATGTACACTGCATTGTCATATAAGCAATATGTTCTCAGCAAAAATTTTCTGATTGCCACAAACATAATTATGTTCACTACTTTTAAAATATATTTCATATAAATAATTGACGGTTTAAAAGAAATAACAACTGTGTTTATTGGCAGATCACTTTTAAGCGGATTTCATAACTTTTATCTGTTCTGTACGAGTTTATGTCATTTTTTTACAGAAATTCTTGAAAATATTTGCATCGTGTCTAAAAAATATCTCAAGAACCAGACGTCTCAGATAAATAAACAGTATAGCAAAATATTTTCATTAAAATTGTCTACACTTATTTAGTACAATAAATTAACGTAACTTTACTAGTAAGGATGCTATGCCGCAATCAAAGCCAAAGATTTCTTTTTCCATTTACAAAAGATCACGGAGCCGGGCCGGAATGGGTTAAAACAATTAATGTATTTCCCAAACTTGTTTTTTTATCCATTCGCAAGTTTTTATCGCTTATCAAAGTGAATCAGTTCCTATAGTTATGCTGTAATAGGCAAACTTTGTGAGAAATGCTATAAAAAACCCGAGGAATAAAATTTTGATATTGAAATTCTCAGAAGGCGCTGGATGGCGCGCGCTAATTTTTTTAAAACATTTCTTACTACCATTATTTGTAATGTAAGGCACATTGATCCTGGCCAACCCTGGCCATTTTTTTATTTTTCAAATTTAATAATTTTTTTAATTTTTAATTTTTATTCCTTATCGCAATAACGGGATAGCAAAAAACTTAAAAACAAAATATCTGGTTTAAAAGTTTAGAGTATACACTTTCATAAAATATAAAGATCTGTTCAATCAAGCAGTTTAACAAGATGTTATAGGACTTTAAAAAAAGACTATATTTTTTTTATATAACAAAATATCAACTTTGAGGCTTTACAAAAGCGAAAGTACGCACTTAAAAATAAAAAACTGCCCAATTTAAATAGCCCAAATATATTTCTATCGAAATGTAACAAAATATTATAATAATTTTCAAGTTGCACTTTTTTCTGGATGTCCGACCCTTTGTATGTGATCGCCCCACCGTGCGACGTGTTGATGAGAGATGTTGAGCTTTCATTTCTCGTGAATTTTGAATTGAGAAACTCATTGAATCGCTCGCTTTCATTTGATGCGAAACTTTAGTTAAACACTTCGCATATAATAAATTGAAACGATTTGAATCAAAAATATTAAGTATTTTTCTTAATAGTATATTTAATTAAAAAAACTTAAAAAATCATTACAAGAAACTGAGATAAATAAACAAAACAGGACTTTTTAAAAATTTATTAAGTACTTAAATATCTCATTAAAAGACGTATTTATTTTTAATTAACAAGATCAACCGTTGAGTCAATAAATGAGCGAACGCAAAAATAAAAATGAAATGGGTTTATCTTTGCAAAAACTGGCGAGCGAGAAAGAGAAAACTTTGTTAACTCAGTTTTTTTGAGAAGCACTATCTACGAACGAATACTTTGAAGAAAAAGTTTGGATCACTTTAAATATTTAACATAAGAGCGCTCAAGTTTTTTTCTTCACGAATAAGGAAAGCAAAATGAATTGTTCGTCAAATGCATATTATTGGTGTGCAATTTTTCTCTTCAATTGCGAGTTTTTGCGAACCCTGATCCTTTTCACACTTGTTTTTAAAAAGATTATAAAAATCATACCTTCTACTTAAAATTCCATCGCAAAATTTAAAAAAAAAAATTTGTAGAAAAACAGCACTAATTTCAACTGATAATAAAAATAAAATTATTAAAACTTAATACCTGTTTTACACTGCTTATTACTGAATACTTATATTCCAGTGACAAAAAGCGTTCTTAATACCATCTCTTTTAGATCATTACTCATCAACTTGTACAGTTATTTTCTCAAAGTGAGAAAATCAGTTTTGTCCAGCTAGCATGTTCTAAACGATTGACTGTGGGCCGTTTTGAATCACTTTTCTTAAAACGAAAATACCTAATCAGATAAGAAACCAGATCTCTGCTTTCAATTTTATTTTTCATTTGAAAATCCTTTTGGTTCGTCGAAATATTTTAAAAACCAAAATGAATTATGAGAGGTGACATACGAAAGAACAATTTTGTTAAACTTACTCTTATCTTTGTATGGCAAATAGCCATTTGAAAAATAGTCCCTTCAACTTTTTAGAACAAAATTTTTGACAGCGTCTGACAAAAATATAATCAGTGCGTATTGGAGCTTTTTCATCATGCTAAAAGTGTTGTGAAAAAGAACCTTTACAAACACTCTTAAAATATATGGCGTTACAATAATAATAAATATACCTTTCAAAAACTATGGTGGACAAACCTATGGACCTGCGCAAAGAACGGGCCTCTCCATTACCTATATATTTTCATTCTTAACGAAAAAGTTTTTAAAAGTTTTCTGTACAAAAAAGTATTAATAATAAAAATTGATCATCTAATATTTTCATTAATTAAGCACACTAAATCTGTTTAAATAAATATGTCAACATAAAATGTTGTTCTAATTAACAGCACTTTTTCGCTGTCTTCGTTAAAACTACAATATTAATATTATTAGCATCTATCTGTTTTTATGGCTTTATTTATTTTATGGTGTTATTTTTGCAAAAATGCATTAAAATTCCAATGCATTTATTATTGCTGCACAACAAACAAAAGGACAGATAAAATATTTAGTAAACAAAATAATTACACTGTGCGACAGTGTAAAAAAATTACAGCAAAAAACTCAGTGGTTTTCGGTAGTTATTAGCCCTTAGAACATATTTACTCATCAAAAGCTTAGTGTGGGTTTGCTCAGATTACAGATGTTTTCAAGGTCACATGTAAAAACAGTTTAAATCGTGTGTTTTCTGTATCTCCAAACCCAAGTTAACCTCCTATTGCAAAATGCTTGCAACAATGTTGTTGTTGTGTCCCCTTAACATGTTGTCTACACTTATAATATTTGATTGCATGCGAACTGTCAAATTGAATTTCATGAGATCCAAATTTTATACTATAATATTTAGATGGGCATTTCATCTCATGAAATTTTACTATAAAAAGGCTTAAAACAATGCACACACTTACATATTTAACTAGGAAGTGTCAAAAAATGACAGCTCATCTCGTGAATGTGAAACTTCCCTAAAGCCCGTATGATACTTTATTGTTTTGTCCAATTTTAATATCTGAAAACAAGTGGCGCGTGAGCTAGACAGATATATATTGTTGGAAAAGGATGAAAACATGCATCGTGCCAATTTTTTACATCTCCGCAACGTGACTATTTTATCTCTCTGTTCGTCTTGGCTGCGGAAGAAAGAGCTTAAGCTTGGTTTTGACACTTAATATATGATCGAAACTTAACGACGAACGAATTGAGAGAAACGTCAAAAACAATGCATTGAAAATGCTGTCCGTCGCACATTTTTTTGTACAATTTGTACTATATGCGTATACACTCACACTTCTTGAATTTTAGCTTTAGCACTATTAAAACTGCTCTAGTTTCATTGTCAATGAATAAAAATTGGACAATACCATGAAGTATCATACGGGCTTAACTCGAAGCGTCAAGGGACCAGAATTTCACTTCACACAAAAATATTGAAGTTATTGTAAATGAGAGAAATTTGAGTTATAGATATGAATATGCATGAAAATCTTACTAATACAAATGAGATGTCAGTTCGAGTTGAATAAAAATTCGAGTTGGGAAAAATCGACGTATAGATATCAAAATATAAGGAAAATGACTTGAGAAAGCAAAATGCACAAATACTACCTCGAGTTATGGAAAATTTTGAGTTATGAAAGTTCAAGTTAGGGAAGTTTCACCGTATATCTAAAGAAATATTTCAATAGATAAATTTTATGATATGAGTGATATGAATTTCATGATACGTGTGTTCTACACTTGCGATATCGATGTTATGAAATACTTGATGAGATCTAATATTGTAAGTGCAGACACAGTATAAGAACCCAAGAGGCTCAAATACCTTTCAAAGTATTAAATTCAATGTAATTTAGAAACAGCTACTGATATTAGCTCGTTTATTTTAACAAAAAACATTTGTATCATCAATCAACAACTTTGTAGAACATTGTTTCTATAAAATCTAACCCTCACATGGAAGAATTCTTATCAAAGTTTCCAGAACATACAACTTTAGTTTTTTTTCGTATGAATTCTGTTTTATTTAAGAAAACTTTAAAAAAAAAATGCGTTTAAGAAAAAATTTGTTACTGAAAAAACCGTTTCGTATATTGAAAACTCTGACGATGGTTTTTGCCTGTAAGCATTGTTTTTTTTTTCAATCCGGCAACTTGTCGTCAGAGAGAAATGTTACTGTGCTCTCGACTACTTGATTATAATGAATGCAGCAGCGACAATCTGTATTTCATACAGTGCTGCCAGGTGCCTTTCACCATTTACCCCTAGATTGGATTTCAAATCCCCTTAAAATTTCCCTAAAAATTTTTTCGAAAAACATACAAAAATTTCATAGGGGGCAACTGAAAAATAGTGCAACTGCAATGCAAGCCTATGTTTTTAAAGGGCTGAGCTCTTGGACGTCTTTAGCAAGGGCAGAAAGTTGCTTCATTGTCCTCAATTGGCCAATGTGAAATTGACCTAAATATTAAGTCTTACTTTTGAAAGGAGGCTCCGCCTCCCACTTTTTTAAATCTTTTTGGGCACATCTTTTTTGCTATAGTTTTTCCCATACTTTGTTTTTAGTTTTAACACGGAATCAATCAATTTCATGTAAGGCGCGAAGCAAGTTTGAAGTAAAGTGGGACATGATTGGTAATTTATTTGAAGTGCTGCCAATTCAGCTGTTTGTATAAAGTGTTGCTAAAATATCCAACCTAGCTAGCACAGATTTCGATTAGTTCCAGTTTTTTTGTCACAAATGGGTTGTATTAAAGTTTCAAATAGATAATTTGTTCATTCGTGATTATTGATTCGTTTTGTAGCAAATAAGTTAAACTACGGTGTTAATTATGTTACGAATAAATGCGTTTATTGTAAAAATGTTTCATCAAATTTTTTTAAAAAAGTAATGTTTTCGTTATATTTACATTACTACAACATTTATTTTTGTAGCACCTATAAAAAAAAAATTGTGTATTGTTACAAATACAGTAGCGAGTTAGCAACTTAGATGCGACTAAGTTGCTTTATGTTTATATTAAGTTATATCAATGTCACAACAGGTACATGCTAAAAACTCGATTAGAAGATGTTTTTATTAATTTGTAGGGAAGTCACTAGAACTAAATGTTTCCAATTTTGCTGTGGCGCACTAAAATGCCATGAGCAAAATATAAATTTTATTGTGCACAAAAAATTCTGTGTTGCTTGTCAATTTCTTTGCGTAGGCTTCTACTACCATGTAATCTACTTTTGTTTTATTTCAGCGATCAACGAAACTACCAAATTGAACACATTTTTCGTTAAATGGCAATGAATCATTGTGAAATTATGAGAATTTGTTTTGTTGCAAGAAGGATGAAATGAGGTTTTTACTCAGTTGCAAGAACATTAGAAATAGTCATTGCAACCTTATGCTGAGGTTATTATTCAGTTGCTACAACTTTAGGAAACATAATTATAACTCAAAAACTGTAGTTGGGAAAATTAACGTTGAATTGAGGTTTTTATTAAGTTGCAAGAACATTGGAAATAATCATTGCAAACTTGTGCTGTATCAAGGTTATTATTCAGTTGATGCAAGTTTAAAAAACATAATTGTAACTTATAAAATTGTGCTTGATATAATAACGATGTATTGAGGTTATTATTCTGTTGCAAGAACTTTAGAAAAAACCATTGCAACTTTCATAATGTAATTAGTTACATGAACATTGTATTGGAGTTGTAATTCAGTTGCAAGACGTTTTGAATATAATTGCTGTAAGTGAATGCTGCATTAAGGTTATTATTCAGTTGCAACAACTTTACACGAATATTTGTCATTTTTGATATTTAGTTAGTTCCAAGAACTATGTATTAAAGTTATTATTCAGTTGCAAGAACTTTGGAAAAAAGTGTCTAAAAACTTCATACTCGTAATATTTAATTTTTTTTTTTACACTATGAATTTTGGTTGGAATAAATTTAAATACGATTTTTTTTAGTATTTATTATTTTCTTTTAGAATTTTCAGTGCAATATGACACTAGAAATTTAAAAAAATATATTTAGCTATATATTAAGCATTATTACGCGGAAACTAAAAACTCGAAAATTTCTCATTTCCAAATTATTTTAAAATTGTTAATATTTTTGGGTGGCGCGTGAGTTTTCTAGAGGTAAAACACAAATATTCATCGTCAAATTGGCCTTTTTTGTAAAATTTTAGTGTATAACTCTTCATATTTTCAAACTATTTTCACATCGTTTTATTTCATCCCAATTTGTCTTTAACTTTTAAAATACACTCCAAAAAAACTATCACTGGTTTAATGAACATTATATTAAGTATTCATCAGTACTCCTTCCTTGTAAAAAATCTGTCATTATAACAAAAAATAACTTCAATAAAACAAAATATTTGTTACATTCACGTAATTTTATCTGAATTTTAACGTAAGAATAACACAATAAAAACTTTTTTTGGATGTTTCAAGTATGTTTCATCTTGTGGCGTGAAACTTAAACTTGTACCAACAACACATTTATAACATTATTACAACACATTTTTTGCTGAATTGCAACCTAAGTTGTTACAAAATAAGCGTAAAATATCTGCTTTTTCAGTTGTAATTACGTTACAATTATGATTTATATCTGTATTGCTGACTCTTTTGCGACACTTTTACAACCTTTTTTTTTTTGCTAGCTGGGAAGATGCCAAATATCTTATTTTCTTAAATTTTTTGCATAATTTTAAGGAAAAGTAAGAAAACTTTATTTCCAATAATCAATTTTTCAAATACCCCTTAAAAACATTAAATATCCCTAATCAAAACCCCAAAGAATCACTTCCCCTAAAATCCCTCAACACAGTTAAGAAACCATTAAATCTAGTGGGAAATCCCTTAGCCTGGCAACACTGATTTTATATAAACTATAAACAAACTCGGCTATGTTCGCTTTTGTCGTCTATCAAATTAGAAATAGATCTAACTTTGCGACAGCAACAATGGAGCGTCGCACAGTGCGCTTTTTTCGATTTTAGGATGACATTTGCATTATCTCAGAAACTATAAAAGCTAAGGCCATGAAATTTTTTAAAAATCAGTTTTAGCCTAAATTAAGGAACAGCACAAAAAATTAGAATTCTGGGTCAACTGCATCGCCTGCATCCCATACAAACCCTTTTTTTTAATACAAAAAAAACCCGCATAAAATTGCTTATTTATGTTTTTAAAGAGTAAATTTAGTGTATTTAACTTCACTTAAACGTCATGCTAAAAAAATTTCAATTCGGATAAATTTTAGATATATCTCTTTTTTAAAACAATATTACCGAATCAACGAAATTAAAAAAAAAATTTTTAAAAATGGTTGCTAATACAAAATTAATTAGGGAAAAAGTTGATTTTTAAGACTTTTTTCAAATTAAGTGATTTTTTAATAGCAGCTAGATGCAGCAGGTTTTTACAGAAACAGAAGGTAGGAGTGCGATATTTTATGATAGTTATAGCCTTTGACTTTAATAATGCTTAGTTAGCTAGATATTTTCTACTAAATTTTACTTAATTTTCCTTCCTTGAAAAATTTACAGTCATATTTCAACGGTTTTTCTATTTTTATTTATTAAAAATTTTTATTGTATTTTATGTTAAGTTCAATGGCGATTAAAACATAAAAATTGCAAAAAAACAACAAAACTTTGATATATACTTTGTGCTCGAAGTTATTATTTTTAAGACTTGACTTTATTTTTTTGGTTTTATTGAGCTTATTTTTGTTAAAAAAGTTTCAACTTTGGCGAATTTTATAAAAAGAACCATACAATACATCAAGTTTTTAATACCACAATCATAATACATGTCTTATAATCTGACGAATAAAAATATATTTTTATAAAATTTAACAAAATAAAACCCAAATGTCATCCTAAAATTAAAAAATCGCACTCTGCGTCGCCGCAAATAACGTTGTAAGCGACAAAATTATAAGTTTTCCGGAATTGAAAAAATCGTTTTTAATGGCGCACTTAGAACCATTTGATTTCAATTTCCTCTTTATTGTCGGGTATTAGTTCTAGAAATGTTTTCATTTAGCTTTTTATTTTCAGATCCGAGTACCTACTAAAAACCATTTAAGGTTCCTTTAAATCATACCAAAATTGTAGCACAGTGTTGTTTTTGTACTTTTACTAAGCTTTTTCCACTTAACTATGAAGTATCGCTCATATCGTAAATTTCTCTTAGATTATTTCATAAGGATGATTTTTTTTTTGTGCGGTTAAAAATATATATTTTCAACCTGCTGTTCTATTTATAAAAATGAAACTTAAAACAATAACAGAATAGCTTCAATAATTCGGTTATATGTATTGTAAAATATAAAACAAACTCAATTTATGCGTTTGTTACTCCAGAGGCCGGATTATGAAAATCGCCTAGCTAAAGCTAAATCTCTATCGCTTAAATGCTAAAAAAATGCTTCGTTCAATTTCTTAGCGATTTCGCTAAAATGCGATTCTGAGTTTCAAATCGCCTAGCTAAAAATGTTGCTTCTACTACTCGCCACAGGAAGCGTTGTTTTAGCGATTCTTATGTCAAAAAATTGATTTGGTTATGGCTGTGTGCCATTTGGTTTAAATTGTCATTTTTCGCTGTGGCAAATGAAACCTAAAAATGTTATCCAGAAATGTTGGACGTCTTCTCAGCGAATGAACGAGTTTTTTAAGACGCATTTGACTGCCACTGCTACTACAAATTATCTTTGTATTCAAACTAATATTATGAGCCAAGGAATGTAACTGTTTTAAGTAAAATAACTTATAAAACCAAAACTTGTGCACACATTAAAAATTTGTAAAACAATTAAAATTTTTATTCCTGAGGCCGGATTCTGAAAATCGCCTAGCTAAAGCTAAATCTCTATCGCTTAAATGCTAAAAAAATGCTTCGTTCAATTCCTTAGCGATTTCGCTAAAATGCGATTCTGAGTTTCAAATCGCCTAGCTAAAAATGTGGCTTCTACTACTCGCCACAGGAAGCGTTGTTTTAGCGATTCTTATGTCAAAAAATTGATTTGGTTATGGCTGTGTGCCATTAGGAAACTTTTCACTATTGGTGTTATAGAAAAGGAAATGTTGAGTTGAAAAAATTTCTACCGCAGTTGTATGTAAATTGTCATTTTTTGCTGTGGCAAATAAAACCTGAAAATTTTATCCAGAAATTTTGACGTCTTCTAAGCGAATGAACGAGTTTTTTAAAACGCATTTGACTGCCACTACTACTACAAATTATTTTTGTATTCAAAATGATATTATGAGCTACAAAGAATGTAACTGTTTTAAGTAAAATAACTTATAAAACCAAAACTTGTGTAAACATTAAAAACTTGTAAGAAAAATACAATTTTTATTCATGATTTTTTTGTAGTATGTATTTTATCTAATTAGCTTAGAGATGGAATAAATTGAAAACATGTTTTTTAAATTATATGTTTAGATTTTACTCCACTTATAAAATATACTGTAGTAAAAAAAGTATCAGTGTTAAAGATTTCTTGTCAACTGGACCTAAAAATCCTTAACCTAAACTATACGCGAAGATAAAAATCTCACTATACCTAAAGCTCAATCGACTGTAATACGAAATAAAATATTGACTTATACTCAGTCGATCAAGCAGCTAACCATAAAACATCCTTGAACACGTATTAACTCTTTATCGGCCATATTTATAAATATTTAAAAAGTATATTTAATGTATTAGTTTTGCAAGTTGAATGCAGTAAAGAAAAAACTTATTACATTGCGTTTATCAGAAGTAATGAACTTCCAAATTTAACATAAATATTTATTTTAAACTCTTTAGCTCCTAAGACTGGCCTAGTTTTAAAATTCTTAAAAAAGAATTGTAGCAATTTGCATTGACACTAAAAGAAATTAAAGACGACTGAAGTGACTCCATGCTTTTTAATTCCTCCTCAAGCCTGCATTTTTAGCCTAAAATAAATATTTTCTAAATATTAAAAGCAAAGCACAATCCTTTTTTTATACGGAAACATAAATAAAACTACTTTTTTCAGAAAAAATACACAGCAAAACACTGATACTAACAATTTTGTAAGGGTAAAGCACAACCCTTTTGCTTCACTCAAAAATTATTGTGCCGGTTGTCAAAATTTCTACTAGTCCCCGGGGCTACATGAAGTTTTGACAATAAAACTCACCTCACTGATATCAAAAATTCTACTTCCGACTGTCAAAAATTCATCATCCGAGTGAAAAGTTTTCGAAAACTTTTTAAAGTTTCTTTCGAACATTAATTAAATTAATATAATAATTAAAATAAGCTTGTTTCTTATGTTTAAAATGGTTTACTGACTGCATCAATATCTAAATAAAAAGTGCAAAATAAAAACATTCAGTTATTTCAAAAATTTTTAAATAAACTTAAGTTTACATACTTAAAAATTTGTGGTTAATTTTTTAAGTATATTTACGCGAGTACTTTATGATTTTTCATTAAATATTCTCGTGTTGTCATAGAATAAAACTATGTAGAAACTAGTAAGGATTTATTTTGACTGGTTCAACTTTAAATACCAAAACAGTCGTGGCTTATTGGAGACTTAGGTTTCATCCAATTTTTCAAAATTTCGCACTCAGAGTACATTTTACAAATTAAAAATCAGGTGCAAAATTTCTTGTCAATTAATGACTTAATTGCAAACTAACTGCATTATTCCGTATAACGTAGAAGCACACTAATGATAATAAAGACACAAGAAGCAATACTTTCTTCCATATAGAATTGTTTTGCTTCAAGTGTCTTTCTTATCGTTGGTGTGCTTCTTCGTGATACAGAATTATCACATAAGAGTGTGTCACAACAATTTTAGCTTATTTGCGAACTACCAATTCATTTAATAAATGTTTATAAAGTTTTAAGAGATAACCTTTTTCTAAAAGTATGTTATATGATAACAATAGGGGTATTCACGATTCAGTGTACTTGCCAGTGCAGTTGAGGACTTCTGCACTTTACAAAATCAAAATATACGTGCGTCAAAAATCTGCACAATTGATTTTACTGCAGCCTAAAACTTGAAGATTTGAGCAGTTGTGCACTTGTGTGCATTGAAAAATTTGACAGCTTGGAAAAAGTGTTAGTGGTTTGTTCACGAAAACCTAACTGCACAACTGCACAAGTCCTCAACTGCACAGGCAAGTGCACTGACACGTGAATACCCCTTATATTAATACAACTGATAAATACAAACAGCAAGCTTTCGGAAAAGTGCTTTAAATTGGTATATTTTTCTTTGAAAACATTCAAAAGAGACAAAGCATTAATTTTTCTTAACATATATATCAAAAATTACGATTTTAATTGAAAAATCTTTTAATTTTTAACTTATCGGCAACAAAATATTGGATTCTAAAATTATAGCTAAAAATAAAATTAGAGTTTCTGTAAATCGCTAAAAAAAAGTTTAGAATCGCAGCAATCGCTAAAAATTTAGCTATGACAGCTTTAATTTTATTCTTCGTTAAAAGCTCGTTCAGTCTCTAAAATTTTAGCATGAAAATAAGCGATGGAGTTTTTCAGAATAGCAATATCGCTAAAAACTATTAATTTAGCTTTAGCGGTGGAGATTTAGCTTTAGCGTTTTTCAGAATCCGCCCCCAGATTTACTAAAAGTAGACATATTTTGTGAAAACAAAAAAAAATCTGCTTTCTCTGAAATGATTGTCATTCATTTTCTCAGTCTTACCAGCTGAGAATTGAAATTCCAGATGGTTCTACGTATATCATCATATCATTAATTCCTTTTTTTTAAGTGACCCAAATCGTAGGAACTTTTTTTTAATTTAAAATAAAGTAAAGCGCATAACTTGTGCCTCAACAATGCGCGTGGCTTCAAAAATAGTTTCTTTGCTTAAAAAAAAACAAATGTTTTCCTAACACTTATCTGCTCAGCTCTTTGGCAGCATATAGAATAATGACACTATTTTCTTTATATATCTATACATTTAATTTAAATTTTCAGAAGTAAAGAAAACTAACATTTATAAGATTTTTTTTTATAAAAATAAAGACTTTATTCTATAAACATTATGTTTGTTTCTTTTGCTGTTACCAAAATATATTAAAACAAAAATAAAAACTAATTTTAGATTCTATCTTAAATCTACGATTTGATTTTAAACTAAAAACAATGGAAAAATAATGCAGAAGAAATAAAAGAATTCTTCGCTCACGATCACTCATGCGGGTTGAACTTATTTTCAGTTCTCAACCTTATTTATGTTCACTTGTTTATAGCTACGCCTGCATTGTTGTTTTTTCTAGTTCTTGTTGTTCGGCATCTGCATCTGCATCTTGCATCCGAAAAATAGATGAATATTTATGTGTCAAATTGTTGCTTAAGTGAACAATTTTTGGCATATAATATATACATATACAATGAGCATTTAGTTTTTTTTTGTGTCAAACCATTTCTGATTTCAGATAACTTATGTTGTAGTCATTGTGGGAGACATTTTTGAACTTTTTTTTTCTATTTCAGGATATCGATTATTTTATTCATGTGTTTTTCTGTGTAGTTACTATAAGTTATTTACGTCATTTTTAGTTTTAATTCAGAAAAGATCAATTGAACTGTTTTTTACCGAATTTTAATCAATCTCTTCTGAATTTCAATTGGTCTTTTCTGAATTAAAATTGATCTTTTATATACTTATAGTTAAACATATATCTCTTTTAACTCTTCTTTTTAAATTTCTCTTTCCAATGAAAATATATCTACATTTAAGTCACCTTCTACCTTTGCAACCTTAATTGTAATTAAAATATGACGCTAAAAATGAAATAACACAAAAAAATTAAAGATCCCGACAAAGGGGTTTTTGATTAAAAAGATTAAGCCTTTTCCACATGGAGCAATTGAAAAGTAATGCAACTACAACGCAACAGCGTCAAAAGTTTCAAAACACTTCAATTTTAAACTGAACTACAACCTACGATTTCAGATGAGCAAGTCACGTCGAAACGCAACATTGAAAAATTCACAACAACACAAACACTTATTTAATGGAAGCTTTGTTAAATAGATATAAAAAATAAATTGAGGATAAAAATTATATTTCTTCACTTCCTGCACTTATTTCATATTTATTAACTGATTAATTATTTTCATAGCACACAACACATATCGCAAACGTAACAAATCGCCGATTGAAATTGCAGCAAGCCGAGTTGCATGGAACTGGTTGCGAATGTGTTGCCAACTTGTTGAGTAAAAGTTGTTTCATGTGAAGGTTTCGGTATAAATACATTGGCTAGCAACTTTTGTTGCAGTTGCATTACTTTTCAATTGCTCCATATGAAAAAGGCCTTAAAGTTAGTTGAAAATGAATTTTTGTTGTTGCTTTTTGTTTTGCAAAAAAATATATGTCGATAATTATTTTGAAAAACTAAATGAAAACATGTCAATAACTATACCGTTATCGTCGCATCTAGAATTAAGAGGATCGTTCAAAAAATAACGGAACTGTAGCTTCCGAATTTAAGACACAAAAGGCGTTTCTTAGGAATTAAAATGGGTCCAGCTTCGTTGTTTTTGGAGGTTGACTGATTTTTAAAGTTATGTGTAAAGTTTGCAAAAATTTTCCAAATCAAACAATTTTTTCGCTAAGTTTTTATCTTAAAAAGCGATTTCGAGATAAACGCATTTAAATTTTTGTAGACTGGTAAGTCCTTCGGCATAAAAAATTTAACTACGTTTGAAACATGCGTAAGGCATCTATTAACTTTGACATTCCGTTAGTAACGATAAGGCGGCGTGTCAGGTATAGGAAAGTATATATACACTAGCTGAAACCCGGCGCGTTGCTGCCACCCTCCCTTGTCAAACGCCCATAAAATGTTATCAGTTGCACAGCATGTCTAAATTGAGGTAGAATACTGAATTCCGAGACTCTACGACTATAGGAAGTGCCACGCCGTCTTGATCACCGCTCATAGAATGTAATCAATTAAACTGCATGTGTACATGAAGGTTGAATACCGAATTCCAAAACTGTGCGACATATAACTCCAAAACTATTCGATAGCACAAATTTGGGTTGTATGGGAGGTGCCACTGCCCTTTTCCTTACGCCCATAAAATTTTATCAATGAAACTGCATGTGTACATTGAGGTCGAATACTGAATTCCGGCGTTGTGCGACCTATAACTCCAAAGCTATTTGATAGCACAAAGTTGGGTTGTATGGGAAGTGCCACTCCCCTTTGCCCTACGCTCAAAAAATGTAGAGGAATGAAAGTACATGCATAAATGTAGGTCGAATACCGAATTCTTACGCTGTCAACCTATAACTTCAAGGCAATTCGATATCGCAAATTTGGGTTGTAAGTGAGATGTCACGCCTCCCTGTCTAACGCCCATAAAATAAAACCATTGAAACTGCATGTGTAAATTGAGGTCAAAAACTGAATTCCAAAGCTGAATTCCTATAACTTCAAAGCTATTCGATATCACAAATTTGGGTTGTATGGGAGGTGCCTCTCCCCCTTGTCCACTCCCATAAAATTTCATCACTGAAACGGTACGTCTAAATTGTGGTCGAATACCGAATTTCTAAGCTGTGCGACCCATAACTCTTAAGCTATTCGATAGCAACAATTTTATATATATATGTGGGAGGTAAAAGGGGGTGTGGCATTTCCTCTTAAACCATCTCGTACTCAAAGCAAAGCGTACTTACAAAATTTGAGCTCAATCGGACTAATGGTTTCGAAGTATTTTGATATTTTATTAAAAGTAAGCGTAGATGAAGTGTGACCTCGGCCATTTTTGTCAAAGATAATTATAGTTATCATACGAACTTATTTACCAAATTTTAATTTAATACGACCAAAACAGTCTTAAATACAGCACTTTTATTGATTTGTGGGCGACAAAAGGGGGTGTGGCATTCTATTCTTCCTAAACCAGTAGAAGAAAGTATCCAATTTGGTTCAGTCGTTTTCAAGTTTTCAAGCATCCGAAAAAATCACGATTCATTTTTATATATACAGATATTGATTTGTGGGCGGTAAAAGTGGGCTTGAAAACATTTATGTATCGTGACTGCCTCTTGGAGCACCTACACAGCAAGTTTCACTATAAAAATGTGTAGAACTCCGAAATTGCCATGATTTCGAAAAAGTGGGCGTATATATATTGCGACCACGCACATTTTTTGTACAGTAACTGACAGTAACCATCTGAACAAAATGACTAAATCTTAGTTTTTTACGATCGAAACCGTCTGATATATATCCTTTTATTGGTTTGTGATCGATAGCACAAATTTGGCTTGTATGGGAGGTACCACGCCCTCGTTGTTCTGCCATAGACCGCCTTACTGCCATATACGAAAATGTCGAATAGCTGCCGAAAGTAACCATATGAACTAAATAACCAAATTTTAGTCTAATACGATCAAAACCGTGCGAAATATAACATTTTTGTTGTTTTGCAAGCGGTTAAAAGGGGCGCTGCTAAATATTTCCCTAGAGCCATCTCGTAATCGAAACAAATCGAATGCCCAAATTTCAGCTCAATTTAGGTTAAGCCTGGCGCACTTTACTTCACTCGACGCTAACTCCCCTTTAACTAAAGTGGGACAGGTCTATTTTAGTGCACTTGCCGAGAGTAACCATATGAACTGAATTACAATACAAAACTTTTGTCTAAAACGACCCAAACCGTTGAAATAAAACGTTTTCATTGGTTTGTGGGCAGTAAAAGGGGGCGTGGAAACCAATTTTTAGTTCAGTTGCTGACAGTTACCGTACAAACTAAGCCAACATTTTAGCTCAATCGACCCAGTAGTCAATTTTAATGATTTCTCAAAAAGTGGGTGTGGCTATATAGCGATGACGCCTTTTTTTAGTACAGTTGCCGAAAGTAACCATACAAACTTAGGTATCACATGTCAGTCTCATACGGTCAAAACTGCTTGAAATATAGAATTTTCACTGATTTGTGGGCGCAAAAAGGGGGTGTGGAAACCAACTTGGAACCTCACAGGAACACTCTCAAGATGTGGCTTCAGTTTCCCTGAAAATTTCATTAAGATCGGTTCAACGGTTTTGGAGTCTATATGTGATATAGCCACATACCCACATACCCACATACATACATCCATTTTTATATATATAGATTAGAGTACCCATATGTGCCTTTTCGCTCCTGATTTTGTTCGCTTCCCGTCCATTTTCTGTTAGATTGAGACTAAAAGATAAGATCTGCATAAAAAATTAGACTTTGGTAGTGGAAAAAACCCAGGCCCAGAGGTTAAAGGCCCAAAAACGACTTAAAAATGGTACTTGGCTTATTTACTCTATATCTCTTAAAATAACAGTATTACGCTCTTAATATATACAGACGTTTTTATGCAAAATAAACAGATACACATTTTTTCATAACCAATTTCTCAGAAATATCTCTTTCTGTTATGAGAAAATGTGTATCTGTTTATTGTGCATAAAAACGTCTGTGCATTTTAACAGCGTAATACTGTTATTTTAAGAGATATAGAGTAAATAAGCCAAGTACCATTTTTAAGCCGTTTTTGGGCCTTTAACCCCAGGGGGCCTGTGTTTTTTCCACTACCGAAGTCCAATTTTTTATGCAGATCTTATTTTTTAGCCTCAATCTAACAGAAAATGGGCGGGGAGCGAACAAAATCAGAAAAAGGCACATTCCATATGTTTCATGGATGCTCTAATATACATGTATGTATATTCAAGATCAGCATAACCTCCTTAGTCATTGTCATCGCCTCGTGTGTCGAGCTTTTTTTTTAAAAAACTTGTAAGAAATTATCTTCGACTGGGCCGAAGTTAAGATACCCCCACGGGCAAATTAGAGTATATTGATTTTTATTTGACTTTTACAAATTTCATACGTGCAAAATTTTAAGTCACTGTATTAATTTTTGTTAGATTAAAAGAGATTTTACCGTTTTGGTAACCTCACTTTGTATGGGAGGTAGCCGTGGTTTCCATTCGATTTTTCCAAATTTAGTACTTAAAGTACATATAAATTGTTTTAGCTTATGTGCAAAATTTTAAGTCATTAGATTAATTTTTTCTGAATTGAAAGAGTCACGCCTACCTCCCATGCAAAGTTACTTTACCAAAACGGTAAAATCTCTTTAAATTTCACAAAAAATAAATCTAATGACTTTAAATTTTGCACACAAACTTTAGCCCTTGATATGCACTTTGAGTAAGAAATTTGAAAAATTCCAATGAAAACCACGGCAACCTCCGATACAAGGTGATTTTATGAAATCAGTAAAATCTCCTTAAACTCCACAAAATTAGTAAAGGCTTCAAATTTTGCAAATAAGTTCAAATCTTAACTATACACTCGATGTTTCAAATTCCGGCCACCTCCCATACAAAGTGACGTCATAATAATAATTAAAATTTTGTAAAAACCATGTTGAAACTTGATATTGTGCACATTTAAAAACCACGCCCTATTAAAGTGACGTTACTAAAATAATACAACATTCAAGACTTCGAATTAAGTATAATACAGTTGTGGGTGTATTTTAGCTTCGGTCCAGTTGAAGATAAATCCTTCCATGTATTATTTTATATTAGTCACAAACTAATAGCTTTTTTCAATTTTAAGACAGTTTCGGTTAGAAATTTAAACAACTCAATTCAAAAAAATATTTTTTTCTTAAGACATACACTCGCGGTCAAAAAAAACCCGACTTATTAATTTAGTAATAATTAATGTTGTTCTTGAATTATAACACATTATGCCGAGATCGACAAAAAAAAACACCACCAAACTTTATAGAAATTCTTAAAGAGGCACATGTTGAGAGCCCATCTCATCTGATTTGACCTTCAAATTTTGTCAAAATTTTTTTTAATATACTTTTAAAGTTGAAGTGTTCGAATTTTGTCGGTCCGATATTCATTTAGTTTTTACAGCCATTTGCTTTGTTGGAAATGAAAAATGAAATCCATTTCTTTTCCGTAGAATTTTGCGTAAGAAAAGACTATGTAAAAAGAAATGTGACAAAATACAAAATAAAGCGTGTAGCGAAGCATATTCTTGTACTTAAAAAGAAATTGTACCTCTATAAATTTTAATTAAAAAAAATTACATTAATGACGTTTGGTTTTTCACAAAAAATAATTGCAAGTGAAAATACCTATCGATTGAACTCGAGAACAGCGAAACCGTTAAGAATTCCTTAAATAAAGCCAATTTTAACTTTTCTTTTTTTTTTCGTCAAAAACTGAGTGCTATCTATATATTTGCTACCATACAAAATGCTCCCATTTCGTCAAATGCTTATTCTACGCAAAGTTCTGCAGAAAGGAAGTGAATTTTTTTTTATTTCCAACAAGGAAAATGGCGGTGAAAATTAATTTAATGTCGGCACGAACATTAGTTCGAATACTTAAACTTTAAAAATAAATTCAAAAAAAGTATGACGACATGTAGAGATGAACATTTTAAGAGTCCATCGCTCTTTAAGAATTTCAACACAGTTTGGTTGTGCTTTTTTGCCGATTTCGTCACACTGTGCTATAATTAAAAAAAAAGAACATTTGTTATTAAATCGGCTTTTTTTTTGACCGTGAGTGTATCTTCTTCTAATTTTTTTAGTGCGTGACTAACACCACATTTTTAAACGTTTGCAACATAAAAAATAACACAGTGTTACCAAATTTACAGAAAAAGCGTTTGCCAAGGTGTGATTTAAGCAATTAAGTAATGCATATACCAGGGATGGGCACGAGTGAGGCTTATATGAGCCACATTAAGACCTTCCAGAGAGCCGCACCGTACTTCAAAAAATCAGCCAAAAAATTAAGGGAGCAACAAATTTTTTGTTTGTTCTTAACTTTTTAAAAAATATCGTATCAGGATTTTAGAAAAATCATTTTAAAGCATAAAGTTTCTACTGTCACAGCCTTTTTGCCTAAAAATATCATCAGCTTTACGATTCTCGCACAATCATAAAAAAAAACGGACGGAAAAAATTGTTCAAATTCTTTTTTTTACTGGGGTTCATGGGCTGCAAAAAAGTTAAGCAACAATAACTAATAGTTGGTTTCTTCATTTAGCTTAAATTTAGTTTTTATTTTAATTTTTTTAAGTCAATTTTTGCTGACATATCCTACTTTGAATGGAAAAGGATAATTTTGCTTTTGATCATCGATATCTCTGAAACCAATGAATGCACAGAAAACTAAAGTACAGTTTTGAAAAAAAAATTCCTTCAAAAGCTATTTGTTTTTTTTTAAATTTTCATTAAGGAATTTCAGTTTGCGATTATTGTCAAAATTATTAATGTTTTTTAGCCATACCCTAAAGGCTCTGACTAGTTTTAGTAAAATCGTTTGAGCCGTTTTTTTTTTGTCAGAATCGTCAAACTTTGAAAAAAATAGAAGGGCACGCGTATTGCTTCTAAAGGTATAATATACGTGTAACAAGAAAAAATATCAGCTTTTTTCAAACATTTTTTTTAATACAACAAGTTTTTTTTAAGTTTATACAGCTTATTGTACATAAAAACAAATTTATAAAAATTTTGTTGTTATTTTTCAAACAATTTTCTTCCTTTTTTATAGAGGGCGCTGAAAATGACATTGAAAAAAAGACATCCAAAACGGTTCGACAGATAACTCGAAATCTATAACTTAAGTTTTAATGAATCTTATTGCATTTTGTTCGTAATTTTGTCCTTTAAGCATCCCCTTGAATTCAAGGGGAGATGCCGACTTAATGATCTATTCTTTAAAAGGACATTTAATTTGTTTGTTTCAGATACATCGGAAAGGCCATATCCATCGAATTGTATGGAGTCCTTTAAAGAAAATTATTTTTGCTGCTCCTAAAAATTTAAAAAAAAATAGAGTTTTGCCTCTTTTGTAGTAAGGGTGTATTTTGCATCCATTTTTTGTTGCACACTTAAAAGAAATAATTCATTTCAATTTTTTTAACGTAAATAACATAGCAAAACAAAACACAAATAAGGCTTAAAAAATCTTTTGCCAATATTTGAAAACTACCTTCTGTATTGGTTAAAACTAAAATTCCAACAGATGACTTTGACATCTAGCTCAAATTTTGTCTGACTTCGCTCCAATATGAGTTTGCTTTGAATGTATCATTTAGAAAAATTACAATATAAATAAAGATAACGTCCAGTAAACAGTAAAGAAAAACAAGGTTCACATTATCAAAATTTTTTTCAAATCATTAATCCAACAACGATAGAAGAGCATGGAATTCCATGGAATTTGACAAAAGTTAAAAAAATTTTAAGTTTTTGGGCCATTTTGTTCACAGAGAGATAAATTTATCCCCGAGTTAATTCCATGATTTTTCCAGTTTTTCATTTGTTCACAGTGAGTTAAGCATTTAACTCTTCAAGCTGGAGATAAAAATGGTGGCGGGATAGCTTAACCCCAGAAATATTTAACTCGTGAAAATTGGTGAGTTAAGATTTTTAATTCGCTCTCATCACTCTCATTTTAATATTTTTTATTTACTTGGTGTCAAAATATGTAAACAGACACAGCTCTTTTAATTTTTAATTAAATTCTGAAAGAAGAGGTTAAAAGAAGAAAAAGTATAACAAAATGGATCTTTTGGTGCACTTTTGGCAGAACTGAAGCGACGATGATGACGAAGTGGAAGTGACTTTGCGGGCCGAACGCAGGCAATATAAAATGCAGGAACGCATTGGATTGGACAAGTGGCATCGTTTTCGATTGACGATGGCCGCGGTCGCACGGGTAAAAAAAATTAATTAATTGAACCATCTCTGCGACATACACGGTAAAAAAATTTTCTACGCATAGGGCTACCACCAAAAAATGTTTTATTTTCAGAATTTTAAACATGGGGAAACAGTATTGGGGGGTTACTGATTTCGAATCTGGTGTCAGAGTAAAATTCAAGATGTTGGATAAGGTTGCCACCTTAATGTTTTATTTTTACGAATTCGGGGCTGGCGCGAACTAGAGGGTAAAAATGAGTCGCTGAATCCGAATCCGTTGTCAAAATTTCAAAATTCGAAAATTTATCTACGCATAGAGTTGTCACCTAAAAATGTTTTATTTTAAGAATTTTAAACAAGAGGAAACAGTATTGGGGGTTACTGATTTCGAATCTGAACTCAAAATTTTTTAATTCAAGATGGTGGATGGGGTTGCCACCTTAATTTTTTAAATTTTTACGAATTCGGGCCTGGCAAAAAAAAAATAGTAAACCAAAAATGGGTCGCTGAATCCGAATCCGTGGCCAGAATTTCAATATTATAAAGTTTTGAAATAATAGGGCTGCCACCTAATAATATGTATTTTTAAGAATTTTAAAAATTATTTAACAGTGTTTTAACAGTCGAATCTAAAGTTAAAATTTTAAAATTCAAGATGGTGGATAGGGTTGCCACCTTACTTTTTGTATCTGTATGAATTCGGGGCTGGCAAAAAAATGGTACACCAAAAATGGGTCGCTGAATCCGAATCCGTGATCCGAATTTCAAAATTATAAAATTTTGAAATAATAGGATTGCTTTTACTTTTGAAAATAAATATTATTAGGTGGCAACCCTATTATTATAAAATTTTATAATTTTGAAATTCTGGCCACGGAGACGGATTCAGCGACCCATTTTTACCCTTTAGTTCGCGCCAGCCCCGAATTCGTAAAAATAAAAAAATTAAGGTGTCTACCATCTCGAATTTTAAAATTCTAACTTCAGATTCAAAATCAGTGACTCCCTAAGACTGTTACATGATGTTTAAAATTCTTAAAAATACATATTATTAGGTGGCAACCCTAACCTCCATCTTAAATTTTAAAATTGTGACATTGTATTCGAAATCAGTAATCCTCAATACTCTTTCCTCATGTTTAAAATGCTTAAAATAAAACTTTTTTAGGTGGCAACCCTATGTGTAGAAAAATTTTCGAGTTTTGAAATTCTGACAACGGATTCGGAATCAGAAACCCAATTTTACCTAGTGTTTCTCCCAGCGTCGAATTCGCATAAGTAAACTAGAAATTAGGTGGAAATTCTATCCGCCATCTTGAATTTTAAAATTCTGACACAAGATTCGAAAGAAGTAACCAGTAACCAATACTGTTTCTTCATGTTTGAAATTCTTAAAAAAATGTTTAGTTGGCAGCCCTATGCGTAGGAAAATTTTAGAATTTTGAAATTCTGGCATCAGATGCAAAATCAGCGATCCATTTTTACCTAGTGCTCACTCCAGCCCCCAAATTCGCAAAAATAAACCAAAAATCCCCACACATTTTTTAATTAATGAGCAACTAACATTCTAACATTCCAATGGAAATCGATATAAACTGAGAGCGAATTTATGCTCTAAGCATAAAGCCGAGATAAAATGTGAACAAAACCTGTTTTTATCTCCCGATTTATACGCTTGGTTTTAAATTAACCTAGAGATAGTTATCCCCGAATAAAATCATATTTATGCCCTTTGTGAACAAAATGGCCCTTAAAGTTTTTTCTAAATGACCTTGTTATTTATTGTGTTGATTTTATATGATTTAAATACAAATTCTAAATGTTTGATAGTTTAAATCATACTTGATTTTAAATACAAATTCTAGTTGTTTGATAGTTTAAAATCATTTATTGAGCTTTAGGTCAAAATTAGAACAATTAATTGTTCTAACGAATCTTTTCCAAATAAACTTTAGCAGAATCTTTAGCAGGGCCGAAATTGCAATAAAATTAGCTAGTGGTTTTTTCTTTTTCATATTGAAAAAACATTGTTATTGTTGTTGTTGTTGTTGTTGTTGTTGTTGTTGTTGTTTCTTTAGAAAAGAGTCGTTAGAACAATTAATTGTTTTAACTTTGACTTAAAGCTCAATAAACGATTTTAAACTATCAAACAACTAGAATTTGTGTTTAAAATCAAGTATGATTTAAACTATCAAACATTGAGAATTTGTATTTAAATCATATAAAATCAACATAATTTTTAAGTTTTTTGATATATTTTCAAATATTAAAATGAAGAAGAGCCGCATTTGCCCACCGTTGGCATATACAATATCAAATAGAAAAAAAAAGTGCATTTTCACATTAGCATGGAGTAAACCTATTTTGAGCATTAATGGGTTAAGGCTAACTAGTTAAAGACCTACTTAATTTTTCTAGATAACCAAATCAATTTTTTAGAAAAACCTTTTAATTCAAATTCAATTCGTTTACAAAGGCTGCTACATAAATTGCGGGATCTGGCAACGCTTATGTCATTTCAGACAAACTAAATTTTCCAAAGGAAATTTTGACATTTTTTGCTCATACGTACTCATACGTTTTGGTGTACGTGCACTTATTGTGTTGTTTACAGTGCTTTTAAAATTGTATATGAGCAAAAAAGTGAAATTAACACGTGAACATTATTATTTCATTATTTTTTACAACTTTCGACGTGAATTATCTCAACAAGAGTACATCAATTTGACTTTTGGTAATGAAGCATTATCAAAAACCTCTGTATATCGGTCCTCACTACTGCCTAATTTCGTGAAGGGCGTCGCAAGAGGTATTCCGTAAGATAAGGAAAACACACAAGCGCCGAAGAATCATTCTTCATCAAGGCAAATCAAGCTCCCATACATCAGCTCAAACAAAGGCGTTTTTGAGCACCAAAAACATCAAAATAATGGATCGGCCGCACACTCCTGATTTGGCACTCATTGATTTCTTTTTGTTCCCGCACAGGACAAACTGCGCGGACATCGACGCCAGAACAAGTCGTTGATGCGTTCAAAAACTAGGTTTTGGAGATGTCTCAAGCGGAATGGGATGCATTTAAGAATGCATCATAAGAAGAATATTTCCAAAAAACAATAAATCTACTTTCAGGGAAAAAAAACTCTGTCCTTATATTTATTCCCGAAATATATGTAGCAGCCCTCGTATCAATATAGAAGCTAATGTAAACAATAAACGGCGTATTATTTTTCTGAATTCTTTGTGTGTATTAAGTTAAGAAAAGATATAAAACTGTCTTCATATGCATTAAAATTTTAAAAAAAAAATATGAAAAACAATAGACCCGCCTTGTTTCAAATGTTACAAATGGAACAAAGACTTTCATTCATTGTTCATAAATATTATTTTTATTTTTATAATTATTATTAATTTACACTCTTACATACACACAACCACACATGTAAATCATGTAATATTTATTTATTTATTTTTGAAATGAAGTGCTTGTTTTTGTAATTCTCAAATCTTATCTATTTAATTTGAATTTTAAATTTTTATTTTATTTTTCATGTTGTTTGTCTATAAAATATATATATTCTAGTGATGTCATTTGTTATTGTTGTTATTTTAACAGCTGTGTGATGGCTTAGCTTGGCTTGACTTGACTTGGCTTAGCTTGGCTCGCCTATCAGCGGATGGTTTTATTACTCGTAGTAATGATATTTATGGACGCTGCTTTATTATATTTGTAAGTTATTAACTATTTGTCTGGCATAGAATATAGCAAAAAAAAAAAAACATGTGTCGATTTACAAGCAAGCGTATCAAGCGATATATGAGTACATGTAAAGTGTTTTTACAGGGTATCGTTAACGATTGTGTCAATGTTATAATCGAGTGTTTCTATTTTGGTCATAGCTAGTAATATAAAAAGTTTTTATAAAGATGCTTTGTATTGAAATGATTAAGAGTATTCCTAAATGTACAGTTGTGTATCCGTCTACTAATGGTATGGCCAAAAAAATGTTCACCAAAAATTAGCCAAAAAATTCTCCAAAAAATCTCATTCCATTACGAAAATATAAATAATGGCTGCAATGTGTTTCACTTGAAATTCTTCAGTATTTTCAAAATCAACAACAAAGCACTGCAAATTAAATTTGCTAGCCACCGCAAAGTGTTTTTCAGACCTCCTATAAGAATAAATCAGTTAGCAAGAAACGCATTTTATATTTGATGCAGCATCATAAGCACCATAAATTTAATGCAATTAACCAAAAAAATATTATATCTCTTTTTTTTAATTTTCAAAAGATTTGAAAGAAAAGCTTTTTGTGCCAGAGCCCAGCGCAGCCAATCCGATGAGGCATGAAAAGTTAAGCAAGCGAAAAAATGTTTGTAATTAAAATTGATTTATTGTTGTACGAGTATCTCGAGTATTTGGGTTAATGTAATGAAAGTGCGTTTGCTCTTTATTCTGCTTCTTTATCAAGAAAATTAAAATAAATCTAAAGTTTTATATACATTTGTTCAGTGTGTTTCTTTTTTCTACCTCTGCTCTTATAACAATTAAAAGCTGCGCCTAATTTAAATAAATTTTGTTAAAACAAAATATTTCATATATATTATTAGCTACAAAATTGTGCGTCTAGTTTTTCTTTTTCCACCTCACATAATTTTTTAGACAAGCTCGACGCATTTGTTTTTCAGAGGGTGCAATAATTATCTCATTATTCATGCCTTTTCTCGTATTGTGTGTATCGTATTCTTGATGATTTTCTTTTGGGGGGATCTCTTGGATTCTTAAGCTTATTGCTGTACCGTGCCTTGAGCGAGTAACACAATTAATATCGCCAACTAATGGGCAATTTGAAGGGATTTTCAAGGTAGTGCTGCTAATGGTTCGAAATATTGACTTAATTGAGATCAATTGAGGGTGAACGCATTTGTTGAGTGGGTCTCAAATTTGTTTGTTGTCTAATACAATATCGTTGTTTTTAGTGTTGTTTTAGGTATTTTGTTTTGATTTTTTTTGCCTTTAGCATAAAAACAAATGAAGTAAATGTCATTGAAATTTTAACAACTTGTCACTTTGTTTAATGTTTTGTTGACATTTGATGAAACTCTTCTTCACTTGTCACTTTGTTTAATTTTTTGTTGACATTTGATGAAACTCTTCTGTTGAGCAAAATTTATTACAAACAAGCTGATTAAGACAGCGGCATAACACATGATTTATGTTTCATTTGAGGCTTGGATTATGCATGGGCTTGTAGAGTGATCCGATATCCAATTCAATTCATATTTTCATACGGTGATAATTTCTAACAGAATTTATCCCTTCTTAATTTTGTAAAGTATAGTATTTCTCTCGAACTAAGGTACTATTACAGTGTGTAACTATAATAAAAAACACCTTTTTTATTAATATTTTTTACCTAGTTTTAATTTTAATGATTCAAATTTTTTAAACAATGAAGAATTATTAATGAGGAAAAAAATTTTTATTTTTGTCTTTATAGTTGTTAATTTTCTACAAGGCGTTCCAGCATTTACAAAGCGTCTGAAAGTACAAAACCAAAGTGCACTCTTGAGTTAAGGGTTGTAGATGAGCACTCAACCTACGCAAATAAAAAAAAATAAAAAATGAAAAAAGGCATGAGTTAAAAAAAAAAAAATTTACAAAAAACCCCCTTTTTTGCCGAAACTTTTAGCCATACAAAAAATATAAACGTTCTTTGGCTTTTTGTAGGTCTAGTGCTTAACAGAGTTTATAAGGATCACAATGAATCAAGATTCATCGAAATCGATTAAGTAGAACTTCAGATATCTTAGAAGCCAATTCGAAAAACCTTGTTTCGAGAAAAACACGATTAAAGATTTAAAGGTTCTTGAATATCACGCGACATACGAATATAATATATGTTGTAACTTTTATCTATTTGATATTTTTTTCTAAAATTTTGTATACGTATTTTTAAGACCTTAAAGACCCATATTCTAACGAGAAAAAAATTGATTTTTAATTTTTTCCACACTGTGATTTACACTGTACCTTAAGGAAAGTTTTAGGAAAAATAACGTAAATTTTTCAACTTTTTTCCACACTTCATACTTTTCTTAATTTTCTAAATTTGTATTCCATATAGGTATAATAGGTGCATTCAAGAGTCTAAAACCTCCCTTAATGCTTTAAAGACTGGACAGTTTTTTACGAATTAGCTAAGTTTCACTTTCGTTTAAATTTGACTACTCTTTGTGTTAGCTTTGTGACATCCGACTTGTGATGCCATATGGCATCATAGTCCTTAATGGGTTAAAATAAAAGTATAAATAAGAGAATACTAAGGGTTCTCATCTAAGCATGTAAACATGTATAGCATTTTGATGAGCTACAAAGTGTAAATAGCGTAAATATCGACAAAATGGCCTTCATTAACATAGAAAAATAAATAAAATATGTTTATATTTACTTCAACGCCTTTAAATATGTAATGATTAGCGCCAAAGGCAACCCTCATTCACACACGTAGATTTACATGCTAGTTTACACTACAAAATAGGCTCGGAAATGGTGTAAACTCACGCCCACACAAATTTTGACAGATAGCTTACGCTCATCTTGTGAACTTACACAAGGTTTACAATGTTTACGGGTCAGTTACATGCTTAGATGAGAACCCTTACTATATTTTCTTCTTTTTAATTTTTGACCTTTAGAATATAACATAACATAACATAACATAACATAACATGACATAACATAACATAACATAACATAAAATAACATAACATAACATAACATAACATAACATAACATAACATAACATAACATAACATAACATAACATAACATAACATAACATAACATAACATAACATAACATAACATAACATAACATAACATAACATAACATAACATAACATAACATAACATAACATAACATAACATAACATAACATAACATAACATAACATAACATAACATAACATAACATAACATAAAATAACATAACATAACATAACATAACATAACATAACATAACATAACATAACATAACATAACATAACATAACATAACATAACATAACATAACATAACATAACATAACATAACATAACATAACATAACATAACATAACATAACATAACATAACATAACATAACATAACATAACATAACATAACATAACATAACATAACATAACATAACATAACATAACATAACATAACATAACATAACATAACATAACATAACATAACATAACATAACATAACATAACATAACATAACATAACATAACATAACATAACATAACATAACATAACATAACATAACATAACATAACATAACATAACATAACATAACATAACATAACATAACATAATATAACATAACAAAACATAACATAACATAACATAACATAACATAACATAACATAACATAACATAACAAAACATAACATAACATAACATAACATAACATAACATAACATAACATAACATAACATAACATAACATAACATAACATAACATAACATAACATAAAATAACATAACATAACATAACATAACATAACATAACATAACATAACATAACATAACATAACATAACATAACATAACATAACATAACATAACATAACATAACATAACATAACATAACATAACATAACATAACATAACATAACATAACATAACATAACATAACATAACATAACATAACATAACATAACATAACATAACATAACATAACATAACATAACATAACATAACATAACATAACATAACATAACATAACATAACATAACATAACATAATATAACATAACAAAACATAACATAACATAACATAACATAACATAACATAACATAACATAATATAACATAACAAAACATAACATAACATAACATAACATAACATAACATAACATAACATAACATAACATAACATAACATAACATAACATAACATAACATAACATAACATAACATAACATAACATAACATAACATAACATAACATAACATAACATAACATAACATAACATAACATAACATAACATAACATAACATAACATAACATAACATAACATAACATAACATAACATAACATAACATAACATAACATAATATAACATAACAAAACATAACATAACATAACATAACGTAACATAACATAACATAACATAACATAACATAACGTAACATAACATAACATAACATAACATAACGTAACATAACATAACATAACATAACATAACATAACATAACATAACATAACATAACATAACATAACATAACATAACATTACATAACATAACATAACATAACATAACATATCATACCATGACATAACATAACATAACATAACATAACATAACATAACATAACATAACATAACATAACATATCATACCATAACATAAAATGACATTGATCAGCAAACTCATACTCGCCAGCTGATTTTATTCAACGCTAAGTTTTTGAGTGATTAAATATGAACGAAAAAGGTTTGATCAACCAACTCGCAGCATGATGCTGATTTTAGGCAAATCTGAGTTTTGTTGAGTGTTTAAAAGTGGGTAAGAATTTTAGTCTATAAACAAATCAAGAAAATATTAAATTTTGCAGTTCTCTGATGTAGACACATTACTTTGTAAAAGTTTTTTTCAAAAAAATAAAGCTATCTTGGTAATGAGTTATGATATAACTACAGTAGTCACCGACAAATCTACTGCTGGGTTTGCGTTTTGACGTAGAATTACGTCTTACAGCGCGGCTTGTATGGGGATCATTTTTTCAAGCACATTTAAGAAGTATAGTTGACACTTTGGGGTATACCTACAGCCTTTGATATTCAAGAAAAAATATATGCCAAAATATCAGTTAGAGTACGAAAAAAACGAGTAACCTTGGATTTTGTCACTTTTTTAATAAAGTCAGTTAAAATAATGAACAATAATATTTAAACTTTAAAGGTATATTGCAATCAAATTTTTTGATTATGACGCGCTTTGTAAATTTAAGTCCCAAAACAGGGTTTTTTACTGGTTATTCAGTGTAAAATTTACAATTTTTTGAAATTTTGATAGCGAAAATCACTGATGTGAATAACATATTAAAATTTCAGATGATTTGGCTGAATAGCTTTTGTTTTCGCTACAATACATTGTCGAAAAAAATAGTTTTGAGATAAATGAGTGTAAATAGAGTGAGTATGCTATTTTTGCTGTGCGCTCGATACCTGCTAAAATGGCTGTAGAAGCGGAGATAACGTCAGTATCCTTACAAAAATTTAACAGTAATTTCTCAAAAACTATACTTTTGAAAGTTTAAGAAGAAAAAGAAGCTAACAATTTTAGACAACCTGCTCCCGCCTTAAAAAGGAACATATGTACATTTCAGTACTTCAGTCTGTTATATTTTGTGTTATTTTTATATTTTTTATAAATTATGTTTATTACATTAATTGTAAAAG
This sequence comes from Dichetophora obliterata, assembly GCA_963920525.1. NCBI lineage: Eukaryota > Metazoa > Arthropoda > Insecta > Diptera > Sciomyzidae > Dichetophora > Dichetophora obliterata. Next base: position 31,684,733 of record OY986437.1, read on the forward strand.
TTTGATATTTATATAAAACACTATATACAAAACATAACTGTAAAATAGCGATTACGATTAATAAACAATTAGATTTTATGTTAATAATAATTATAATCATTATATAATCCTTGAAGATGTTTTTGATAAGTAATTGATTTCGATTACAAATATTAAAAAAATAATTACGACTACTTGAAATTACGAAAATAATCAAAAAGAATAAAAAGTGAGCAAGGAACAATAATCCGACTACTTTTAGAAATTATTTTTGATTATGTTTAAAGTTGACTCGCATCGTTTCAACGGTGAGGTTGTGAAGTGCAACCAGTAATTTTTAACTGAAATCGCCCATACGGCTTTTTCAGTTAACACAGTTATACGAATAACAGTTATATGAAAACTTAATCAGTTTTATTAAAAAAATTGTTGGGAGCTACAGTATGAACTTTGGGTTCATGGTTCCTTCTCTGTTACCGCTGCTAATGCTTTACATAATAAAAAAAAGAATCAAACATAATTTCTAAAAGTACTCTGATTATTTTTCTTGATTACTTTTGATTATTTTCGACATCTAAAGAAATCGTAATTATTTTGCGATTTTTATAATTATATTACGATTATAAACAGAAAAGAATTGTACTTTATCAATTATTTTACAATTTTAAAAAAATAATCGAATTACTAATGAACACGATTAGTAGAAATTATTTAACAGCTATGATACAAAATAATATATAAATACATAAAAAAGTAATTTCATAGCTTATTCAGTTAAGTGTAGTATAAATAAAATGGGTTGCTATTGCCCTTTATTTATATTAAATTTAAAAATTATTCGTTTTTAAGTATTTTGCAAAACAATATACCTTTACTTATTCCCAAAAAAAATTTACTAGTCTTATCGTTTATAGTGAGACTTAAATTAGAAAAACTTCATTCAGCAGCAGCTGTGCTATGAGGCAGACTTAATTTATTTATCACAAAATTGCAAAGTTCTTCGCAAAGAGGTTGCGTTAATGCATTTTTTGATAAAAAAGGACTGTCCAAAAATGTCTCAATGTCATAATTTTTCTTAAAGTTTTTGTTGAATTTAAAGAAATGCCTCCTTTTTTATATTTTTGCAAATAAAAACATATATTCATATATGAGTATGAAAAAAGTATCCATAAATTTTTCCTGACGGCAACACTGCTTGGACTTATTCCTATGGTGTAATTATTCTACGCTAATTTAACCATGATGTTTCAGGGATGCTTTCCATTGCATTTCCGAAGTCTTTTTTGGTATAACTTTTGTTACCCATTTTGTTCCAATAATATGCAGTTTTACAGTTATCGGACCTCAAACGTAACTGGTGAAATTCTTCAATCTACCATAACCCAGGGTTGTTTACCGTTGATTTTACGACCACTTATAAATGTTTTGTGTTAGTATTAGAGCCAATTTAACGTAAAATCGAACATAGTGCTATCCCTCTCCAACGGAGTTTCCCATCTCTTTATCTCTGGTTGTTACTAATGTTTATGTAAAATGTATATACATAAATAAAACTTTCGTTTTTGTCGTTTGTTATTGGTTTTGTTTATTTTCAGCAAGATAAATGCAATAGAGAATACAGTAGCTCGGTTCTGTAACTTTTCTCACCGTAGCTCTCACCAGAGTTTCTCACTTTGACGTCATTGTGATGTCATTCTCACTTGCACTGTCTCTGTAATAAAATTAGAAAAATCGGTGACTCGTCTCGCTTGTTCCAATTCTACTTTCAAAGGTACTCGATAGGCGAAGTTTTTCTGTAAACTAAAATATGCGACTCGAATCGATTGCAGTTCTCACTATGTTCTAACTTGGTGAGAACAATTTTTGCTTGTTTATGCAACAGTCATATTTAAATAAATTATTGAATACATAAACTGAAATATTTCATAAATTAAATTAATTCTATGATAATATTTGTCATATGATTATATGATAATGATAATATTTGCTCACTGCATTGAGCAACAGCATTAAAATAATACTCGGATTGCTATTTGTGGATAAGGTTCGTGTATTTAATATTAACATAACTAAGTGTTAAAGTATTTTACATCAAATGACGTATTTATCAGCCTAAATAATATCAATATAAACGTGTATATCCACCGCTTTCATATATAAAGCACTTATAATATTTATATTTGTTTTTTATTTATTGTTTATAGAATAACCTCATCAAATTTCACACAAAGTTGTCTGTCACTTGTTGCCATTTCATATATTCTCTTTCGCTTGTGTATCTTTTTCATCACGGACCACTTTTTACTCGCTTATCAGTTACAGAAACACTAGTTTTCGCCATAGTGACTATTTTGGAATGATACACTGTGACGTCATAAAAAGTGACTATTTGTCGCAATAGTTACAGAACCGAGCTACAGATGCATGTAGCTACAAAGGCAGATGTATTGCTACTACGCAGGTTTGCGCATGCGTTACTAAGAATGCGTTGTGCTTTGGAAATCTATTTATTTTTGTAATACCATAATAAATTCGAATTATTTATATTATGCATTAAATTTTTCCATATTAAAACATATGTTTTGTGAACTAAAATTTTAACTTAAAAGTACTTTTAAAATATACATATATGTATATGCTCTTTACTACAGCAAAAATAAATAATTCAAATTATTCCGATATGTATTTCTATTTAATAAAAATTACTTTGAATTACATTTTTGAATTTCATTAACCAACATAAAAAATGAACAAGAACAACAAATTTATCATTAAAAATATCATACGAAAACTTTTTATAAGAATAAACAAATTTTACATGAATTTAATTGTGAGCTTTTTAGATCAAGTTAGTTTGAAGAAGACAACAACAAATTTGTTTTTGAATAATTTTTATTTAGAAAATTAAATGCTTTAAAATAGTTATGAGAATTATAAATGAAAAAAAAAACAAAATTTTTAATAACTGTATAAAAAGGATTTCTAATATATACTTATGATACTATACTTCTACATGCTATACTTACCATGTATACTTACCATGCTATCGAAACTGTGTCTTTTTTTTAAGAGTTATAGTGGAGCTACGTAAATTTTTATAAGATTTCGTTAATATAAAAGATATTCGTTGTCAATCTTATGACAACGGTTTTTCTTAGAGGTGGAAACACATTTAAAAGGGGAGATTTCACACACCGCGTCATCTCCATATTTCTTGCATAACTTTTGCCCAGTCATAACCAATGCAATACATATTCTTCTGTTCCCAAATTTATGAACACGGCTTCTGTTTAACGGAATTGATTACATTTTATGATTGATATTTTTTACGAGTAATAATACGGGTAATAAATTTTTTTTTTTCCTATGAAAAAATTAAAATTCTGTTTTATATAATTTATAATAAATTTTCTTGTATCTTTTATTTGCAGGCCGCTGCCCGCCACCAATGTCCCTATCTAGTGAAAATGTACGAAAAGGAGTTTATAAATCAGGGCGGAAAGCAGGAGTGGCTGAACGGCCTGGAGTATATACCATCAAAACTACGTGCCATATACGAAATCAATAAAATCTTAGCTCATCGACCATGGCTGTTGCGCAAGGAACATGTAGAGGTGGGTTTTACAAAACACATTGTACACGTTTTATTTTTCAGTAACATCAGCTTACTCAACTTATTACGCTTTCTCTCTTCTACAGTGCCTTACCAAGGGCAACAATAGTTGGTCCCTATCGGAAGTGGTACATGCAATGGTCCTATTGTCTCACTTCCATTCACTCTCCTCGTTTGTCTTCTCCTGCGGTCTCACTCAAAAACTCGATGGTTTGTCTAGTCCTAAATTGAAATCGCCCACTGTTGCGATACCCAAAACTGTGCTCAGCGATATTACCACAGCCAACAACAACAATGTAATGGTCGTTGATCCATTGAATGCCGGCAATGGTGTAGGTCAGGGAATGACTTTTAACAATAACGCATCACTGGCCGTTGGCGATTTGTTGAATGAAGCTGGCGCTACAGGGGTTGCACCACTGAATGGTGTGGCCAGCAATGGTGTGGCCAAGACACAAACGACGCCCGGCGTTAGCGTGGAGGCACTGATGGAACGTATGAAGGTGCTGTCGCAAAAGCAGGACGAATGCAGCGAAGCTGAGCTGAGTAATCGTTTTAAGAATGTCGAAATGCAGACTGCCGAACTTTCACCGACAGCCGGTTCACCAGAGGCACCAGTCGAGGTGCCACCTATTATATCGCACTATATAGATGATCCCACCTTTACGTATGAGGATTTTGCACGACGTGGTTCGGAGAATATTCCAAATACATTTCGTATACAAGACTATTCGTGGGATGATCACGGCTACTCGCTGGTGAATGGGTGAGTTGTACTTGCTTGATTTTTGCGAATACCTTGATTATATTGTGATAATGTGTGTAAATTGCAGTTTATACAACGATGTTGGTACGCTGTTGGACCAGAAGTTCCGTGCTGCCTATAATTTGACCTATTTCACAATGGGTGGCATTAAGAATGTGGATACATCGAAATTCCGTCGCGCTATTTGGAATTATATACAGTGCATCTTTGGCATACGGCATGATGACTACGACTATGGTGAAGTTAATCAGGTGAGATTGGTGATTAAGAGCATGGAACTGAAATTTGTACTAATAGCTTTCAAATGTTTTTTTTTTTGCTACAGCTACTCGATCGTCCGCTTAAGATGTTTATCAAGACCGTGTGTTGTTTCCCGGAGCGTATTACCAAAAAGGACTACGACAGCATACTAGTTCAGCTGCTAGACAGTGAAAAGGTGAGTTATTAAGCATATGCATGAATTCACCTGGCACCTTGAATAGCATGTTCATTATAGAGGATTAATTTTTTTCCATTCTGGTAATATCCTGATTCAGATTCTTCATGAAATTCTAGGTAAAAAACTCCTTGGGACCATACAGCTCCGATCAAATTTTTTTCCAGCGAATAATCGTTTAAAATTGTAATTCGGCTGTAAAAATATTAGTTAAAAATATGTTAAGAGGTAGAGGTAGAATTATTGTTGTGGCATTGTTTTGTCGGAACCCCTTATAAATATTCCAAAAATTTTTTGTGAAAAAAAATTTTAAAAATGCATCCAAGGAACCAGTGGTAATAAGCAACATCGCTTTGTGTAGCTATGTGAAATAAAAAAAAATCTTTTGAAGGCACAATCGTCATAATATGCAGAATATGCAACACTTGCCTTTCACAACACCATTCACTCGCTCTCACACTTTCTATATTTTTTCGTACCTAATTCAATATTAGATAAACATATCGTTTTAAAAGAAGAAGACTTTTTTATTTTTGAGAAAGGATTTGTTTTTGTTGAAAAAAATGTTTCACATAGTGTATTGTTAATATACAATAGACAAAAATTTTTCATTTTGTATAAATTTTCCTCTAAAAATGAGAAATTTTTTATGTGAGAAAACTACTTATCATTAGGGATCGGATTTTTATGCAAAACGTATAAAAAAATTTGTGTCAAAAATCTAAAATATACAAATTTTATGCAAAATTTTAAAACATTTAGTGATATATGTGTATTTAATCAATATTTTTAGAAAATCCAAATTTTTGTTGCTATCTTATTTCTACACAGGTTTTGATTTAAAAATGATTTTGCATAAAAATCCGATCCCTACTTATCATTATGAGAGACATGAAATATTTCTTCGAATATGTGAAAATTTATTCTAATTGAAGAAAATTTTATTTAAAATAGAGAAAATTGCTATTATCGAAAAAAGCGAAATTTCTTATCACAAAAAGATAGGTGCTTTTTTCTAGGTGTTAAATTTTAGTTAACCCTTATTCAGCACTCTAGAATTTAATTTAGCTAAAAGCAAATTTTCCATGGCAGTTTGTTTCACTGGGATGTATATAATCCGGGTCTTTAATACGTATGTTTAAGCCGACTTTTCGCAGCTTCCAGGCCAAGAGTTTTACACTGCAGACTCGCAGGTCAATGTTGACGTAAGGCTGAAGTCTAAAAAGCAGTACAAATTTTCTATCTGCAGTTGTGGCGAATGGAGCAAGTCGTTTGTAACCAAAGGAACAATTACTTTAGAAATTTATATTAAAGAATGCTTGGAAACAATACTGGAGACATGTGTAAGACAGCATGAGGTGTTCGCTTTATTTTGGCTCGACCTATCTTCCTGTCATTACAATAAAATGGCTTTGGGGCGATACTAAAAAAATATTGTGCATTTGGTGCCTCAACAAGCAAATCCTCCAAACTGTCCAGAACTCAGGCCAACTGAAAGGGCCTTGGTAAAAAGGGAAATCAAGGCAGCAAGGAAAATTAACAAGGATAATTAAACTTTTCGTGAAAAGTGGTCTTCAACTGCTCAAAAGTATTTGTTAGTACCATAAAATCGATGAAGGAAAGTGTGCCAGAAAAATTAAAATAACAGAACATGTATAAAAATATAATAATAACCTTGAAAAGACCTCGGTTAAGAAATGGGCTTGCTTTGAAAGATCGTACCACTAGTTCAGCAGATTTGACCCTTTATAGGGCAAGTGCTTATTTTTCGAAAAGTATCATTTAAATTGATGAAGACAACGATTTTAATATGAAAAACCAAATTGAAAACATATTTGTTCAATTTATACGGATTTTATTTAAAAAAAAACAAGTGACACAACAAAATTTCAAAACACGCTTTGTTTTAAAAATTTGCATTTTTTTTAAAAATTAAATTTTTGGTACACTTTACTCAGTATTGATCTTATCAACATATTTTGTATATATTCTTTTTAATTTGTTTTTTTCTTTTTTTTGCACATAATTTTTTTATCATACATTTTTTTACGAATGCGAACTTTGTAGGAATAGTAAAAAAGCTCCAGTTATTTATCCCTTTCTGTCTTAGAATCATATTTTTCAATTTGTAACTGTTATGCACAAATGATTTATTTGATGTAAATGGACCATGAAGAAGTGTTTAACTAGGAACTTATTCGGTGTGTTACAGTTCTGCTACACGGCCATACAAAGGGTTAATATTGATCAGATATTGAATTTTGTGACGTACAATTTTTTCAAACGGAGTCCTTAGTAGTTTATGTGTTAGTTTGAGTATTCAGTTTAAGAATTCAGAAAGATTGTTTAAGGGCAGGTTCTCATGAAGCTCGACCAAAAAACTAAATTATTTTTTAATCTTTTCGATATCTTATATCCCAAAGTAAATAAAAAAATGCATAAAAAATTTATCGCATACGAAAAGAACCAATATTTTCATTAACGCACTTGAAGCAATCGTTAACCAAATCTTAAAACTCGTTTTCTGAAAAATCATGTTTTTCAAACGAGTCTCCACGATATCTCAAGAACTACTCTATGGATTTAGAACTACTCTATGGAACTACTTGAATTTTTTTTAAAATGTAAAGTAGATAAAATTAGTTGGGTTCCAAAACCTAAATTTTAATAATATTGGCCGGTTTTTTTAGAGATTTTTATCCGTACCTTTTTTTTCAACGTGACGTTTGACGGCGTATTGACTCTTCACATTACACTTTTATGCAACAAAAAAATATTTTCCATTACTTTAAGAATCAATATATATCTCTAAAAACAAATCAAGAACATCACCGTGTTTTGGGACCTCTAGATGAGAACCTGCCCTTAAGGCACTTTTTATATTTTAACCACCTAGATAACTAGGTAACTAGGAAACTATTCAAACACGAGTTTTCGTGTCTTAAGCCAATGCTGTTTCTTTGTAAACCATTGGCTGAAAATATGTTTTACCTGTATATAAACAACAACGTCCCTCTTAGGCCGCGTCCATAGTGCACGCTTTGGCTGAAGCTGATGCATAAAGCTGCTTTGTCAAGCTTTTTTTGATCATAGTGAACGCTTATTCAACGCTGCATAAAGTAGCTTATTGAGCTTATTGGTGTTCATAGTGCGCGCTTTATGCTTATGGCTGATATGCTTTGTTTTCATTTGTCTCTTTGGAAAATAATGCCCTCAATAGCGTTTTGCAAAGTAAATTTTTTTGTTTAATGAGTATGTAGATTCGCGATGATCACCAATGAAAGATCAAACCAATAACAAACAAAAGTTCAAAGGAACTTGAAAACACAAAGCATAACAACGGTGGAAAGTTCAGCACATAAAATACCCAAGAAGAAAGCAAGAACAACGAAAACTATGTAAGCTAACGAGATAGAATACACAAGCGCATACAACTGAAAAGCACCACAAAAGGACCACAACGCAACAACAACAACACAACAACGGTTAAAACTTCAGCACAAAAAAAATCAACGAAAATATTGTTAACAGGCAAAATAGATAAACATGTGCCGAATAGAATTTTAAAAATGCTCTACAACAAAGCATAAAAAACAAAATTATTTTTCTGTGTGAGCAAGCGAGATGGAAAGATAAGCGCTGGAAAGCATTTGAAATTAAGCTTTATGCTAGCACTATGAACGCTTTGAGCTTTTTCCATATGATTATACACAAAGTGTTTTTCAGCTAAACCTCTCGGCTAAGCTAAAAGCGTTTACTATGAACGCAGCCTTAGAAGGGAATAGAAGAGTAATGAAGAAAATATGTATACTAGGGTGGGTCGCCTTATATGGGGAACAAATTTAATATAAAAAGACACCCCCTAGAATCAAAGCTTACCTCGAAAATATTTCAGCACTATATTTTTTTTAACGTGCCCCTAAGACAGCCTAATGGCCTTTTTGTTATAACCTTGTCATTTTTGGTCCGATCAGGAGGTACAGTATATTAACAGGTCTTAAGGAATACTATATCGCGTTCTTTGGTGTCATGGGCCTCAGATGTCGTCTTCATGCCAATATTTCAAAGTTTATATTTTTTTGCACAAGGGACCCCAAAATTTTAACTCAATATTATAATCAAATCATAGTTCATTAAAAATTAATATACTTAGGTGTACTGGTTATAAAGTTATGTAGTTATAAAGTTTGCACTTGCATTGTGAAATCAAGAACAATTTTTCCCATTCTTCTGATGCCAATCTCGATGGATGTTTCATAACATTATAAAACTTTTCCACTAGAATATTAATTTTTTTCCTAATTGCTGTTTTTGAAATAATGGGAATTTCAACGCTTTGCCAAATTTCTCGTATAGTTTTCAGTACACTCGCTAAATATGATTGTAGTTTATGGTTTTTTGGGAGGCTTTCACTACCTTCACATTTCAAAAACAGTAAGTATTGAATTACATCGAGGTTTTTCGACAGTTTGGTTTTGTTAATATCACATTTAACTAAATACATTCTTATACTTTTTTTACATTAGATCTTTTATTTCAAACAGTAAATATATATTTTTAAAAATTATGATACCAAAAATGTAAAGCCAACTACCGACTTCGCTAGGTAATGAATAACACAAGTTTTTTAAGAGTCAAGTTGCAGTGCAATCATGCTTAATTTGTAAAGGTAGATGTACCGAAAAACAAAGTATTGCTGACATTAATAGTTATAGCTAACTGGAATTACGTCAAATTTCGAAGTACTAAATATTTCGATAAGAGATATATAGTACTTTTACAGAAAATTTTAACTCTTGTAACGTTTTTTGTAGTGAATAAAATCAATTAGTTCCTTTACATAAGTGTATTAGTTTTTAATGAACTTTGATTTAATAATAATATTGAGTTGAAGTTTTGGGGTCCCTAGTGCAAAAAAATAAAAACTTTGAAATATTGACATGAAGATGACACCTGAGGCATTTGACACCAAAAAACTAACATAGTATTCTTTAAGACCTATTTAACGATATACTGTACTTCCTGATCGGACCAAAAATGTCAAGGTTATAACTAAAAGACCATTTTGGCTGTTTTTTTGGGACACCCTTAAAAAAAAGTATAGTACACCTAATCCTGTTTTTGCACGGTCTTTTTTTACACGATTTTGAAATAACACGGTCGACAGAAATAAACTTATCCTGTTTTTACACGTTATTTTCACGTTTTGATTTTTTTTTACACGATATTTTCTGGAACGTATGTACCGTGCAAAAACAGGATTAGGTGTACTGAAAAATTTTCGAGGCAAGCTTTGATTCTAGGGGATGTCTTTTTATATTAATTTTGTTCCCCATATAAGGCGACCCACCCTAGCATACATATTTTCTTCATTATTCTTCTATTCCCTTTCTTCTATTACCTTCTAAGAGGGACGTTGTTGTTTATATACAAGCAAAACATATTTTCAGCCAATGTTTTATAAAGAAACCACATTGGTTTAAGACACGAAAACTCGTGCTTGAATAGTTTCCTTTTTTTGGTGGAAAAGGTCCCATACCTAAGTGGTTAAAATAAAAAAGTGCCTTAAGGGCAGGTTATCATCTAGAGAACTTTTTGATCGGACCAAAAATCCCAAGGTTATAACTAAAAGACCATTTTGGCTGTTTTTTGGGACACCCTTAAAAAAAATATATAGTGCTGAAACACTTTCGAGGTAAGCTTTCATTCCAAGGGGTGTATTTTTATATTAATTTTTGGTGACCCGTCCCAATGTATACGCATTAGAAAAAATATTCTTCTTGAAAGATCAAATTTTTCTAGATAACCTATAGAAGTTCTATAAGATAATTATAGGTACTATCTTCAAAAGTCATAATATCAACCTCATCACTAGATTGGCGCTGTCAAAACTACATAAAATTATTATTTATTTATTATGGATTTATTATTATTTGTTGAACATATTCAAGTCTCACATATATTTTTTTCTAATTCCTTTTCCCCACCATTAGGTTCACGTAAATCTGATGATAATGGAGGCCCGCAACCAGGCTGAACTGCTTTATGCACTGCGTGAAACCATGCGCTACATGACATGATCTCATCATTTATAAATTATACAACTAAAAAAAAAACAACAAAAAAAAACTTTAAAAAAATATCAAAAATAATTTTTATTATTATTACTATAATTACTCGTAAAATTATTTTTATTATTCTTACAATTATAACATTATTATAATTATTAATACAATATTTTTAATTATATTACAAATTCAACAAATACTAAATCTTAAAATATTTTTAATAAAATAACCAAATATTGCAAATATACCTACGTACACAAACACAAACACACACACACACACACACACAAGCTATATAGATATTTATTAATAAAACAGAAAAATATATCAGAAAGAAACTCTGCCAAAACAATAAAACCAGATTAATTTTTTGCTATCACTCAAAGAACACAGTTTCAGACTTTTAAGCTATAACTTTTTATAACTACTTGAGGTCAAAGATACAACGACTACTCTGCTGACCAGATTTTCATTAACTCTAAACATTTTACATTTTGATTAGATTTTCTTACATCCTTAAAATTTTTTTGAAGAAATCTATACATCTTTGTTTTTGCTGTAGTATATATTTATCAACACTGTATTATTTTGTGCTTCCACTCATGAAATGTCAAACATTTCAATTAATGCCAATTTTAGCTTGTTTCAAAACCCAAAAATAATATTTTTTTATATTTATGTAAATTCGCTGTATTCAAAGTAAATAAACAAAATAATAACTGTCAAATATTACAAAGCAATTGTCAAAACATCAACAAAACAACACGTTATTTATATATATATATATATATAATATAAATATACTTTATATGTAATATAATCAAATTAAAAAATGATTTTAAGAAATTTAGAACTTTTCAAATTGACGACTGACTTTGTTTAATTTTTTTTTATGTGTTTTTTGTATTCTATTTTTAATCAAATTAATTGTTGTTCTAGTTTTTTAAGCACAACCAATTTTAAAATAAGTTTTATAAAACAAACACAATTTTGTCAAAATAAGAAGATTTATATTGTTTCTTTTTTAATGTGTATTATTACGAAATTGTTACAAATTGAAATTTTTTTTAGTAGTTTTTGTAGATGGAAGAAAAGTTAAGCTTCGATTGCAAATACTGGCTATTATAATAGTGTCATCTTCCTTTAGCATAAATCGCATAAATTTGAGTACAATTCCTTTAAAATAAATATGCGCTCAATACGCTCTTTAAAGTTTTTTTTATTGTAAAAAATTTCTAATTGTTATATTCTTACAAAATATCCCAGCCAGCAAATGTTGTGCATCCAGCCTTTAAAAGCTTGGTTGAAACATTTGTCAAACACGCTTGAATTAAATGTAAAAAAATGTTCAAGTCTTGTTAAAAACACAAACAAAAAACCATAAATCAAACTTCAACTACAACAACAAACATAGTACTAAAAAAATTAACTTAAAAATAATGAAACATTAGGTAAAATAACAAATTTCTACATTTTATATGTATTTGTAGTTTATAAATGTTTATACCATACCAACGTAAATATATACATAAAAGTATACATACATCAAGAGAAAATATAGAAACATACATAAATATTGAATGAATATATAAATACTATATAAATATATTATTTCATACGATGAAATGAAAATGAAATAGTATGAAATAAAATTGTAGCGTGCGCGGCAAGCAGGCGATTGCCACTGAAAATTACCCACACAAGGGTTAAGAAGCGAAAAATAAAAACAAAAATTTTGCAAAAATATTAATAAAATCTTTTTAAACAAAAATAAAAAAAAATAAAAAATTATTTACTGCGTGTTTCATTTCGAAGTTGCTCCAACGGCAAAAAAGAGACTAGATCGTGATTAGCTCTACATGAAGGAAAACAAAAGCGATCAATTTAAAGCAAGAGGATTTGACCGGTTCTTTATGTTTGTAAAAAAACACATTATAGTTTATTTGCTGATATTCGCGACTTTTTTACGTAAATTTTTTCTGAGAATTTTATTTAAATTTTCATTGAAAACACAAGAGATTTGCTGAAAAGTGTCATTAAAAGAGAAAAAGTAATGTCTTTGTAAACAAATACCTAAAATTTTCTGATTTGTGTTGCTAATATTTTGAAACTAAACTTTCTTAAATTGGTTCCCTGCAAAAAAAGCCTCTACTATGATACAATAATTATTAGGTAGCCTTGGCAGCTACATATTTTCTCACGAGCTGCGACCATCGAATGTCAAAATCCAAAAACAAAATAGAGATCGTGTGTCCAGTGATGTTCCTTGACGCGTCGTCTTTAACTGTCGACATTTTGGTGTCGATAATGTAGAATGTGTCGACTATGTAGACAATGTCGAGAATTGTGTAAGCAATGTAAACAAAATGCAACACTGCGAAATGCAAGTTTTATTTAGATTATGCCGATTCTTAAATTCTTTTAAAAAAGTCGTTTAATTAACACAAACTAAATAATTTTACAATTAAATAAACAAAAATCATGCCCAGAAGGCGTAAAAATAAGGGATACTTCGAACTTGGACTCAATTTAATTAAATATTACAATAAACATGCAGCCTTTTACATTAATTATCTTTATAATTAACACGTCGTTAAAAGCAATTGTCTACACGACATTGTCGACAATAGTTTTGTTGACATCAAGTTTTCTACGCCGCACATCACTGCGTGTGTCACACACATTGGCTGCATTCAGCGAAGTCGACAGTTGGCAATTGTTGTGTAAAATTTTGAGTGAGAAATTTTTGCAATTAAATTATTTATATACCTAATTACGGATCTGTTTGGAAATGCATCACGATTTGCAGTATGCGCACAACTGCCATATTTCAAGCGTGAATTTTTTTGCTGCGAATGATTGAGTGACACTTAATAGAGAAATACATTTTAGAATGTTTGACGTTTGCAGTGCTACAAAATTGGTCTTCACCGAACTTGTTTGTGCTGTAAAAGCAGTTTGCGCATCATGATGCATTTCCGAACAGACCTTACATAATAATAATAATAGTTTTGGCCGTATGTCGGTTTTGGCCTCATCTAACAATGTGCGCCAATCATTTCTGTCACTCGCTTGCTGGCGCCAATTGAAAATTTCAAGCATCGTCAGGTTGTCGTCTACTTGGTCTTTCCAACGAAGAGGCGGTCGTCCTCTTCTGCGTTAACTGCCGCTGAGTACTGAATCGAATATTTTTCTTCACTTGAGCATCGTCTTTCATACGCGAAGTTGCTCGATTTTAATGCACTAGACTATGTCAATGTCGCCGTACAGCTCGTACAGTTCATCACTAAACCGTATTCGGTACTCGCCATTGACTCAGATTGGTCCGTAGATTTGACGAAGAATCTTTCTCTCGAAGGCTTCTAAAGTCATTTCATCTGAACTGCTCAGCGTCCGGGTTTGTGATGAATAAAGTAGGACGGGCACGATGAGCGGTTTTTGTTCGTCGAGAGAGGGTTCTGCTTCTCTATTGCCTATTGAGCCCAAAGTCAGTATCCAATAATTCTGGATCCAACACCCTTACACCTTGTCATAGAGGCAGTAGCTAAGCGAACTCTGCTTTGCATTGCTAAAGAGGGGACAGGTTTAGGTAGAACTACCAGCATTAGAAAGAAGGATGATATTGCAAAGCACACCCCTTACATCGATCTACCAAGAGGCGATATAGTAAAAAGGTACAACTTCGAAAAACACTTCGAAATTAAGCTAAGTACCAAGAAAGAGTGAGACAGGGAGATAATATCGCAAGTCACGAAACCACACAGTATATCATGGTAAATAGATAGTTTCAAAACATTGGAAGGTATAGGTGCAGGTGTGTACGGGCCAAGAACCAAGCACTTTGAACCTATGGGGACAACACCCAGTATCTTCCAAGCGGAAATCCTAGCAATACAGCTATGTAACAAATTTAACCTGGACCGGAAATACAAAGGTCAGGATATAATTGTGATGTCAGACAGCCAATCGGCAATTGAAGCATTAGTTTCCTGTGAGATATCATGGGAATGCCTAAAAAAACTCAATGAACTCGGCAAGAATAACACTGTTACTATACTCTAGGTTCCAGGACACAAAAGAATAGAAGGTAATGAGGAAGCCGATAGTTTAGCGCGACGGGGTGCAGCCAGAAAATTTATGGGACCAGAATCATTCTGCGGATTGGGCACATATTATTTAATAGATGTACTAAGAAGGGAGGAAAGGCACAAACGTTCAGACCTTTGCCAAAGCCTCCCAAAGCTAAGACAATCCAAACTGCTCCTCAGGGATTTTAATACTCGGAAAGCAAAATTGTGCATAAGCTTAAGTAAGCCAAAACTAAGAATTCCAACGGGGTTTCTTGCAGGACACAGCAAACTGGAATATCACCTGATGAAATTGGGTATAGAAATCGGCAGTAATGCAGTGTCTGTGAAGAAGCAGAGGAGACTCCAATACACCTGCTTACAAACTGCGACGCCGCGGCTCGCAGACGTAAACCAACACTGGGGAACTATGAGCTGAGTCTAGAGCAAATTTCATCCCCTGAACCTAAAAACATTTTAAAATTCATCAGAGGAATAGGCCTGGATGCGATTCTGTAATCCGCCAACCCAGAGCTTTGAGAAGGAGGTACAATAGATCTCATTTAGGTCGTAATACGCATCTCCACTATACAACATTAGCCGAAAATAACACCTGTTGGTGAGAGTTATTCTGCGTTTGATCTCAATGCTGATGTCGTTGGTCGAGTTAATAATTGATCCCAAATAGACAAAGTCCTTCACAACTGCGAAGGAGGTATTTTCAACTGTAACGTGGGTTCCAAGACGCTGGGACTGTTTGCTTGTTGACACCAAGTCTTTTTTGCATTCATTGCAAGACCAGTGTTGCCAGGTGCCTTTCACCATTTACCCCTAGATTGAATTTCAAATCCCCTTAATTTCCCTAAATTAAATTCCCCTAAAAATTTTTTCGAAAAAGATACAAAAATTTCATGGGTGGCAACTGAAAAATAGTGCCACTGCAATGCAAGCCTATGTATTTAAAGGGATAAGCTGTTGGATGTCTTTAACAAGGGCAGAAAGTTGCTTCTTAGTAAAGAGCTGCTCGGATGTATTTGTAAGACATTCGTGTGTTGTTCAAATGCTTTTTCTATTCTACTCTCCTATCGAATTACAATTTTTTGAAAATAAATTTTGAAAAGAGTAAAACGATTACAGAGTAAATCGATTAAAGAGTAAAACGAATAAGAGTAAAACGAATATATAGCATAAAACGAATACAGAGTAAATCGAATACTGAGTACAACGGCAAGTAAAACGAGAACTTCGGGGAAAGAAATAAGCAGATGTAACTTTATTCGAAAGAATCGAAATGATCGATACAATAAAAAGAATATTTCGGATATTTTTTAGGATATATTTAATATTTTCTACATAAACAAATTTATTTGTACTAAAATAATTGAAACGTTACAATTTGAACAAATTATCAATAAAATTAAATATGAATATATATTTTAGTATGTTTATTATAATAATTATCACTACATATTATGTAACATTCCAGAGGAAAAGGGACCTAGGCAAGGTTAATTTTTAAGAAGATTCAAAAATAATTTATTAGACACTTTTGCGCGAAATTATCGTGTGCGTTATTTTTTCGAAATTGACTTTCTTATGCAAATTTGTTATACGCTCTACAAGGCATCACCTAGTTTAATATTGTAGCAGAAATCCATAAAGTTAATTAGTTAATTATCTAAGCACATGTAAAATTTGGTTTGGATATTTCAAGCTAAAGCACAGAAAAGTAGAAAAAACACTCTACTGTAAAATTTGGCTTATGCCACATATGATAATTTCACACAAAAGTGTCGATCGATATGTATTTAATCGAACTACCTCCAACGCTTTAAAAATAAAAAAAATTAATTGATTATGACATCTCTTTGCAATTCTAAAGAAATATCCTCTTTAGAAATGTTTGAGTGTAAGAATAATATTAGGTCAACTATTGCAGAATTTTTGCCAATTAATGTTCTCTTTTCTAAAATTAAATTTCTAGCAGCGGAAAGTGTTCTTTCTTTTGATTTTTCAATTGAGATGTGTGATGAAAAACCAAAAGTAAAAAATCATTTCAATTTATGTTTTCATAAAATAATTCCTGAAGTAATTGTATTTTGAATTCCACTCGTTTCATCCGATTTACTACTTTGAGCAAAACAAGTAATGGAGTTTTTTAAAAACTCGAGTGAGAACAAACAAATAATTAGAATAAACGAATGTAGTCGAGTAATTACTTTTTATAAGAACATATTCAATTTTATTCGTTCTATTGTGAACGAAAGGAGTAAAAAGAGTACAATTAAATCGGATACTTGGTTTCCCATACTGTTTTGAATGTATTTTTGCAGCTCTTTACTTCATAGTTCTCAATTGTCCAATGTGAAATTTGCCTTAAAATATAGTCTTACTTTTGAAGGGAGGCTCCGTCTCCCACTTTTTGATATATTTTTGGGCATATTTGTTTTGTCTATAGTTTTTCTCATACTTGCTTTGTTTTTAGTTTTTACACGTAATCAATCAATTGAAAGTAAAGCGCGAAGCGAGTTTGAGGTGAAATGGGAAATGATTGGTAACTTATTTGAAGTGCTGCCAATTCAGCTGTTTTTATAAAATGTTGCTGAAATACCCAAGAAGCTTAATATATTTCTTTGTTAAATTTTTAGCATAATGTTAAGAAAAAGTAAGAATACTTTATTTCCAGAGGTCAATTTTTTAAATACCCCTTAAAAACCCCTAAAAAACATTAAATCTCCCTAAAAAACCCTAAAGAATTATTACCCCTAAAATCTCTCAACAGTTAAAAAACCCCTTAATTTAGGGGGAAATCCCCTAACCTGGCAACACTGTGCAAGACCCATTCGACTTGAAACTTTTTCTAATCTGGAGAATGCTGCAATGACATCGTGCATATTGTGGCCAATGATATCGCTGTCATCAGTATACGCAAACAGCATAACACTCTTGTAGAATATTGTGCCACTACGTCTTAGATCAGCAGCTCGGATGATTTTCTCCATCAAAAGGTTGTAAAAGTTGCACGATAAGGAATCACCTTGTCTGAAACCTCATTTGGTAACAAATGGTGAGGAGAGGTCCTTCCCGATTTTAACTGCGCTGCTGGTGTTGCTCAGTGTCATCCTGCAAAGTCGTATTAGTTTTGCAGGAATACCAAATTCAGACATGGTGGAGTACAGGTGCTTCCTTATTGGGCTGTCGAAGGCGGTTTTGTAGTCGACAAAAAGATAGTGGTGTCGACTTGTTTTTCTTGGGTCTTCTCCTAGATTTGTCGTAGCGTGAAAATCTGGTCAATGGCGGACTTTCCAGGTCTGAAGCCACACTGATAAGGTCCATTCAGTTGGCATACAATGAGCTTCAATCTTTCACATAAAACGCTCGACAGGATCTTATATGCGATATTAAGAAGGCTTGTCTGACATCATGAAGGGAGCACTCCGAATGGTGGAGGAGTGGTGTCGAGAACAAGGCCTTACCGTAAACGCAGGCAAATCAGACAATATTCTCTTTACTAGAAAGAGGGAAGGCCTGAGGAGAGAACCACTCAGACTTTTTGGAGCTGAAATCACGAAGTTTAAATATCTAGGGGTAACCCTCGATAGCAAACTGAACTGGAACGAGCATGTAGAAGGTAGGATTCAAAAAGCCAAGAGGGTTCTGTTCAGTGTAGATGCGTTTGTGGTCCCAAAGGGGGGCTAAACCCAGAGGCTATGAAATGGGTCTACACTATGATGGTTAGACCTGTCATCACGTATGCTTCGGTTATTTGGTGGACAAAAGTCAGCCAGAAAACCATTAGGAAGAGACTCGACAGAGTCCAACGGCTGGTGTGTGTTGGAATAACAGGTTCAATACACACCACTCCAACAAGCGCAATGGAGGTTCTGTTAGGTATGCTGCCGTAGGATTTAGAAATAAAGAACACAGCGGCGCTGACAGCCCTCAGGGTGTTGCGAAATGCTACGTGGCATGGGGCAACGGACCTGCATGGTCATATGCTCATCCTTGATATTGCACAGAGAGATGTCAGGGAGGAGTGTATGCCTATGGACGGAAGGCAGAGAGCAAGAATAACAGAAAAATGTTATAAAACTCTTATAAGAGATGGAGCCGTTTGTGAAGAAATAGCTGGTTACGATATCAGTATATCCACAGACGGCTCTCTGATGAACGGCAGAGCCGGGGTAGGCGTTTACTCAGAAGAGTTAAGCCTATCCTGTGTACTGAGGTTAGGGAGGTTTGTGTCTGTATACCAGGCGGAAATACTTGGCGTAGTGCATGCGCTGGACCACCTGATAGATGGCCGGATCAATGGCAAGAAAATTGTCATTGCTCTCGACAATCAGTCTGTGATTAGGTGCACCGTGTATGCAACGGACAAATACCACTTCCAGGTTGGCCATTGAATGTCTTACAAAACTCAATAGGTGCGCCCAGATAAATGAGCTCACACTAATGTGGGTGAGAGGACACTCTGACGTAGAACAGAATGAAAATACTGATTCTTTAGGCAAGAGATGGATAAGCAGAAGAATTTTGTGGACCAGAACCACGTATCGTCATAGGCGAAAACATGGTGGCAGGCCTTATTAAATAATGGACGGACTCGGAACACCGTACAAGGCAGGAAGAAACTGTTAGTTGCAGGCAATCAAAGGCGGCCGTGAAGTGGTCTCGTAGTGAGGCAGCAAAAGTTATCCGATACAATCGAAGGACTTTAAGCTGGCTTACTGCACTGGTCACAGGACACGGTTCCTTCATGTACCATCTCGGGAAGATGACTCTGAGCGAGCACAATGCGTGTAGTTATGCCTAGAGGAGCCGAAAACTGCAGCACACATTTTGTGCCAGTGTCCGGCGCTGGCAAGCATAAGATTGACCACTCTGGGACGTCCATTTGTTGGCGAAGCCGAGCTTGGTCAACTGACCTACAAGGATAAGCTTGAGGTGACACAGGCTACTTATACAAGGAACATGCTCACGTATGAGTGCTCTGAGCAGTAGCATCCTTTGTCCAATAGGGGACGAAAAAGGACCCACTGTGGTCTGCTTCGTCAAATCCCCGGCTTATTATATATAAGAAGGCTTATCCCACGACACAGATAGTGGAATCGCCTTTCTTGTGGCAATTAAGCAGAGCACTGAGATTCTAATCGTTTGG
Source organism: Dichetophora obliterata (assembly GCA_963920525.1). Classification (NCBI taxonomy): domain Eukaryota; kingdom Metazoa; phylum Arthropoda; class Insecta; order Diptera; family Sciomyzidae; genus Dichetophora; species Dichetophora obliterata. The sequence continues at coordinate 31,704,823 of OY986437.1, forward strand.
AAAGCATTCCTGCAACCATATTCTGCATAGAAGATCGCATTTAAATAGAGCTTTATCTCCGTTGTTAAACAGCTCAGCAGATAACCCAACAGCTCTCGCGGCTTTGCTATTTTTAAGCCGACTTCATATAGTCGGGTGCTATCATCCGTAATTGGGATTTCCGGAATATCATCTCTATTTGCGGGATTGCTGTTAGCGTCGCCATCGAGAAGCTTACATGAGTGCTCCCTTCATAACGTCAGTGTACTCTAGATATTTGTCTCAAGATTCCCTTTTTCATCCTTGCCTGGTTTTAAAACCATCGGCAAGGCGTCTTTTCATTCCAATCGCCATACATCTCAATCTTCTCATGCTCGCTCTATTCTGCCTCTCTTTATTCCGCCTGAGAATAAGTCTCTCTTCCCTACTCTTTTTTTTTTGTATCACATCATAGCAACGCACGTTACAACCGACTGGGAGGATTTTTCACTCCTGGTCGTACCACTGGTTTCGACGAGGGCGGTGGTAGATATTCAGCAGCCGCACGTATGGAGTGGGAAATATGTGTTCACTATGGCGTATCGAATTACAACTTTTTTTTCAAATTTCATACACTTCGAGGTCTCAAAAGTTGCGTAGGGATGCAAAGAGGGTTGTATGGGGTGGGATGTAAAGGGTGATCTTGACAACCCCATGCAACTTTTGAGACCTCTTAGAATACGATCTAAATTTTTCAATACGCCCTAGTGTCCACTGCGCTCATATATTATCGATTGATGGAGTGTCTTGAAGCCGGAGCGAGAGTCGAGTGGCGAAAGCTTCGGCTGTCTGTTTTGATTCCAGCTTGTCGACGTCTAGCTTTCTCTTTGTAGGGTTGCGTGAATTGACGGGGAATGCACGCTCAAATAGCGGGGAAAGATCTCTCTATTCTGACAGGCGTTATAAAAGAATTGTGTTTATAGGTAGTCATGCCTTAAGAAGGATGAGGAAGAGGAGAAGACGGTATCGCAGCTCCTCTGTTCATGCTCCGCTCTAACCCGCAGAAGACAAAGTCATTTAGGTAGCCTCTTTTTTTATGATCTTAGAGATATTGAGGAGGTAGACGTTAAGCATCTACTGCTTTTTATTATTAGTACTAGAAGGTTCCATGACAGGTCCTAGGAGAGTAGGAGTGGGTGAGTAGATCCCCTGTGGTATCGCAACGGACCAATTATCTCGTCTCTTTGGACCAATTATCCACCACCTTAACCGAACCAAATCTAATTTTTGTAATTACAAAAAAACTTCTGAAGAAAATTTATTTGAATCTATTTTTTATTTACAAAAGTTATGGTTATTTATAAATGTTTTTATGTTGTTTCCTTTACATTTTGTATTATATATACTATACGCTATAAAATATGTTAATGTATTTAGTTTTTATATGCCTTTATTCTAACAAAAACAAAAAACTATAATAATCCCAAAAAGACTTAAGCTATAATTATAAAAAATTGTTGTTTTTTTGTTGTTGCTTTAGTTTAGGTTTCATTAGCAGAAACAAAAATATGTAGAACGAAACATTTTTAATATGGCGTTTAAAGCGGAAACTGCAGGAACAATGTGATAATAAAATATTTAATGCAAGCATAACTTTATCAAAGATTAGTTAAATTATTACAAAATTACTGAAAAAAAAACTTATCGGATCATTTTGATAATAAAGTTTTCAAGGTTATATAAAAAATTTAAAGAAATGATTTTATAAGAGCTCTTGGTATAAAACTGAGGAAAAATTTAAAAGTGTTTTATTTAAAAAAGCCAAAATTTTTTTTTTAATTTTTACCAACTATTGGCCTATGCCTTAAAATGATGTGTCAAGCTTAGTTTGTTTTTTTTAAATCTAGATTAAGTGTGTTTTAATGTCTTGGAAAGGCGTCCGCCCTTTTCAAGCTTTTGATTTTAATAGAAATTGAAAAGTTTTACATTTTTTTTTTTCAATTTTAATTTTTATTTGAATTGCATATTTCTTTGTTTCAAAACGTCAATCGTATCACAATCCACGCCAAATTGACGAGATATGTACAATATTTTTAAAAAATTTTTATACAAAATTTGTGTAGCTTCCTAGTGTTGTCGATTATAATATGTTATAAAACATAATTCTCTTTTACAGTCAAAATTTATGATATGATTCAGCATTGCTTCTAGATAAAATTTATTTTTAAGTGAAAATTAGCATAGACCAAAAACTTTCTAAAAATATTTTTAAAAAATTTACTTTGATATAAACTAATTTCGTTTCAAACGAAAAATATTAAAAAAATATTAAATAAAAATTTTATTAAAAAAAATTATTAAAAAAATAAAATAAAAAATACAATTCTTTAAAAATGAATTTATTTGCTCAACAAAACTTTTAAATTCAACTCCTAGAAATAACTATATTCCCATGAATATTTTTTTTTCTTTTTAAAGGAAAATTGTAATGTAGAAAGAATTTCAGAACCCGAATTCTGTTTTATTTAAATGGTGTCTTATTTTCATCTCATAATATTTATAGTCAGCAAAATCATACAAACGTAAATGTTTACTTTTATACAGGGATCGCAAATACCGATTATTGCTATCCACCAATCATTTTATAGCAATTTTGTATTGCTATTTTTTACTTTTTAAATAAAAGTTAATTATTGATTGATATTTTTTCGATAAAAAAAGTTATTTTTAATTTCAATATTTCAATCAATATAAAATGTTATATAAAATTTTATTCACCTTTTATATAAAATGTTAAATTATGAACTGGTGAATAAAGACTACGTTTTCAAAAAAAAAAAAATCAGATACTAAAATTATTTGTTATTGATACCTTTTCGATTAGATACAAAAGTTATTATGAGATCGTTATTTTTCAATCTAAAATTAAAATTATTTTTTATCTATATTTTTTATCGATTCGGTCAAAAATAAGTAAATTGTGTTATTGCAGTGATATTGATGAAATGCAAATCATTAGCGTGTAAAAAATAATAGGACCCGCTCATACGCTTGATCCCTCTAGACTTCATCCCGTAGACATTTTTCCTAATTTTTCGGTGTTTTTTGTAGAGAAAGACAACTTTAACTTGGTTTAAATTTTTATCGATGTTATTTGGATCAAGAAGTAATTTTTATATCTATTTAAAATATAAAAATATGTAGGCGAATCTAAATATAGTGAACAAATTTTTCACATTTTGTTGGCATTTTCGAAATTGAATTTTTTTTCAAAAAATAGATTTTTTTCTTTTGTTACTTTTGTGTTCTTATTCTTTAAAATGTCAGTTACTATTTTGTTCACGATTTGTTCACTATTTCGAGCGTTCACTATATCGGATTTTCATAATATCCAGATTTGACTGTAAATAAAAAATAAATTTCTGAGTGCATCGTTCGATTTTCTGACCCGATAAAAAAAGTTTGGATCGAAATAATTTCAGTTTAAAAGTAATTTTTATTTTTAATCGAAATAATATTGGTCGAAAAATAATTGGTTTAAATCAGTTTTCATTTTAAAAATCATAAAAACCATGTCAAATGAAATCTCTAGCTCCCTAGCATATACAGGATGTCCCGCGATAGAGTGCAACAACTTAAAGAGGTTTAGTTGAGCAAAAAATCGTACAAGAGAAGGGGTCTATTTTCACACCCTAAAAAGTTTATTAGTATTTCATGACTTTGATGCGCATTATTGTTTTAAGCAGTAAAACTAACTCACGAAAAACTTATTTTAAGAAGTTGTTAGAAAGGCAATGTATTTACCTTTGTGTGCATTAGTGAACCCACCCTAATTACCGGTTGGGTGTATTAGTGAACCCACCCGATCCATCCTTTACCGAACTGTGCTCTTATGAAAATAGAACTAATTCGTTGAAAATACTAAATTTAAAGTTTGAGAGCAATTTTCTCTAAATTTTGCGTTATATATTAAAATTTTTTTGCCATCAAATTTACGACTTATTTAATATTCTCTTCAATGTCATCAAAATTATAAACATATATTTAAAAATTATAAAGTTGGTTGTACTTTAAAAATTACACTAAATTGAAAACATAATGACATTTACTTGTATTTTATTAAAAACAAAAATTTTTCAAAAAGAACTGTTCGAAGTGAAATTATTTAGGTATTATTAACTTTGTTATTTGAGATATATTTCTGATTTTGATGTCATTGAAACGAAAATGAAATAAGTCACAAATGCTACAAAACTTTTATTTCATACGCCAAGTTCAAAGAAAATTGCGCTCAAACTTGAAACTTTGTAGTTTTAGCGGATTGATTTCAGCTTCACACAAACACAGCTCAGGAATGAATAAGTCGGGTGAGTTCGTTGATACATCGTTAGAAAGGTCAATTTATTGCCTATGCAATGATTTCTTGCTCAAAACAATAATTTACACTCTTAAATCATAAAATATTAATTAACCCTGTAACTCCTAAGGGTGTAAAAATATACCACCCCCCTTCCATACGATTTTTTGTTCAACTCATCACCTTTAATCTCTTTAAATAGTAGCTCTCTATCGCAGGACACCCTGTATATATATATTAGGGCGGGTCAAATTCTGGCTCAGCGAAATTCGTAAAATACATGTAATTTCAAGACTTTTTCTCCACTACAGCATATACAAATTCTGAAAAAAAGCTGTGCGGACTTTCGTAAATAGATTCATACACATACATTCATACATTCATATTTTATAATTGAGAACAAAATCTATTTACGAAAGTCCGCACAGCTTTTTTTCAGAATTTGTATATGCTGTAGTGGAGAAAAAGTCTTGAAATTACATGTATTTTACGAATTTCGCTGAGCCAGACCTCCAAAAAATTCGTCCATACAAATTGACCCGCCCTAATATATATATATATATAATATAATTTAAAACTTTTTATGCATGATCTTTCAACATAAAAATTTAATTGTAGTTATTTTAGGTCTCTGCTTTTCTATCAACCTTATTCTTACACGAACAAAAACTATAGAAATTCAAATACAATTCTTACACAGCTGACCTTACTACCTTCCGTACGTTCAAAACATTTGAGTTACAAATTTTAAATTTTGAAAAATAAGATACAATTCAAATTTTTGGGTTTTTTCTCTGAATTTCTATAAAATCTATAATCAGAATCTATTAAGTTATCATCTCACAATTTTTCTGATTCCCAAAAAAAATTAAGTTTAATAACTTTTTAAAATATATAATTAATATACCCAAGGATTTGTTCTATGATTAGTTACCCGCAACAAAAGATGTTACTCTAGAATCGAGACTTTTTCAAAATAAACATTCTAACTATATCGCATCCGTAGACAATATAGATTAAATAATGATAGTAGACAATAATAATCTTACGATTAATAAGACTTTAATTCAATAACCGCCAATTGTAATCATTATCGCATTACTTTGTAATAACTTTATCGTGTGACATAGTTTTTTTTCGTTAAAGTTTGCATTCTCCAAAAAAAACCACTTATTATGAGTTTGCGAAAGTGATATCTCCCTTGAGAAAAATATCCAAAACGCATTACAACAGCTATTCAACTACATTTGAATAAGTTTCTATAAAATTTATATTTCATTATAGCTTCATTTTCTTAGAAAATCAGCAAGTACCCAAAAAAACTTTTCTAACGAAAATGGGCAAAAAAACTTTTCCCCGGTATATATAATGTTTCTTGAGTTGATTATTATTAAAAAAAATACCAATAACTTGAAGGAAAACATTTGAATCACCAATTTGCTTGTGTTTGAATTAAACACTCGAACTAATATTGAATATGTCAATTTTATCAATACTATCACCATCGTAAAGGTCTGTCGAATTTGCGATTATATTGTATCGTTCGCAAGCTTTTTTAATACCAAGCCTTTGCACAAAAATATTATATTACGAAAAAAGATAAACTATTTTGATTTTGGCTTGGCTACAATCAAAAATTGTTATAGGAATTATAATAAAAATTTTTACATTTAAACTTTCATAAAATTTGTAATCTTATCAATAAAGTTGTAATAATTTTTAAGCGATTTCGCAGCGTTTTGTCTTTCGAAATATTTAGTAGGAAAAGTCATAGTATATAAACTTTGCAAATTAAAAAGTCTTAAGCTAGTTGCTGCTAAGCTGATTGTTTAATGCTTAATAAAATTTTTAAATAATTCAACATATTTTAAACATAGCTTAAAAACTTTTATTGTTTTTTTATAAAATTATATCAAGTATATTTTTTATCATTAATTTGCTTTTTTTTCATAAAAACAGCAGCTTATTTTATAAGACATACTGTACGAAGTCGTCATCAAAAAAACTCAAGTTCGAAATCTTTAGAACATAAGAAAGCGCTAATTTTATTAAGCTCAATAATTATTGTATTTATATATAGAAAGTATTGCCTAAGTAGTTGCTTACAATGCATGGTTTTTAAATCCAAGCAGAAATTTTACAACTTAAGTTCTTATTTTTGCTGCTGCCTAAATTATTTACAATATTTTTTTTTAGAAAATCAGCACAAATTCTCATGTCGGCGCATGAGAAGTGCGAATTTCTAGCAATTTTTTAATCTTCTCAATTAATTAATTATACTCTCTGCTAAAGTTGAGCTGTTATATTTTTTGATAAATTTGCCAAATGTTTATTAAACTTTAACCTTACTAAATGAGTTACAAATCGGCTTTACAATAGTTTCTTTTGTAGTACATTTTTTTTAATAATTTTTGAAATAAAAATAACAAAAAATAATAGCGTATAAATCTATAAATGGAAACATTTAAAAAGTAGTAATTATTAAAAATAATTATAAAATAAAACTTTTGTATAATTTAAGCAATTGTTAGTAAATAATGATTATTAACAAATTACTATAAATGGGAGCTAGAAAATGTTCAACATTTAGGCACAAATATATATATGTATATAAGTATATTGCTTTTTGCTAGGTATTAACAAATAATGATAAATTTAAAGTTCATAAATTTTTGCTATAGTTGCTGTTATGCTAACAATTAAAGTAGTTTTTACGTTTTAATGTTTGTTAAACTAGGAATCATTGCTTTAGTTTCGTGTTATTGTAACAATAATAATAATAATAAGTAGTAATAAAACGTTTGAAATTTCATCGATTGCTTGCATTTATGATGTTATGCCACGCCTTGGTGATGAGGTCAGCACTTTTTCTTTGGCCTTTTCCTGCTCGTCCTGGAAGAAGATCTTTGTTATAACTATATCGCCAGTGCTGAGTGTCTGTGTTGCCGCTTCAGTCATTTTAAGCGTCGAGTTCTTATCGCCTCCGATAATATTGCGTTGTGTTGTGGGCGTGTCTTTGCGTTCGCCATGGCAATTACAATTCTTTAAGCTGTTGAGTAAAATTAAAAATCACTCAAATTGTTAACAAGTAAAAATTGACAAAGTATTTTGACATACTTTTTCGATTTCTCGCGTATGATTTGTAGATTTTCCGTTGTGGCAATAGTTGAGCCCAAATGTTCTTGCATCGAATTGGAAGTAATAATCTGGTGAGTTTAAAAAAAAGTGATTTTTCGCATAAGATTTTTTTAAATAATGCACTTAACTACAACACAACTTACTTGATCACTTGGCAGCAGCGTGGCTGCTGATAATATGGCTTCTAATTTATCAATTTTCGAGAGACGATCCATCGATTGATCCGACAGAATTTCATCCATCATCTGCATTGATTCCGTCAGACTGGGTGGCTCTGAGCTAAGACGTGGCGAGAAGGTGCCGCCAGTCAATGAATTGTCCGATGGCACTGAATCGAGACTCGGGAAATTGTCGTTTTCGTTTGTTTCCTGTTCGTCTTCGGAATCGCTTTGATCTCTATAAAAGAAAAAGAATACAAAAAATATTCTTATCAGGTAGTTTTCAATATTAGGGTCTATATCTATACTATTGTATACAATTGAAGTGCAAATTTTATGTTGCCATTTAACTCCAAAAGTACTGGGCTGATAGTTATGAAACAAGTAATTTTTTTGGGGTATTTTCTTTTTGAAATTTTAATAATAAGCGCATAAGCCACGCATTGCTTAATAATTTTGTTTTGACGCGTTTGTATTGCGAGTTTAAATAAACTAAATGTTACTCTCTATTCATCTCTTTCTCTTCGGACATAAAACCTAACAATATTGATATCAGTCGACAGGTAAGGTAATTTAATTGCATAGATAAGACAAAACAAAATATTTAGGGGAAAGAGTCAGTTTTGGCTACGCTGTGACACTTCAAAATTGAGATATTTTAAAAAACAATTAAGTTTTGTTCAATTAGTTTTGGGCTTTCTTAAGCAAATTATTGTCAAAAATTTGTGTTTTTGCTGAGCCAAGTAAAGTTTTTTATTGTAAAAAATATTTGAGTAAATAAACAGAATAAAAAAATTTTAGAAAATATAAGAATTAATTTACATAGGTATATTTTAGTGATAATAAATATATTATATACAAGGTGTCCAGTGTATTACGAACGTTACGAATATTAACGGAGGTGAAAGAGGAGATCGAGTTAAGCAAAAAATCGTTTGGGTTGGGGGTCTATTTTCACACCCTTAGGAGTTACGGGGTTAATTGGTTTTTCATGACTTTGATCCATACTGTTGTTTCTAGCAGAAAAACTAACTCATGTAAAACTTATTTTAAGAGCTCATTTGAAAGGCAATGAATTGACCTTTCTAACGGTGTACCAACGAACCCAGCCGATTTATCCATTATCGAGCTGTGCTCGTGTGAAGATGAAAAAAATTCGCTAAAACTACAAAATTTCAAGTTTGAGCGCTATTTTCTCAGAACTTCGTGAAATAAATCAAAATTTTTGTCAGCATTAAATTTGGAATTTATTTAAATCTCTTTCCAATGACATCAAAATCATAAACATTTTTTTAAAAATGACAAAGTGAGTTCTACTAAAAAAATTTCACGTAATTAAAAACATAATGATATTTAATTTTATTTTGTTAAAACAAAAAAGAAAACTATAAGAATTGTCCAAAGTGAAATTTTTGAAGTCCAACTAGCTTAGTCATTTTTAAAAATATGTTTATGATTTTGATGTTATTCTAAAGAAAATTAAACATATCATAAATTTAATGTTAACAAAAATTTAGATTTATAACGCGAAATTCTGAGAAAATTGCGCTCAAACTTTAAATTTTGTAGTTTCAACGGATGAATTTCATCAGCACACGAGCACAGCTCAGTAATGGACAGACAGGTCGGGTGGGTTCGTTGATAAACCGTTAGAAAGGTCAATTCATTGCCTTTTAAATAAGCTCTAAAAATAAGTTTTTCGATAGAAAGTTTTTCTGCTAGAAACAATAGTATGAATCAAAGACATGAAATACCAATTAACCCCGTAACTCCTAAAGGTCTGAAAATAGACCCTCCCCTCACATACGATTTTTTTGCTTAACCCATTAACAGCCAAATGAAAAGTAAAAGTGAAAATTCCAAAAAATGTTTATTTTACAATAGAAAACAAACTAAAATAGCAAAAAAAAATTTTTTTTTTATTTTTTCCAAATGGAATTGACCTGCCTAACAATTGCCAATTAACAAAAAAAATCACTAATGCTTAACAACAAAGAAATCTTTAAAAGCTTAAAATATTTTGCTATACTCATATGAGTACAGTGGCGCTTAATGGGTTAACCCGATCTCCTCTTTCACCTCCGTAAACATTCGTACTCTTAAACTTGTCACCCGGTATATGATATTATCAAATGAAAAATTTAAGAAATTGAGAAATTTCGATTTAAAAAACAAGTCCTATAAAACTAAGTGCCGTTTTTTTATTTACTAGTATGGATTCTATATAACCAGGAACTGCAAATAACTTTTAATACATCGTCTTAAACATATATATATATATATATTTTTAAATGCTTAAAATTAAACATTTACATAAAATATAAATTTTGTGTTGATAAGTTTTTTTCTAAGTTTTTAACACAAATGGTATCAAAAGTACAAAAAACATTATTTCTACTATGTATATTTCATTTATGTTTAAAATAACTTTTGTTTATTTTCGGGTGAGTACTGTATTTGATTATTAAAAAAACCTTGTGGTGGCCAAAAATAACAGTTTTTATTAATATTTTACTTATTTATACTTAACAAATTTAAGTTCTGCTATTACGCTATAATTTGTGTATGTAAAAAATTAATATATGTCCGAGGGAGCTACCCTTAGTTTTGTCGGTTTAGTCTTATATGCACCTCCCATACAAAAACATGTAAAAAATCATATAGGTCCAGGGGAGGTGCCCTTAAGGTTTAACTGTTTTCATACATTTTCAGTACACATCCATAAGTCTATTTGCCTAGCCTTTTGACTCTGTTTCGTTAAGTTCGGCCAATATTTTTTTGTATCTCCCATATAAAATCATGCAAAAAATTAATGTAGGCCCAAAGGAGGTACCCCCAAAGGACTGACTAATTTCAACAATTCTAATTTTATTTTTTTTTATTAGCTTAAACTAAACCAGCATACAAAATTTCATTATCTTAAGGGAACTCCTTCTATTTTTGTCCATCGTTTGTATGGGATCACCGCACTGTGCAGCGCAAAACAAAACAAGTGCGCCTTGAGCAAGACAAAAAGTGAGATACACACAAACGCAGTGCTGCGCTCCAAAACAAAACAAAAGAATATAAGAATTTCGTTTGACATTCGTGGCATGTTAGTAATAAAATAAATTTCATTCTAACAATAATTCACTAAGGTTCAAGAATCTTTAGCAGTAAAAGTTGGTAGGAGTGACCTATCGACGCTTGTAAAAAATTTGTCGGTGATTACATTGTAATGCAGAACTGTAAGCGGTGTCTGACAAAATATTGTCTGTGTTCACATTATTTTATTTTTATTGTCCAAACAACAAACGACTAGACTAGAACCAGAGCAAAGTTTTTCATAAATAATAACAATTTTAAATATTATTAAAATTATACAAAAGTTTTGCTGCCTTGCTGACATGTTTAATTTAAAAATTTATTTTTGAAAAATACTTTTATGTTTTCGTTGTGTTTTTGGGGTAGAGAGGATTTTCGTTAATTTTTTTTTGTTCTCTTCTCTCTTGTGGTTCGTAAGCAGCACACCTACACCCAGCGTCGCTAACTGTGTAGTGGCGTAGTGCGTAATAGTGGCGACTTGTTGCTTTGCCGAGCCGAGCTGAAAGCGCGTCAAGCTAAAAGCAGCTGGTAGTGCGTATAGTGCTCGCTTACCACCGCTGACTTGTTGCCATACATGGGCACACTGCAGTAAATATTTACTGCATTACTAGAAGCAGTAATCAGTAAACTTTTACTGATAATGAAATTCAATTTGCATTACCAGTAAATTTTTACTGATTACTGGAAAAAATTGCAGTAAAAATAAATTTTTACTGATTACTGGAAAAAAATTGCAGTACAAATAAATTTTTACTGATAATGAAATTTAATTTGCATTACCAGTAAATTTTTACTGATTACTGAAAAAAATTGCAGTAAAAATAAATTTTTACTGATTACTGAAAAAAATTGCAGTAAAAATAAATTTTTACTGGTTACTGAAAAAAATTGCAGTAAAAATAAATTTTTACTGATTACTGAAAAAAATTGCAGTAAAAATAAATTTTTACTGATTACTGAAAAAAATTGCAGTAAAAATAAATTTTTACTGGTTACTGAAAAAAATTGCAGTAAAAATAAATTTTTACTGATTACTGAATAAAATTGCAGTAAAAATAAATTTTTACTTATAATGAAATATCATTTGCATGATAAGTAAAATTTTTACTAGTTACTGAAAGTAGTAATTGGTAGTTAAAATTCAATGTACAAGCACTAAGGGCCAGTTTTTCAGTACGAGTTTAAACTTTAGTCAAATTTAACCTAGCTTTATTCACCAAAATTGGACGTTTAACCTCGGTCTAGCTTGATATTCTAGCATGAAGTTAAATAGACTTCAATTATCATATAATGTATTTTTGTTTGACTAAAGTTTGAAATCGTGCTGAAAAACTGGCCATAAATGAAATAAATAATTTAAGACAATTAATGCTTATGTATGTAGATATTATGTATGCACATGTATATACTTATGAAAAAGCTACACGCTGTTAGCTTTTCTTAAAACTAGCATTTCAAAATTATCATCGCTGAGTTTTTGCCTTCTGGAACGATTCACAATCCCAGCGAATGAAAATAACCGTTCTACAGGTGCCGATGAGGGTAATGGGGTATTATATTTCAGAAAAACATTTTTTATTGAAGGAGATGAACAAATTCATACATTAATGCAAAAATGTAAAGTAAAGTTAAGTGTAAAATCTTTACCATTATCCCCAAAATCAAGAAATGATTTTTGCGGTGTCTGCGTCAGAACATGAGTTTCGGCATCGGCTATTTTGCCATACTTCATCACATAAGTGCTGAACATTTTTTTTTACTTCTTCTTCTGTTTGTGTTGTTGCTGTTTCCAAAAGAGCTTTCAAAAATCGCAATTTTATGTCAGGAACACATATAGCTGCAATACCAGCATTCCACGCTGCAGGCTATATCAGGAAATATTTTTTTGAAAGCCACAGCAACCACAGATGGTTTTATGTTTTTTCCATGTGTTTTTTATGTGGCTGCATTGATCAGTGGATAATAGTGCGTTCAATTTTTTAGCAATCAGTCAAAAATTGTTTTAACTGCCGTTTTTTTCAGTAATCAGTAAAAACTTTATTTTGCTTTATTTCATTTAAGTCATAAGTGAAAATTGATTTTTACTGCAATTATTTCATGTAATAAGTAAGAATTTATTTTTACTGCAATTTTATTCATTTATCAGTAAACATTTATTTTTACTGCAATTTTTTTCAGTAATCAGTAAAAATTTATTTTTACTGCAATTTTTGCAGTAATCAGTAAAAATTTATTTTACTGCAATTTTTTTTCAGTAATCAGTAAAAATTTATTTTTACTGCAATTTTTTTCAGTAATCAGTAAAAATTTATTTTTACTGCAATTTTTTTCAGTAACCAGTAAAAATTTATTTTTACTGCAATTTTTTTCAGTAACCAGTAAAAATTTATTTTTACTGCAAATTTTTTCAGTAATCAGTAAAAATTTACTGGTAATGCAAATTGAATTTCATTATCAGTAAAAATTTATTTGTACTGCAATTTTTTTCCAGTAATCAGTAAACATTTATTTTTACTGCAATTTTTTTCAGTAATCAGTAAAAATTTACTGGTAATGCAAATTGAATTTCATTATCAGTAAAAATTTATTTTTACTGCAATTTTACTGGTACTGCAAAGTGCCCATCTATGCTTGTTGCAGATGGTTTATGACTACTTTGTGTTGTTTGTATATAGGTATTACGTTTTTTTTTTTTGTTTATTTTTGCAATCGAAAGTCACGCGATTTCGTGTGTGCTTTTCGTGTTCCTCAAAACAGCGGGCAACAAGTGAATAGACGATAATGCGAAAAAATGATGCTGTAACGCAGTTTAGGGCACTGTTAGTGTCCTTAAATTACTTTAAGTCGCTGACTTATTGCAGCTGGTTTTTGACTATTTTTAGTTTGTTTGTTATGTTTTTTATGCAATCGAAGCATCAAACAAGTCCCATGATCTCGTGTGTGCTTCTTGCTTTCCTCAAACTAGCGCACAACAAGTCAAGAGACGAAAATGCGAAAAACTATGCTGAAACGCACTTTAAGCCACTGTAAGTCGCTATAAGTCACTTGCTGTTACAGCTTGTTTCAACTTTTTTGCAGTTGTTTTGTGATCTTTTTAGTGGCCTTGTTACTTTGTTTTTATTTCGAATTGTTTTTTAACAGAACGGGAAAAATAACAACATAAAAAATTTTGGAAAATAAAGTAATTCGGCTGAATAAGCGACTTACTAAAAGGCTTCCTTAACATTTGCCCGAATGCAGACTTTACACGGTCAATCATTGGACATCAATCATTTATATGTTTTAGTAAATATTTGTTAGTATGGATTATACAGACTCGTTCATGGCTTCATTGACCAACATCTAATTATTTTGATATTTTGCATACAAATAAAACAGATTGATGTCAAATGATTGATTTTTGCAAAACAAATTTAGAATAAAACAAAAGATACTGATCGCTAATTTTTATTTTTTCACCAACTTGCATTAGATACCACGAAAAAACAAAGAAAAGGCGAAACAGCAAAAATAAAATAATATGTATGTATTTTATTCTGGCTCCATCTTTTTGAGTGTTATTTAATGAAAATAATAAGTATCGTGTAAAACAAAACTTAACACATGCGAACCGTGCGTGCGAGCGAGAAAGCAACAAAGGCCTCGCAGCTACATGGGCAAATATTTATAGCCGTATTTAGTGTCAGCTTAAGTATGCACTAAACTGTAACTATAAAATAAATCGTTTACAGTCGATTAAGTATCGATTAATCTGCTTAGTGTTTAACTAAAAAATTAGTAACAGCTGAAGTCTTCTGCTGATTTGCCCTGTTCACACTCATCAAATCGTTGGTCAAATACAATAGATCAACGTGGTTATTCCATGGAAGTTTCACGTTATGATCGATTTGAAGTGTGAACGCCCCAATTGACAACTGTACATTCGTTGAAAAGCTAGTCTGTTATATGCTATTTTTTGGTCCATGGAGTTGGAAACTTCCAAAATGTTTCGCAAAATTATTTACTATGAATAAATTTTTTTCGTGTTGTCAGTTTTGTCTAGTTATGAGCTTTTGTTTACATTTTAGAATAAGAAACCTTAACAGTTGTCAATAAATTTACAAGTGTCAATCACCATAATAAGGCTATAAGTCTATATTAAAGTATCCTTTGTACCAAGTTTTGTGCAGTTATGACTATGAATAGCTTAGATATTAAATTTTGGCCACATTCTGAAATTTCTAGCCCATAGTGGAGCGGTCAATTAAATATGACAAAGATGTGAGGAGCAGGCCTGTAGCCAGGGTGGGACAAGGGGGGCCAATGCTCCCCCTACTACAACCGTTTTCCCACTGGCCAAATCAGACAATGAAATTCTTTAAATAAATAATTAATTTGCATTTTGTAGATGTATTTGTTTATTGCTTTAAAATTAGTTTATTTTAAAATAACAAAAAATATACACATTTACCTTATTCATGACTTGAATATGTATATGAAATTTGTTTAGGAAAACATTTCAGACAAATTGTTACAATTTTTCAAATTTCTACTGGGTCGCCAACATTTGCTACCAAAAAATAAGATTTGAATTTTAATAATTTCATAGGAACTTTCTAGAAATGAAAAGCACGTTGTGCACCAATTTGATGCAGATACAAAAAGAATATATAATTCATTGAAATGTTTTTAATTTTTAAATTTTTTTTTATGCATGAGGAATGTTTATTAATTTTAAAATAAGAAAAAACTGAAAATCTTATTTCTAGCAAAAATTTCAAGAAGCAAAAGATTTAAATCAAAACATGCATGTTTGTTCTTAATATATAAATCTGAATAAAAAATTTAAATGTGTGTACCTGTTCTGATTGCCGACTGATTCCATTTTCTCCAGTTTTTTAGCAACCTTATAGAAACCCTTCAAGCGTTCCTTTTCATCCTCAGTCAAGTCCATATATCTACATAGATGAAAAAGCATAACAAAGATTTTCATTATTACTATTGCCAAGCCACGAACAAGCGCCATATTTGCAAAAGCACCTCAACAGGCGTATCTCACGATTTGAAAGCACAATGCTTTTATTTGTCTGCGCTAGTTTTTGCTTGAGGTCAGCAACTTCGGTGCTAATTTTACGTTGCTTTTTGCGAATTTTAACCTCTTGCGGCTTGATTTGCATGAGAATCTGTTCGGTACACAACTCAGATAAGAGCTGGCGATTTTCGGGCTTGATATGTCTGAAATTTTTAAAAATCTCTTTTAGTATGATTGGAAAGAAATGTTTGCTTTTAATAATGCACCTGGACAAATTGCCATAAAGCTGATCGTTGATAAGCACCAAAACATCACCGGCAGCATACAGCAACATTTCACGATTAAGTGGTCGATTGGCCCAGTATTTCTGGTCACGACGATAAATATGCTTCAGCTGTTCTTTGATTGGATTAATAGGGGCATTGTATTGCTCACACAGCGAATTGAGCGATATATACTTGGCCTTGTATACCTGCTTGCCGCTCTCCTGGAACTGCACGATGGCGTGGGCAGACTGGTGGATAAGAAAAATGAGATTAATTTGGGAATAAGAAGAAAAACGAAAGGTGCTCACTTGTGTATCAAAGACATTCCGCAGCAGTATTCCAAATTGCAAATACAGATTCGCAGCATCGTTGCGACAATCATGAATGACCTTGATGACATTTTCGTGTTCCAGCAAAGTTTTCAAGCCGCCATCGGTTACCATTTCCGGACAGCTGAGCACATCAAAGATGAAGGCCTCGCCGCGTGTGGTGCCAATTTCAATCAAGGTGATCTCACCCTTCATACCCAAGTTGATGCCTTCACAATCGAGCGAAATGACGATGCATTGATCGCGCTGCTGCGCAAACTTAAGCATTGCCTCGGTAACGAAGAGACTCTGCTTGACGTTGGCAATGACGCTAGTATTTTGCAACACCTTGATCTTCCAGGTGTCGCCCACAAAATAGTTGTGACTAGGTGATGCACCCGAGTTGGCATTGGCTGTGATCAAAGACGAGTTTGCGGTATGAACGGGACTTGAGTGCGACGAGTTTTGTGGATTGTAGCCAGCTGAGTTGGAGCCAGCGCCCTGCTGCTGATTGGCCAGTGTCTGCTTGTCCTTCTCATAGTTCTCAGCCAGAGTGCGTATCACAAGATTATTTATGCGCTGCTTAAGTGTTTGATTGGCGCTGTTTATAGGGCGCTCTGCGGACGCTGGCGCGATATAGTTGTTGACAACTTGCTGCTGCTGCTGCTGTTGGGGCGGATGATTGTTTTGCGACTGTTGATTCAAACCATAAGATGAGCTGGTGCTAGGACTTGGGCAGTTGCGCTCGCAAAGATTGTCCAGCTTCAACTCTGACATCGGCACGTAGCTATCGAAACCCGAGTTGGGCTCCGATGTGCGCTCAGTTTGCGGCATGCCAGCCATATTGGACACAGGTGCATTCAACTTGAAGTTGAGCGGCGTAACAATGTTATTGTTATTGTTCGAACTGTTGTAGTTATTATTGATATTTGCACCGTTGTTGTTGCGAAAAACGGGCGATTGCAAACGTTGTTGCACAGCACTCAGTGGTGGCTGCAGCACATTGGCGCTATTGTTGTTGTTATTGT
The DNA here is from genome assembly GCA_963920525.1 of Dichetophora obliterata. Taxonomy (NCBI): domain Eukaryota; kingdom Metazoa; phylum Arthropoda; class Insecta; order Diptera; family Sciomyzidae; genus Dichetophora; species Dichetophora obliterata. Next base: position 31,722,131 of record OY986437.1, read on the forward strand.
TGTGCATCGTCACATTATACTGTTCCCGCGACTTGGCCTGCGCTTGTTGGATGTGTGAATCGCTGAGCTTGGGCTTTTGCAGCAGCGTGACTAGATTTGCTTGTATGTGAAAGCAATCGGAAAAGAGACGCAAGAACGTCATCAGATCGCTGGGCGTCTTAAACATACGCAGCCACTGTTCCTGTGGGAACTTTGTGGTCACAAGATGAAAGAGCTGATCCACGAGAATGGGACCTTTGATTTCTATGCATTGCGCAAAAAAGTCCAGCATTTGTTGTGTGCCCTTCGTGTCGATGTTTGTTTGCGGCAAATGCAACCGCTCCGAAGCGGGCAAATCGGTCATGTTTTCACAGCCGACAAGCGTCACGTGATCATCAACAACACAAAAGGTATCCGTATGCTTTGTGAGGAAGCTGATGAATTCCTGAATGTGTTGACCTAAATGTCATGGACGTAAGAAAGAGTGCATCCAAATTAGTTGTTATATTGATTGCCGTTTACACTTAGCCAAATAAATCATCACTCACCTGAAATGTGGCGCACCTGTGGAGATGCCTGGCTGCGATGCCCCAGCAAACTCTTGACTGGCACCTCGACACCGATGCCATACTGCAGCATCTTATTCTTGAAGTAGTCTTTAGCCTCTTTTATGTAGTCGCGTCTGCCGCCGTAGCTGCCGTCATTTGTCGATGTGTTCTGGTAAGAATTAACCTGCACGTAATCGCCATCGACAAGAAAAATTGATGGATATTGAGCGAGAAACTTTTTCAAGCCTAAAAAGTGTGGAAAGAGGGGGAAAAGTGTTGCTTAGTAATTGATTTCATTCAAGGCAGAAAATCAAAGAAATGCATTAAAAATTAATTGATGATGAATGACAGAGCACTCAATGCCCAATTAAATATTGGGAGTTCTGGAGTGAGTGTAGTTTTGAGTTGAGTGTAGGTCAATTAGATTGGTAGAAACTTTTTTTGCTAATGAGTGTTTTTCATGTACATTTTGTGAATAGTAGCCGACCCTAAGGTGTTGAAGGTAAATTAATATAAGCTGGCCGACATTTGGGTATCACTTTAGAAATAAGTGTTGAAATACAATACCATTTAAAAATAAACATTATTTTTAATAAAAAAGGTTATAACAGTTACACCATATAATTAATACACATGCTTTTGTATATCACTAATATCTAGTGTCTAACCCCTTAACACAGAGTTTATTAGGGCTTTTTTCTTTATCTGGAATATCGATTTTAAAAAAAAGCATGGTATGTATAATGTTGCAGCAGGTAAAATACAACCGTTTGGTTTAAAAAGCTGTGATAAATATAGCTATAAAAAATTTGAACATAAAATCGGCGAGCGGGCCAGATCGAATATCTGCACAGTTCGGCAAAAGATGCAAAATAAAGACTTTCTAATCGGTCTTTTGACTAATTTTAAAAATTAATGCTTTCGCAATGGTCAACATCCGCAGGAACTAAAAATTGGTTCTGTTGTACCAATTAACAAGGCAGAAAGTAAAGAAATTTGCTCAATTTATCGCCCAATAACTCAATTAAACAATTTTGATAAATTATTTCAAAGTATTACAATGAATCGGATAAAATTTTTTTCTAAAAACTAACTAATCAAATCATTGATAAAAACCAATTTGGTTTTGTAGATAATTCAACGCACTATCGGTCTTTATATTAGAGCACCCAAAGTATATATTAACCCTTAACTGTTATTCCTGGTCTGTGGGACCAGAACAAAAAAACAAAAGAGTATATTTCTCTAATAATTCAATTCGACTCTATTCAATTATTGAAAATAATTAAGCAAAATTTTCTTAATAGAAAGAAAAAACTTTATTTAAGATGTTCCTAAAAAAACAACATGAATTTCTAAAAAAATGTTGTAGTTTTTTAGCATTTTAGTTGGTGTGTTCCCTGGGACCAGATGTGCTGTTAGTGTAATTTTTTTGATGCTTACCAGCTAAGGGTTAAGCCGGATCGATTTGTATGGAGAAAAAAAATCAGCCCAATTAACAAATAATTAAGCTTAAAAAGCTTTTTGAATATCGATTTATCATTGTTTTATATATTTGTGACACTCAGTGTTTGTTTAGCCACACTATACGAAATATAAATTGAAAGAAAAGCTCAATACCTTTCCAATAAGTTACAATTCATATGAATACCATGAAAAATACATATTTTATAGGAGTTTAAAAAAAATATTTTCGAAAATGACGAAATATCAATTTTTTTTTTGGAGTTTCAAAATAGTTTGTAAAAAAAAATTTCAAAATATTTTTTAGCCAAAATTTGTGTACGATCAATATCTTTATTTTTTAGCCTATCTTGGGTATGCATTCTGAAGAAAAAAAAGTAAGACGTAAAAAACATGATTTTTTGGCAAAAAAAAAGGGCTTACAATTTCGGGACTCAAAAGCAATTTCGGATTTGATAATTAAGAATCTCGGGATCTCAATGGAATAAAGGAATCATCCTTTATATAAATAAACATATAAAGGGCGAGAACATATATATTTATTATATAGAGGGTCCGCCAAATAACTTTTTTTTTAAAATTCTATAAAAAAAAACTACTGGATATTTTCTCAAATTCCTTTTTTTATTCGAAAGTACAATCCTTTCGGTTAATAATGGAAAATAATTTTATTCAAATGGCTGCCTCGGCTGGCCATGCAGTAGCCTACACGATCGGTCCAATTTTTAAGCACATTATCGATTGTGTGCAGCTGTATTTCACCAATGGCTTCACGAATATTGTCCTTTAAAGCGTCAATTGTCTCTGGCTTGCCGACGTAACACTTATATTTGAGGGCACCCCACAAATAATAGTCCAACGGTGTCAAATCGCAGCTCCGAGGTGGCCAAACGACATCAGCTCTGCGGCTGATAATGCGATCTTCAAAAACAGGGCGCAAAACACCGAGTGTAGTTTCGGCTGTGTGGCACGTAGCGCCGTCCTGTTGAAACCAAATGTTGCCAATATCCTCCTTTTCAATTTTTGTGAACAAAAATTCGTTCAACATGGCCCGATAACGATCGCCATTGACTGTAACGGCCACTCCTTGCTCATTTTCGAAGAAAAATGGCCCAATTATGCCTCTGGACCAAAATCCGCACCAAACAGTGACTCGTTTTGGGTGCAGCGGCTTTTCAATGTATGCGTGCGGGTTTTCTGTGCCCCAAATGCGACAATTTTGCTTGTTTACATACCCGCCAAGATCAAAATGAGCTTCATCTGAAAAGATGATTTTTTTGGCAAAATCGGCATCTTCTGTAAGTCAATCGCAGGCCCACTTCTCAGCGTTGTTCAAGCGTATACACAACCATATTCGTTCAGCGGAAGGATAAAACTAATTATCTGTCAAATCAGACATGAGCTAAGTGTTACCATTCACGAAATAAGCACTAGTTGAAAAAAAAAAGTTATATGGCGGACCCTGTATATTTATAGTATAATTCATTAAATTCGTATTTTCAGACATACTAAGATAAACAGGGTAAATTTTTTGAGATCACTGAAGTCTTTGAATTGTTAGTCAGGCTGATTGACTTTGAAAATACCCAGTGGGCAAAACCAGAGTTTCAAAGCGCTTCTAGCAGGCCATCATATTGATTTTTTAGCCCTTTCGCAGTCATATTCAAGCCCATTAACTTTTTTATATGAAACAAGAAAATTTTCTAGGCCTTCCTCTCTAGAAGCTCTTTTTGAGAATGCACGTTAAGCACCTTATCCATTTGACCACCGCAGTTGATAACAAACATGATCTTATTTTGCATCATTACAAATGAAAGTAAGCTTTCGAGAGCGCGGTTTCAAGACCCAGCTCACAAGCCGGTTACACAGGCATGTGACAGTGAAAGTGCGAAAGAATACGTGTACTGTTTGAATGATTCGAAGAATTTCGAACTTTCATGCTAGTAGCATGAGGTGCTACACATGCACATGAAAGTTCATTAAAAAATTCCATCGAATGCGAAGGTTCTCGCTGCTTTCGCAGTTTGCGTGTGCTTTACTTGTTGTTTTGTTTGCATTTAATTGTAAACAAGCTATCAGTGTTGCTTCCTGTACAAAATTGACGAAAACCCGAAATAAACCTACCAAAAGTAATTAAAAACAACACTGATATCTCCCTTTTTGACATACTCTGGCCGCTGCTGTCAAAATCCACTGGCTCTGAAATTTCGTTGCCAGTAGCGATGAAAGTGGCGTGAAAGTGAATCTAGTGTGAGCGTATTTGTAAAATAGTATGAGTTTTTCGAACTACAGAGCCAGTATACTGGCCTATGTAGCATGCCTGTCAGACAAAAAAAACATTTTTTTTATTTTTTTAAAAATCTACATTGTTTTACAAACTTTTCTGTTCATTTAAAATTTTTTAACTTATTTGTAAAATTTCTTCATACAAAAATAATAGTAAAGACGTTTTTTCATATGAATGTTATGTGTTACATTTCGAAAACGTGGGCTCGAAACCCAACTCGGAGCAAAAAAAAAAATTTTGTATGTTTTTTTTTAAATTGATCTGATCTCTTAATATATTTTATAATTTTTTTAAAAAATTTTTCAAATAAAATAAAATCAAAAGACTCCAAACCTTCAAAAGGTAGGCCTTACAAAAGCACTCATCAATACAGCGAGCATGGAAGGTATATTGACGCCAAAAATAAAAGCACTACTAGCAAGCTATCTTTTGCGTAACACTTGCTAAAATGCCCACTGGGTATGCTCTTAAAAATACTAAGGCATTTGAATTGTCATCCCCCAGGCTGGACCAAGTTTTGGTAGCAATTCCCAGCCGAAGAGAAACATCTCTCGGACAACACTACAACACTAGTAAGCGGAATTGTTATCAAATAATCGTATGCTTTTTGAAGCAGATTACAGCGAGTACCACCATATTAATATATTTTTATTTAATTTTCGAACATTTTAGCTAAATTTGAATTTTTTTTAAAAGTTTTTACTCGAATGCCAAATTAAAGTACGAATTTTAGCAGTCTGAATGCAAGTCCTTAAAATTTAAGCCTTAGAATCACGGGACTGGAAAAAATTCGAGATTCCGGGATCCAGAAGTTGAAAGCCCTAGTTAAGGAGAACTAAAATCACTCCATGGGGATTTCTCCGATACAAAAAAATATTACTCCGAACTAGTTTTTAAGAGTCCCTCTTACTTTTGAGTCGGTGTCCGGCGAAATCTAAATTTCGATCCTATAACTTTCATAACTATATGAAAAATTCAAAGGTGTTTTTTTCGCTTTAGCAGCATTTTCTAATACACTCCATCTCATAACTATAGCACACTTTTAACATTTTTTTAAGTGCTCATAAAAATTTAATGAAAACCCCTGTAAAAAACGATTTTTATAGAAAACCATCTCACTCTCTTCTGCTTCTTTTTACAAATTTTTTGTTGTTGGGGAAATCCCCTAGCCAGTCAACACTGCTATGGCACGTAATAAGCCCCATTTTAAATTTATCAATTTAATTTGAAGTAAGTAAATAAAGTTGCTGGGATAATTTGAAGCTTTAACACTACTTTTAATAATATTATATAACATTTGATGTGTTATTTAACAACTTGTAAATTTATTTTTCATTGCACAACATAACATAACATAACATAACATAACATAACATAACATAACATAACATAACATAACATAACATAACATAACATAACATAACATAACATAACATAACATAACATAACATAACATAACATAACATAACATAACATAACATAACATAACATAACATAACATAACATAACATAACATAACATAACATAACATAACATAACATAACATAACATAACATAACATAACATAACATAACATAACATAACATAACATAACATAACATAACATAACATAACATAACATAACATAACATAACATAACATAACATAACATAAC